>JAWWEU010000040.1:73535077-73639516 GCA_035583155.1 Acropternis orthonyx | reverse complement strand
GGATTCACCATCCCTGGAGGTTTTTAAACTGAGATTGGACGTGGCACTGAGTGCCATGATCTAGTAAACAGACGGGACTTGAATGAAGGGTTGGACTCGATGATCTCTGAGGTCTTTTCCAACCCAATCGATTCTATGATTCTATAATTTATAAGCCTACCTGTCTGTCATCAGTTGTGAGTCAGGCTTCAAAACAAAGTTTGTAGATTACAGTAAAGATGCACGGTAAGAAGAAAATAAGATAGAATACAACTTAAGTTTAGAAAAGATAGATTATACCAGATTAAAGTAATAGTTTTCTTTCAAAAAAAATGCTGGTCTTCCAATTAAAGAACTAATTAGTTTAACTGATGGAGTTCTTCCACAAGTATTGGGTTGATTTGATCAAATAATTTTGTTATAAAATGTGTCAATGAAACTTGTTGATGAAAAAAAAAAGAAATATCTTACTGCCAGAACTCAGTCTTGAGGCTTACACGGTGGGGATGGAATGAAGCTGAACTCCAGAAAATGCATGATCACACAGGATGTCCCAGCTGTCACTTGGAACTGACTGTGGACAACAAACCACCTATGTGAGGAGTTTATGACAAAGGCAAAACTGGTCTTTATACATCGTAAAAGAGGTATTTATCATAGGAACAGTGAAGGATTTTTGCAATGGCAGAGGGCCTGGAGAATCTGCCTGGCAATTGTTACTCACTTCTGGTAAAATCCTGGTGTCCTCTGTTCAGGAAAGACAAACTCAGACTGAAGGAGCTTCTCAGGCAAAGTGGGACTGTCTTAAAACACTAAAAGGCCTGTTTTGTTGAGAGAAATGAAGGCCAAGAAGAAAGATATTTCTTTTCAAGCCATCACCTCAGAAAATCTAATGGCAGGGGGGAAAAGGAGCTGCTTAAGCCAACACACAAAGTTGAGCACAATTTAGGCAGGTGATATACACTGGCCATGACTAAGTGCTTGAAAGAAACATGAGGAGGAAAAATAAGCAGAAAGAGGCTCGTAAGTACTAATAATCAGAGTAACCTGAAATTGTTGTGCTATTGAATGGCTGAGGCCTGGTGGGATTGGCTGGAGGAGTGCAGTGTAGGGAAGCATCCAGCAGCTTTTCAAAGGATGCCCTACAGCCCCAACATCTTTCGAAAAAAAGGTTCTTTCAACTTTCCTGTCTGACATTCTTTGGTCTGAGAAAGCTCTTTTATTCTCCTTTGGGCAAAGTAATTTGGCCATTTCTGGTTATGTGAAAGAAGTAAGTAATAACACAAAATTCAGTACTTTATTAGGAAAAAACTCTAAGGTGTGATTCAATAGATAAGACCTGGATGGAGAAATAGCTGTATTTTTTGTTTGTTTTTCATTTAAGATGCAAGTATTTTAAGTAGGTGGGTTTGATTTATTTACATTTTTTAATTAAAAGAAAATTACAGATAAAAGGTGCTATAGCAATCGTCTTCCTACAAAAGCAAAATATTGGAATGTAATTAAAAGGACTCCTCAAATTATAATTAGATTTGAAATTTAATTATGACTAGAATACTTCATCCCTATGCACAACTGACACCTTATTGATACATAACCTTTATTGTAATTTTATTATTTTTCTGTTGAGATCTTAATCTATGCACTAAATAAATAATCAGATTTCTCTGAAGGCTTAGATTAAGGTGAAGAAGGCAACACAATGTTTTCTTCTGTGTATTATATTGTAGTTTTTTATTTGTGCATTTCTGTTGGATCCAATGTCTTGTTCTTTACTTGGTCTCAGCTTCTCCAGACAAAGACAATTGGCCGCTGGTGTTCCATAATTGCAATACTTCGCCTTCAGCTTTAAACTGTTAAAAAAAAAAAAAAAAAAGGAAAAAAAAAAGGAATAAATGCCAGCTGAGTTGATGAGTTGAAACTGGTTTAGGCCTTTTCTACCTAACCTGTTATTATTTTGTTTTGCTGCATCCTGTGGCTAAATCTGATTGTCACAATGTGTCTGCATCTGCTCCACACATATTTTTCATGCTCAAATTCTTTCTGTAACCATCCCCAGAGATAACATCTCATGCTCATTGTCAAATGTGTCTTCTTCTGGGAAGTGCAAGGCAAACTGTTGAGTAGAACCCTCTCAGGTGGCTTTTGGTTGTCTTCTAATTTTGCTCAGAATTTCAGCCATATTAAAGATTATTCCTCTGATAGCAATTAAAGCAGAAATGAGGGCCCTGGCAGTCAATCAGATGTCCAGTTTGGGTAACTGAAAACAAAACATGAAAGAATGTCTCTGCTCATCAGTAGAACAGTCAGATTGAGGATCTCTGGATCTCAATACCTCCAGAAGGAAAAAAAAGCTGTTCAGTAAAAGAGATTATAGTACTAGTGCATGTCTCTAGTTCTTCACTAAAAATTTACAATTTATTTTAACATGCTTTTTCATCAGCTTTTGAGTTGATATTTAATTTACTTTTATAGAAAAGCAAGTCAATTTGAATAGAAAATACTAGAAGTGCTTATTAAATAACATTGACCTTCAAATTTTGCAGTAAATACAGGTGCATATTCAGTAGTCAACCATCAAAATCAAATGTGTCTGCAAAACATGAAGTAAAATCAGGCTGGTCGGTTGAAACTTGAAAGTGGTTCTTTCTCCATTAAATTTAGTACAGATTAACAGTGTCTGGAGACATTTGCTTAGGTTGTGAGTTGTATCATGTTTATTGGGTGTTGGCTTGAAGCTTGTCCTTATGTAGACATGTAACACCTGTGCTGGGTCTGGAAGGGTGGCCATAGTCATGGACACATGGAAGTATGGACCTCATCAGGCTGAGACAACTGGGGTTTTTCAGCCTGGAAAAGAGAAGGTTTCAGGCTGACCTAATTGTGGCTTTTGAGGACCTGCAGGGAACCTACATGAAGGATGGAGAGAGACTATTTACAAGAGCCTGGAGTGACAGGACAAGGGGGAATGGCTTCAAACTGACAAAGAGTAGGTTTAGATTGGATATTAGGGAAAAAATTCTTTACTGTAAAGGTGGTGAGACAGCAGAAGATGTTGCCCAGAGAACCTGCGGATGTCCCTTCCCTGGGGGTGTTCAAGGCCAGATTGGATGTGGCTCTGAGCAACCTGGTCTAGTGGAAGGTGTCCCTGCCCACAGCAGGGAGGGTGGAACTAGATGATCTTTAAGATCCCTTCCATTCATTCTATGATTCGTTCTATAACTCAGTCTGGATAAGCACACAAATGGGAGCTGCCTGCCTCTGCTTGTGCAAAAAATTGTGCTTCTATTGCTACATTAGTCAGTATATAAATTAAATTTAGTAAGAAAATATTTCAGCATGTTGAGTGGTAACTACTCAATTATATAATCTCTTAATTTAAAGTAGAAGTTATCCACTAACTTTCTGCTGTTATCCATAATGTTGGTATTTCTTAGGGCTACCACAGACAACTCAACCAGCATAGGACACATGACATTAAATATAACAGAAAATTGTTAATATGATTACTAAGTTGATACTATAATACTGCAGAAACAATTTAAAGATTAAGCTATTTCGTGCCTGTGATTTTAGCATTTTCTTCTTCAAATATAACACTTCTGGTACGTTCTAATAATTTGTAGTTATTTCTATGTATTTCTCATATTCAGATGTGGGACGGTAACTTTGAACAGTTGTTCAACAGTTTCAACTGACATCATAAGTAGTTTCTCCTATAATAGCATAATTCCATATCTCCTACTTAGGCTAAATATTTAGCAATAAATATCAATTTTATTTTCTTCATGTCCAATCATATTCATTCAAGAATGAAATATAGTTGTTCTCAGCAGTAGATTTGAAAGCATTTTCTGTAGATGGGCTGTGTTTTTTGTTAACCATTTGCAAACTGGGAAACACACAACAAATACTACCACCTGTCAGGTCCATGGCAGGGTAGGAAGCAGTCCTGTTGACTTTTAGGCACAGCCTGAGTGCTCAGGACCAGTGCTCTCTTAAGATACTGTTGCAATCTTCTGCTTAGGACCTATGCTAACAACCACACTGGTAGCAACAACAGCTCTATTCCAGTGTTATTGGGGCAAATATCACTTGGAAAAAACCTGCAACAAACCCCTATATATCTATACTTGTACCAAAAACTTAAGAAAGTTATTAAGCCTGAGTAGGGGGAAGATCACAGGACGGTTGAGAAGAGAGACATTATGTCTTGCACTGTTCTCTCTGTGGGCCACTTCAGAATGATTCCCAGGAATACACTTTCCATTACTGTACTTTGCCTAGGACCAAGCAATGACTCTGTGCCCTTTGAAAAACTCCTGATTTGCCTTGCTCTCGTGAAAAGCCACTGAGAGAAGAAAATTTGCCTTTCTTGTTCATCTTTTTTTGCCTTATGATGTGTGAGCATCAATATGAGACCCTGGTTGAGACCTGAGGTTCCCATGCCTTCAGCTCTGCCCATTTGTTTGTTCCATATTCAAGACCACCATCTGTCTGTGAAAATAACCTGTCCTGAATATGAAGGCTGACCAAAGTTGGGGTGTGATTTTAGAGAGAGTCTCAAGACGGACAACTTTCCCCTCTGAGGGGGATGTGAAAATATTGGACCTGAGCTTCCTTCATGTTACATTTTAGAAGGATTATGAGATTTAAAAACATAAACCCTCACATTGTTCAAGTTATCTGCAGGAAATGTGTCAAAATGTACTCTTGTTACAAAGTAACACAAATTAATTCCGGTTTAGTGTCTCTGTGATATCAGAGTTATCAGGTTTTTAATTGACTTTAAAATAAATTCCAGTTGTTTTAAATTGTCAATGTGTCATTCAAGTATAGATCTTGAAGTAAAAGGTCTTGTATTCTTTTTACAATAAGGATTTTCAGGTTACAAGATGGTTACAGACTGTAATTCATGGTTATGCACACTAATCTCTTCACACTTGGATTAGTTTGTCTGGCCATCTCAAATTCTCATAAATATCTCTCTCCAGAAAGCAGAAGCAATGCAAATGTACTTTGGGTGACCAACCCCTATAGACATCGACTAACACACAGTAAAAAGTAATATTCTCACCAAAACATAGACTGAAATATCATTTTTTTCCACAACCTATTCTTCAGACAGGATCAAAGAACAAACACATTAATGAAAAATTGGTCAATGGCAGTTTTCAAGCAGAAGAAAGGGCAACATATACCAAACATATTATTTGTAATAGGGAGTTCTCCTTGCTCCACACAGGGAACATGTTGCTCTGTCCACTTAGCTTGACTGGGCTCAGGGGCCAACACTCTGCAGTGAAACCGGCCACAGTGCCCATAGGAAATCGTCCTTCCACAACACTACCCCTTGGAGTGTGTGCAGGTATCAAATGGGACATGCCACTGGTCTAATGCTGTGGCGGGGAGTGTGCTAACAGCAGAGCATGCTGCCTGCTGAGGTTTTGAACATGACTTGGCCCTGTTTTATTTCCCAGCAGAGGTGCAACCTTGGAGACCTCAGACCAGTTCATTTCTGATTAGCAAACTGCTCCTAATCACAAGCAGTTAATATGGGAAGAGTAATTTACTCCTTTTCAACCCAGCCATTATCACCCATCAATCTTGCATTCCTCCCTTCATGTATGAAAAGCTGGTTTTCTAAATCAGGAGAAAAGGTTGATGGTTTAATCTCCTGTTTTGCCTTCTATATTCCTGTTGCATCTTATAACAGCTGGATACTTAGCCTTACCTTGCCTTACAAATTGCTCATAAAAATGTCCTTTCAGTCATTTGTACTGCAGTGGAGAAACTGAGTGCATAAAAAGAGTGGCTCATTGCTCTCAGCCCACCTTCTAGTCAGTGTGCTAACCATTGGGAACATTACCCCATGTTTCTTTAAATACCTTCTGTAAGCTCTTCTCAAACCTGTTGCTGGATCTTTATTATAATATCTACTCTCTAATTTGAGACAACCAACCATTTGAAATGATGCTTTAGTAACCCTGTTGTACTGCCCTAATTATAACCTATTTGTGTTTTCTGTTTTCTTCCAATCACTCAAAAAATTAATGAGTGTTCCTTTCAAAGATAATGTGCTGACCCTATTTTAGTCATGTTTTTGGCCTGCTATATTGCTCTTTTCAAGGTAACCTTGATATTGTTATAGACATACATTATAATTTTTTGTGGAGGAACTATCTGTATTGATTTGACTGTGGCCTTTGTTCCACTAAATCACAACATATTGCTATTTAAGTTTCCCTCAATTTGGCTGAGTTTAACTACAGTACAATGGTTCTCTGGCTACATTAGGGAGCAAACACCAGTCATTTTGTTTAATGGTGTTGAATCTGGGGTGAAAATGTTACACATGAAGTTACCTCAGGAGCTAATTAGAGGGCTTTTACTTTTGCAGTTTTTATTAATGACTTGTCAACGCTGTATAGTTCATGAAATATTCTGTACATCTACATGCTGATGATGTGACCTTGTACAGAGTGAGAGCACAGATAAGGTATCAGACCTTGACTGTTCTAACTCAGAATTTATGGAGTGATTTTCACAATTTAAAAACACAGTTTTCTGCAGAAATAAATTGGCTGAGAATCTTAGAAAAATATAAAACATGTAATTAGAGGGGTTGTCTCTTATACTACAAACAGACCTAGGTGAGCTGCTGTGGAAAATAAGATTTCCCTCACCTCAGAAAATTAATCAACCACTGAAAAAAGACAAAGTTACCTTTTCTTCCTCCTCAAAGGAAATACTGATAAAACTGGAAAGATCTAGATCTAAATATTTCTAAAGACTGAGGTCTTTGAGATCTAGGAACATCTCTCAGCTTATTACATGGATGGTAGTTATTCCAAATAGATATCTAAATGTAAAAGTTATTAAAACTCAGCGATATGGATCAGGCTTATTTATTTCTCAGGTTTCAAAATATTCAAATTGTCAAATTTTGTGTCCAGTTGCTATTTGGGACAGTAATTTTAATATGGGAACTTAAAAAGTAGGAAACCAGTGCCATGTTACACATGAACTTGTGTCCTGCTGATTGTTGTATGAGAGTTCCTGATGGTTTCTATACTGAGCCTCTACCCTTCTGAGTTCCCCTTTTCTCTCTCACCATTTGAACGGAGCACAAATGAGATGATCAGATCATATCCATGCTCTCAGGTTCCATCAGAAAGCACTACACAGACTGGCCAAGGTCTAGGCTTTTAGGACAGTTCTAAGTGCCAGTGATGGGCAGCACTGGATGAAATTCAGCTCCAAAATATATAATTCCCTCACCAGTATAGCCCAGACTGGGCTCAGGTGGGCAGGACTGGCCTATGCCTTAGATCAGAATTTGGTTTATGGCATTTTGGAGGTACCTAATGAGAATTCAATTTACCTATTTTGACATCAGTAGATACTTTGCTATTGACTTTAAGGTGTTAATCTACTTTCTTAAGCATAGCCATATAGTGCCATTTCAGATATGTGAGGTTATCCTGTTAGATCTCCACCTGCCAGTGCAGAGCCAGGTGGGTCTCCTGTGCCATATCCCTCCCCAGGAGGTCTTAAATAAGCCAACACCTCTCCAGCAGCTGTGGGTTAGCCCAATGGCAGCAATCTGTTACGGGGAATGTTAAGAGGACCAAGAAGCCAAAGTGCATACTGAAGTGGGTAAGAGGGAATAGTAAAGTGAATTGCTATTCTGAGCAGCCTTCCTTATTGGTGCTTTTAAAGTTATAACTGGTCTTTTTCTTGCTGTGTAAGTTACAATAACCAAAGGTTAGCTATGAATCACCCTTGAATTTGGCCTGACTCTGTTTGCTGTTGTAGTAACAGTTGTGACCATGATCTAGAAAAGAGCCAAGCTCTTGCTTGCAGAGTTGTTTTTAAATGAGCCATGTTTCAGGACTTTTTTGGTTTTATTTTGTTAGGGTTTTTTCTTTTCTTTTTTCTTTTTAATATAGAAATGCATAATGGCAGCTTTGTCAGCATTTGATTATTCTGTTTGCAGGAGTGACTGTGGTTTAGCTTGTCTTCTTGCAATGTTTGCTTCAGTATTGTTTTTAGACAACAATGTTGGAAAAAGATCCTCAATAACAAAATTGACTTCCATTCTTGGTCTGAACGACGTGTATTATGTGAGGAACTACCAAACAATGGCATAGGTACATAAGGATCATGTACTTCCTGTGTCTGAGGACAATACTTGGAGCTTCTAAGCTCCTTCTTTGAAACTCATTGGAAGCTGGATCATTCTTTAAATCTGATGGTTGTCTTGTTCATGGACAAATCACTTAACCATTCCAGGCTTATTCCCCTCCTCTTTCTTTCTTCTTGTCTTCCTTTCCCCGATAGTCCAGCTTTTCACAGGATTATGTACTTGCTTCAGTAGATTGCAGAGAAGATTAATTATTTTGTCTCTGACAGTGTCTGAAATTGAACATGTGCCTATGCTTTTTCTTAGCCATTCAGAACCTCTGGCTGCGTTTTTTTTTTGGCTAAACAGTTTAGAAGAGTAGATGTTTTAATAACACTTTTCAGTTGAACTTGTATTCCAAAGACGCTTTAGCAATTCTGAGAATTGTATTTGATAACAGCTTGTACAAGCCTGTATTGCTGACGGAGGGAATTCTTTATTTAAAAACCAATATGCCAGTGCATATCTTCTCATACTCCTCAAGGGAGGAATCATTAGCTTTCTCATCTCTCTCTGACCACTTGGATTCTTTGCCAAGATGTACTGCTTTACACCACTGCAGCCCAGGATTCCTGCTTCAGGCATAGAAGAGAGAGAGAGATACACTAGGCAGAAGTGCTAGAAGGTAGTACTTGTGGAAGGGAGAACAGGAACCTAGCAATTATTTCTTTTGCATTGACAAAACCTCCTATCCTCTAGTATTTTCAAATTGTTCAGTAGCTCTTGTTGAGACATGTCCTTAACTTCTGCCTGTGTCTTCTCCAGTATCACAAGCAAAAGAACATAATTTTATGTATCAATGTGATTTGGCTACACAATCCTGTGTGCTTTTGGGACAGCAACTCAGTCCCAAACAATGGGAACTCTGATATAAAAATGTTTTTAAAGCTTTATTTATTCCAAGAAAGTGTTAACTCCTCACACTGGCAGTACCAAATCTCGAGAGCTTTAGAGGGTGAAAAACATTTCTTCAGTTTCTTGTTCTCAGGGGTGCGACTGCAAACAACATGATGAAAAAGGGCAGGGGGAGGAAGAAGAGGAGAAAGTATGCTGAAGGTGTGGTTTAGGTACTGAAGAAGTAGAAAGAGGGGAAAAAACTCCAGGACAGGAGAGAGCAAGATGTAAATGCAGAAGTCAAATACCTGATCAAATGACTTTGAGTAGAGAGAGAAACATTTGATCTATGAACACTGTGATAATGTGTTGTCAGCTCTTGAGAAGCACCTAACAGCAGTGAGTGTCATAAGAGCAGAGGTTGTTTCAGAAATACTGCACCTGGCTGTTCACAAAGCAACATTATCTTCATGTAATGCCATTTCTTGTAGTTACTCTCTCCATGATAGTAAATCCTAGAAGCCCTGTTCTGGACAAAACATCTCCAACTCTATGGTTGTAACAAAAAAGCCCCAGTTTTTGCTCCAAATATGGTTCAATGTGTAAAGCTCCAGACATACATTTAATTTGCAATGGTCTAACAAGCTTCCAGGATGACTTGCTGCATGCATGCTCTTAGCTGTCATAATGTAAACTTATGTTCTTACACCCGTTTCACTGAGGTTTAAGTTAGTGCATTTTGACTTGCATGTGCTGTGGCTTAAAACTATGCAAATTACTGCTTTGGCTCAGCTAACACGTGGTACTCATTAAGCTGTGGCAATTTGATTATGCATCTGAGCCCAAGACAAGAGACAACATATGGCTGCAGACATAACTGAGGGTATTTCAGGGAAAACCAAGGGACAATATAGGTCAGCATGGTACATGGTGGTCTCAGCATGCTGTGAGTTTAACTACTGACAAATTTTTCCAGATTTCATGGATAAGGATGTTTTAAGGAGAAGTTTGAAGTAATGCACTGAAATTATTACTGTTTCTCTCCATGAAAACTCTTTGTGTTGAAGACTGTGAGGACAACCTATGAGACGAATAGGCCAGACAGGAATAAAAAACTCATAAATGAAGAAAAACTGATAGGAAGGGTGAGTGAGATGAGCTATGAGGTTACTTTGAAATAACAATAAATAGTTTTATATTTGATGTAATAGAGAAAGGATGCCACCAGATGAAAATTAAAAGAGGGAGTGAAATGGTTAAAAGAAACAGACTGGAAAATAGTTTTTGCCAGGCATATCCTTAATGGACCTGAGGATGATTACTTTTGTCAAGGCCAGAGAAAAGAATGTTGCAGTATTCAAGATGTGCCGTGATTAGTGGATGGGAAGAGCTATATATTAGAGCTGTTATGCAGAAAGAATCTCCTAGACAGAGACAAGGCCTGAAAGAGTGGTTATATAGAGAGATTCAGCTCTGGGATGAAACCATCTGATAAAAGTTTTAGTTTACAGGTAAAGTATAGGTTTGTATTTATGTTGGCTAATAAATCTTAGTGTAATATGCAACAGATATTTTTTCCTGCTCAAACCTGAGTTTTGCCCTGAGCTTTACCAAAAATGAAGCATGTGAAAATATATTTCTCTATTTTTTTCTTTGCCTCTTTTTTCTAAACATCTTTTTCTGATTTTATCATAATTACAAAGGACCTTTTCTTTGTTGCTGCTCCTTCACTCTGCTGTCAATCATGTTGTGTAAATCACATGGTATGCATAGCAAGCTAGCCACCTTAAGTGTAGCTTCCTAGCCTGAGTGAGCTCAGGATCACCCTTACACAGACATAATATGTGCCAGAGGTTTGAACTCGCAGAACATCTCCTCCCAAGCTGCTGTGTCACAGGGAATGCTCTCTGCATGCCACAAGCCAGTTGGGGGGAGGAGATGTGAGACAAAGGCAAAGGAAAGTGGAGCTGGTGGACTGAGCTGTGGAGATGGCAGGAAGATTGAGGAGGGAGGGGGAGACTGAAAGGTTTGAGTGAGGCCCAAGTTTGTACTGGGGAGACGGGCCCTGGGTGGGGAAGCCCAGCCAAAGATGGGCTTTGGTTGTCTCCCAGCTGAGATAAAAGGAAATGAAAGCCTTTGTAAAGAAACAGATTTCTGCACTGAAACTAGTTTAGTGCCTTGATGGAGCTGGTGAGGGAGGGGTGTACAAGCTGTGCCAGGACTGGGACAGCAGAACGTGCTGTTGGGGTTTCACAGCTTTCCAGATCCAAAGCCAGAAGTCAGACACAGGGAGATTTTGATACAGCTCTCGGCACCTTTTGCTCTCAAGTTCTTCAGTGTGGATATTCACATAGATGCTTTTGCAAATGTGTCTTGATTTCATTTATAGCTCTCTGGAAGGAATCATGTCGGGAGACTCACACAGCATGTAGAGATCAAATGTCAGTCCCGGTCCCCTTCCTGTGATGCCCACCAATACTGACAAGGACAACCTGTTCCTCTTGCTTTGTTGTGCTAGTCACATATGAGGAGGGTGTTTTTAAACATTCAAACCACAGCCTTCCATGACTTCAGGAGCTAGAAACATGCAGAAATCATTCATAGCAGGGCAGTTCGAGCAGGATCAGCTTTAAGTGGTGCTGCTGACAAGTTCGTCTTCCTAGAACTGAAATAAAGGCATCGGTGTGGCCAGGGCAGGAACTGATTTCAGCACAAACACAGAAGTGCCGTGCAACATTCAACAATATTGAAATCCTATGATAATGTGAAATTTAGAGAACAGCTTAAAATTGCACAATTAAATGAAGCAAAGACTTACTTCTCTAGAATTTAATCACTAACAATGGATGCCTAGAACTGCTTATTATGCTTGTATGGATTACTCTCCGTGAGTCAGACAAGCAGGATTTCTGCCCATGGGGATGAAAAAGAAACTGTAATAACCACAAAAAAGTGTAGGACTACTTATTTGTAGACATGCATATTAGAAATGCAATAAGAAGTCCCAGTACAAACTGAGTAGGCAGGCTTCAAACACAAAAACTGGCCAGCTCTAAGTTGTGTCAGAATCATGGTGAGCCCTAAAGATGGCCTAAACCCAATTAAGTTCTTTTTTTTTTTTTAAACTTTTTTTATGTTTTAAAAATGACCAAAGAGATCTCTTTGAAAATATATTACCAAAAAAAAAAATTACTCCTAGAATTAAACCTTTTGTGAGAAGCTTCAGCCTGGAGCAAAATTTAATGGCTGAGCTATAAAGCACTGAAAACTTTCATAAAGGGGTTCATAAAGAAACACCAACTGACCCTGAACCCAAGGAGGTCTAGCAAGCTCCACTGCAATAAACACAAAGCCCTGTTAATGTGCACTTAAGGGGCATATGACATTTGACTAAGATTTGGTTACTTTATGCTCACTTTCAGCACATATGTCCAATAGATGTAAATGACAGACAGGGATACTGCAATCAAAAAGTCTACTGTAAGTTAAAGGTAGTTCTAAATGAGGTTATAAAGTCTTAGCCAGGAACTTTGGGTTTTTTTTATGTGGTTGTGAGGTGCATAGCATGAATGGATGGTGAGACCCTTTAAACTACATTTCCTACTTCTAAGCCTCCTCTAGGCTAGAAATAGACAGTGCGGGTTGTGTATACAGCTCATTTCCAGGGGAGTTACATTCAAACATGGGAACTACTGTTATAGCTGGTTTCACCACTTTACTGTTCATCCCGTGGCAACCAACAAAATCTAGACTATACTATATCCTTACCCGATTAACTAAGTTAAATGTAAGATCTAAAAAGAAATTTTCATGATCTGGATTAAATAGAAATAACTGTATGCTGACTCACCCTATCTAGTGTGCTATCTCTATGAAATACTATATTAATATGTTTTTTCTGTGTTCAATACTGGCATAAACACATGCAGTGTGTGAGGTAGGAATATAAAGCAGAGATATCCTTCATTGTCTGGGATCACTCGGACATCATCCATGCTTTTATAATACATCTTTTTTTTGTATCTCAAGATATTTCTGCTACTGGTCGTTTGAGGACTCATATTTCATCCAGAAGAGAAGTAAACCCTTTTTCTGGGTCATTGCCTACTCTTGGCCAGCGAGGGATGCTCTTGCACTAACAAGACATCTGTGCAGGGTCTTCAGTCTCATCTTCCCCCTTCACCACCAGCTCTGTGCTTCACCTCCCTCTCTCTCCCCACCTAACCTCAACCACCGTTGGCCTTCAGGCAGGATCTTCCAGTAAAACAGAGCTTCTAAAAAGATGCAATTTTTTCAAGCATCCTACATTTAATTTTAAATTCCTCATCTCAACGTTGGTCAGAATTGTTCCAAAAAAAGTGACAGGAAAGAGAAGGAAAGGCAGATGTTTGTCAAAGCTATATTTAGGAAGCTGTTGCTTAAATGTGAAAATCAGTTATACTTTAACCAGGAGTGAGCAGCACAAAAAGCATATTCTTTCTCCTACGTGTGTTTGCAGAACACTTCTCTTTTCTACACCTGCACTAATGATATGTTCCTTTATGCTCTGCCTCAGCTTGGCTATCAGTAATGTATTGTGGGTCAGACAATGGCACCTGTTTTCACAATACTTGGTGGAATAATGCCATCCATCCCCATGGATTCATTGGCTCATGAAGATATTGCTGAAAGGTGGGATAGATTTACTCAACTTTTCATCATAATATTGCTATTGTTCACTGCTAGGGCATGCATAAGGAATGGCCTTTAGTGTAAACAGCTCAGCCACTGAGCTTAGGGATTACTGTGAGGGGTCTGTTTGAGGTGGGTGTTTCTAGTTCTTTGATATATGACTCATTAAAGCCACTCTATGTAAGTATTGTTTACAGTGCTTGCTGTGCTGGTGGTTTGCATCTGAGTACTTGTCTGTAATTTGAAAGATATTTTGCCTACAGTTGGAAGAATTTTTTAAGTGCCTGAACCCATCTCACATTTTTTGTTATGAACTATTGGCTGAGGAGTGGGAAGGAGTTGGGAGTTTCTTATAACAACAGAAATGACCTTTGTCTCCACAGACTTGCCTTTGAACTTATTAACCTCCTGTCAATAGAAAGCAAACAGTAGGATAATAGTCTCTTCTCAATTTCTCCAGCCTTTTGTTCTCCCCGTGATAGAAGGGTTGGCCTTGCTCCTCAGTGCTTGCCTTGCTAATAGGAGGCAGAGCTTGGAAAGGTAACTACACAGAATTATCATGGCCTATATTTATTACATATCCCAAGTTCATATTAATGTTTGTGCTTTGACATCTGCACTGAAATGATCTAAATTACAGATCACCACTTTTTAAAATGGGTTGTGATTACATGAGCCCATTACTCTTACTCAGAAGCAAAACTCCTTGGATTGTGATGGGGCTATAACAACTGAAGAAACCATTTAATTGGTGCCTTGTTGAAATATACTCCTATGTCTGTGGTGTGATTGCTGTGGAGCAGAGTCCATACCATTGATTTCATTTCCTCCAATCAATGGGTAAATGGCACACCTAGTCATTTTTAAGTGGCACATTTCTTGTCTGTGTTTTATTCACAGTGGTTAGCAGCTATGAATCACTGCATGCTACAATAAACTCCTGTAAGTTGGCCTTTACTAGTTTCATGCTGCTACTTTACTCGGCTACGCCTTTAACTTTGCCCTTGTGGTCACTATTTTTACAAGTTTAGAAGGTGGGTCAGTGTCTAGAACACTGAGTAAAACAACAAAGAAAAGGAAGGTGGAATGGTTGAAGGCAAAGTAGAACTTAGGTTAAGAGTTCTAGTTTATTTTACCTCTGTCTTTCACTGTGGCCATGCTACTGGACATAGATTTCATCTTGAGGTACCTACCTTCTGTACTATCCTTTCTGGCCCTGAGTCTTACTTTAAGGTTGGTAGAATGAAGTCCTGGAGGAGTCCTCCTGCTTTGGACATCTTTGCAAGACATGAAGTTTGTGTAGAAATTCCTTCATCATTCCACAGTTCAAAGAGTATATCCAGCTGCATGAGAGGGGAGACAATCTTAGCATCTTTTGAACTTTCATGTAGGAGTCAAACATTATTAATATTATTTTATATACCATTATGAGCACTTTTATTACTATCATTTACTGCTACAACCATACACAAAGGCCTCTGTTCAGGTAAATTGGGAATAACCTGCTGAAACTTTAGCTGATAACTCCAATACATGTGACAGATTTGTCAGCATGGATTAGTTGTTGTTCAGGAGAACTGTTAACCATACAGGACACACCATTTGAGGGAACATACAGAAGACAAAGCCAGGAGGGAGAACCTTGTCCCTAAAGCAAGTTTATGGTTTCCTGCCTCAAAATGTACAAACTTCTGAAGCCCTTATGTAAGTTAAACCTTACATATCATTACTAACTTCTGTGGCTTCCAGTTCTGCTGAAGCTAATTTATGCTGACGTTGTTAGCAAGGCAGGACTTTGTAACAGAAATGAATGACTTTTCATACATCTCCAGTGTAAAAATCACAAACAGGACATTGTTTGTGTGAGTGTGCATTTGAGACCTGTCACCTGTGCACGAGCATGCCAGTGGTCGCTGGATTGTCCCCACGTATTAATCATTAAAACTGGAGAGTTTTTTTAAATTTTATTTCATTTTTTTAAAGACCTGTTCTAGAACTTTTCAATGTCCTGATTCAATATGGGGTGAATAAAACTGTATGAGGCAGGTTTCTAGGTTACTTAATCACTATAGAATATTGATTACTATTTTTATAACCAGAAATAATTAAAACAGGTCAGACAACATTTTTTCTAATACACCTAAGCTCATGGAAATTCACTCAGGAGTGAACTGTAAATTATAATGAAGCCCAGATAAGATTCCAGCTTGATTGTCTTTCTGAGATTTTTGTTCTTCTTTTAATTTTGCCGTTTCTGTGCTGTTTTTCTCACCTATCTGCCTCCAATCAGAAATCTCAGACTTCCTAGGATCTGCAGCTGCTCGTAGAGAAATATGTGTGTTCCTTCAGGTTTTGTTTCAAACCTATGCAGAAAAGAAATATTGAATTCTCAAATCCTACATGAACCAGGTTTACTCTTCTCTGGCCATCTTGAATTACTGCTCTTCATAGGTAGAATACATGGTTTTCAAGGTTTTTGAAACAGAGGTTGAGATAAAAAGTTGTGAATCTGTGAATAGTAGCAGTGAATGTAGCTGTATAACAATAACATCCAGAGACTCGGTACTTCACTCCTTATTTTGGCACAGCTTCTGGATGTGTAACAGCAGTGTCTGTCACAAGGACCTTGCAGGAAAAGTTTAAGGCAAAAGGAAGGGACATACCTAAGGGAAGTGGATGCAACAGGTATTCTAGAATTACTGGGAAGTAAACAAGATATAGAAAATACTTGTTTCTGATAGAAGTTCACAGAATCCCTTTTATTAATTGAATATTTGGGCTGTGCTATGCAGTTTTCTTTGTCTTCTGTGTTGAAAAGTATGTAAGTGGTGAAAGTACATCAAGATAATTCCTGTTTGTCAGCTATTGCTTTCATTTTCTTGCAAGGTGGGACACAGTGGAGGTTATGACGTGCAGAATAACAAAGGATTGGAGGGGAATGTAGCAATGAAGACTTGCAGTTTATGGCTCTCACACCAAGTTGCACCTCACTTAGGGCTATTTTTCTTAGTGGTAGCATATGCAGTTGCCCAGGAACACCCAAAAACACCTACACTGTCAGCTGGCAGAGTGTAAGCAAGCACCAGAGAAGCTGATAGCCCTTCTTGTGATCATCAGTAATAAACTGATGAGCTTTGAGCACTGCTCCCTAAGAGAGCAAATGCAGTTGTCTGTGTTGGGGTTCACTGGGTCTGTGGGGGCAGTGGGGTCCTGTCCTTCTGCAATGTGTTCTGAGTTCAAAATAGGCCCCAGATTTGTTCTGGGATGGTGTAAGGTGGTAAGAGATTGGTGCTTGATAACTTCTGGTAAGACTTGATAGCCTCAGAGACTTCTAATAGTTCCTATATTCCTAAAGGGTTTGTGTCTGCAGTTCCCTTGTACTGACAGAAAAGAGAAATTGTCTTGTTCTCCTGCAAACAATATATTATAACCTGCCTCTGTGGTGGTTGTGTCATTCTTTTACTTTACTTTTACATGACTTTCCCTTTTATTTTTGCTTTGTTACCACTGAATAATATGCAGCCCCACAGCTCTGGCACAGAGAACCTGATGAAAGTGAACATATAAGAAAAATATTAGTAGCTGCACTCTTCATTGCAGAGGTAATGGCCATTGACATTAATGGGAATAATGCATGTGTGGAAGAGGAGTATGGTCCCTTTACTTAACAGAGCCCTTAATATGTTTTAGTGAGCCAGGGTGGTGTTCTAAATATCATAAAACCCAAAGGAGATAGAGAAAACAACTTCTGGCACTGATGAGCTGGATTCATTGCTCTGAGGTAGATGGTTTTTCAGGGATATCTCAGTTTCTTCTCCTATGGAAATAGTTGTGCATGCACAATTCATTGACTTGAAAGAGAAAAAGGCAAGGAAAGTGGACAGAAAATTGGGGAAGGAAATAGAGAGCTCTCCAAGTTGTCAGATGTCAGACTGTCACATAAAAACATAGAAGTCCAAAATTAAGTATTGTACTGACACACACACACATATATAGTTTTACACATATAATATTTTTGTCTGCCTTTTATTCAAATTCTAGTCTAGCCCTGCTTTGCACTATGTTCTATTTTATGAAAGCAAAATGTGAAAATCTACTGATAAGCCAAAATAATAAAATCTTTATGGCATGTCAGGGCTATTTTTTTATTATTATTTTTTAACCTTGATCGTGTTATAATCGTGAACATATGTATCCTTGGCCTTAATCACCTTGTCGAGTTAAAGTGTATATTCAACTTCATTTACATGACATATGATCTAATGCTGGAGAACAACAATACCATTGTAGTGCTAATTGAAAACTGTGAGCTGAGAGCCAGAAGAAACCACTGGTCTGATTGCTGCGGGTCCCAGGGAAAGGGATTTATTCCCACACCTGCAGTTGGTCCATAACACTAACATTGTTACCAACATCTGGGTCTAATCAGCACAGAGGCCTTGATATGCTGCTCCTGTGGCACATAAATTTAGCATTATATTCATTTTAAAGGCCCCCTCTTTCAGTTTTTTAAGGACAAGATAGATTCATGGCTCCACAGAGTCTAACAAAGTAGAAACCACAAACAGAGTAAGTTACTGCAAGGTTTCTTAGACCATACCTACCTAGTACATGCCACTTAAATAATGGAATTTTATGCTCAGTTCTGGTTTTCAAAAATACATCACCATAGAATGCAAAGTTCAGCTGAAAAACTATGTTTAGGGTAAAAAGCAAACACTCTTTGCCAATTTGCATATATCAGTTTTTATTGTGACATCTGAGCTCCACCAGCCACAGGGATGGTTACAGAACCAGTGACGGTCCTGCTGGCTCTCAGGAGGAGAGGGCCAGGGAGATGCAGAGGCACCAGCCAAAACTGTTCGTGTGGGAAAGGATGCCATATGGCACCCCAATTCAGAGCAGGACAGACTGAATTTCCTATCCACTGCTGGGTCTTGGGCTCATATTTACAGTCAGTGAAATGCCTGTATATGACCCTGTGCATAAAAAGGCAGTGGGGAGTGTAAAGCCAAAGATGCTGCTGGAGCACCAGTGAGGGTTCACCTGGGCACTGCATGGTTTCCTCCTCTCATATGTGATAACCTGGAGGGCTTTTGAGCTGTGAGAGATGGTCTTGTGAACAGAGTGAGAAAACTGAGTCTCTCCTGCAACTCTGCTTCTCTGATTTATGCTTGAACACACACCATGCCTTACTTTCCTAATTCTGAAAGTAGGCCTACCTCATAGTCTACTGTGAAGCTAAAACCCCATTCATAAACGTGCTCAAAGTATTCAGAGCAAATGGAGATTGTACAAAGAGAGAGAAAAAAACCCATAGGACTGAAAGCAGTGCTGCCTAGGCCAAGGAGCAAAATTTAAATCTTCATTTTTTGAGGATAGCCAGTGATCATTTTTGTTAATGCATCTCTTGGCTGTCTCTATAACTATCCAGCTAACTGCCAGTTCGCCTTTGTATTTTCATGTACTTTTCTGAAAAGTCTATACAAACAATGGGACAGACATGGATACCCTTGCAGAAGGGAAGTGCTTTTTTCTGTAATTTTTCAATATCTACATAGTTTTAATATCTCTAAATGGTGAATATAATTACATAGACAAATTTTGTTAAAACATCCAGAACTTTATGACTTTTCATCCTACTTCTGGCGCTGATCTTCTGTAGCAGTAGGCAGTTCATTTGAGTGTTGCCACTCTTCCCTAATGTGCCTTTTGGAGGTAAATAATGATACAGAACACTATTTACCTAAGGTTTCAAGGTAGAAAAATGACATGGATATAATAGAGGCTTAACATTGTACCACTGACTAAAGTGTAATTACATCAGTTGGCTGAAATCATAGAATCATAGAATGGTTTGGGTTGGAAAGGACCTTAAAGATTATCTAGTTCCAACCCCTGGACTGAAATGTAGGGTTCTATCTTGGTCATTGTGCTGTCAAGAAGAATGTCCATTTAATGAGAAAACCTGCTTTTTGTAAAGGCACAAAACGTGTAGTTTGTAACCTCCACTGCCTTCTCAATACCAGTGGGATGCTGGAAGAGGCAGGAATTTCTGCTTTATTACTAATAACTCCAGGTGGAATTTTTAAACTAAGGAGTCGTAAGTTAAACCAGAAGACGTCAATGGAGATATTAACACGCTGAACCAGATTCTCAGCTGCTATAAATCGAGTTAGAGCTATTAATTTCGGTAGCACTACATTTCACCCCACTCGAGGAGAAGGTGCATTATTTACGGTATGACTGCAAAATCCGTCACTTGATTTACCACAGAAATGTGTTCTGGCACTCGCAATTGGGTTTGATACTATGCCAGTTTGCTGGCTTTGAAGGATTTCCAGTAGCCAAAGGGGAATTTTAGCACCCAGCATTGGCCTACTCCCGTGCTCCATTTCCATGGGTCCTCAGCAGATTTGTCCCATTTCCCTACCAACCTGATCAATCCCTTGTCAATTCCATTGAGTTTCAGCACGGTGCTGTGACCCCACACACCAGGGTGATCAGGAACAGCATTCAGAGAACTGCGGAGTAGAAACATTCTCTCTGTGCCTTCCTCTTGTTTAGTTTGCTGCCACAAGAGTGAAAGCCTGCTGTACTGCCTTTCTGTGCTTCTGACCAACTTTGTGACCAGATTGAGAATTCTGAATTTCAATACCTGTGGTCTAACCACAGCTTCCACATGCTGTGAAAACCTCATGTGCTGCCCGTGGGAGATGCACATGAGAAAGAAATGAGGTAGAGGTCCATTGATATCTCTGTGAAAGGCGCTCTCTCTGGTTGAGTTTTTAAACTCCCCTGCATTGCTGTGTTATTGAAAACATTATTTAAATGAACTAAAAACTAATTATTGTAGTAATTGGTCACTTTTGAGAGGCCTTTTCTCATAAGCTGGTCTTATAAATGGGAGGCAAAGTTAACAAAACTGAAAAGATCAGAGTAATGCAATTTGATGGTGTGACTTCATTAATGCAACACCTGAGCCATACAGAGCTCTCACATTTTTGTTGAATGTGGTAAAGATGGTGTAAGCACACAGGCAGACTGTGTAACTGTACAGCCACTGTGTGAAGATAACAGAGTCTGGGCTCATATTTCAAGTACTTTACAGGGACATTACTAAAACAGTCCTGTACCTGACTTCTTGACATACTGATGATGCAAGGGAAATACAGCAGCTGTATTGGAGAAATGTAACAGAATAATCAGACTGTGGAGAAAGCATCTCACATAATTTCATGTTTTTCAATCAAAGTGTAATTTGTGGTATGTCACAAGTAGCAAAAAAGGAGTCAAACTTATGCCATTGGAATGTCCAGATAATTTGATCTTATTTATTTTAATGTGAAATGCAAAAAGATGATCAAATACAGATATGTTATTATTTTAATCACAATATCTTACTGCATTTTATGTCGTTCCTTCTAATGTGGTACCAGCAGATCTAATGAGCTGTTTAGGGTTTTTTGCATTTCAAAGCATGACCTCCTAAAAATTAGGATATTTCTTTCATCCAGGATCATTTTGCTGAAAAACACCCAACTTTTCAAATATTAGCATATATTTGATGTGGAAAGGAACACAGGACATATCACAACAAATGAAATGACTTGATTGTAAAATGCATCTATAAAATGAAGAAAAATTCACAAATATTATTCTAATACTTTCTCAAAGCACTCACGATGGCAATCTACAGCTAAGACCCAGTTCTACTAGTCAGAATATGAGAGTCTGGTAGGCACAGTAATATACCCACATGGTTTTGATTGCAGACCTGAAGACATTTCCCTGAGGTGTTTTCTAAAAATCATCATTTTTTCATTATAATTAATCTATCCAACCATTTTTGTCTCTTCATGAATCATTCACAAACTTGGACTAGTTCCTTTGACTCTGTTAAGTGCAACTGGTATAGAAAAGTTAATATGAAAGTGAATCTGACTGTGTGGTGTTCATAAATTGTACATTTCAGTTATCCAGTGCGGATAGGTCCTAAAAAGGATCTGAAGTCATCACAGAAATGTTGCTGGTTTGTGTGTCATCCTTTGAAATAGGAACCTGCTGCTATCACCTATTTGCCCTTGAAGATCAGAGCCTCTGTTGTGCATGACTCTGATGATTCACCAAAAACACATGATTCAGGTTCTTCACCCTCTGTGGATGACTGAAACATTTTAAGCATCAGTCAGGAACAGGAGAAAAAAAAAAAAGAGTGAAATTACAATATCCAACTAAGGCACTCGACTCTTGCTAAATACTATGGTGCTCAGGCATTATTCTCTAGATTTTTGAAAATCCTGTTTACATTACTGATGATTGCAGTGAACCAATTTTAGATTCCAAACTTCAGTGCAAAGAAAAGCAAATGACCAAAAGTTTGAAAGTAAACATTCAGAGGTGCGAGTATAAACCTTATTCCAATACACATTCAGATACAGTTTTTACAGGTATTTACCCACTTCTAAAGTTTTCATAAAAGAGATATCCCTCTCTATGTTCCATACAGCTCAACGTCCATTCTATTTTAAAAGATTACAAAATTCTTGTATTCCATACCAGTATTTTATTAACCACAGTGATACTTTTTTGGTGTATTCCAAGTTTAATATAGAAAATGACAAATTGCCTTAATTTGCAGTGTCAATTTTCTTCAAAATTCCAAGATTTCAAACCAGGCTGATGATTAAAGGCTCAAAGACCATAATGAATCAGATCTGCACTATATGATTTTTGCATTTCTCCCTTAGAATTGTGTATAATATGCAAAGGACGGCTGATCTAGCATAATGATAAGAACAGAAGAAAGGAAATTATTCCATGTGATAACAATTCTTAAATGGGTTTTGCAGTACCTCAAAAAACCCATGCATCAGGATGTCATTAGGGGGGATTATAGCAAATATTGCATGTTTTTATTACCAGCCTATTGCATAGCTGTTTGACTTGCATCCTGCATTTGAATACCACATTGAATCATGGTTTCTGAACATCAGTTCACAGCAGGATCCTCCTCTGACATCTTATCTTCTTTTATCTTTGGCAATGCAACCAATAGCAAAACTGTTTCGGTCTTTTCCCTTTGCAATCTCAACTCCAATTCTGTGCCCATAATACTATCCCTGCCTAGTGCAGCAGCTCACTACGTACAGCAGTGCAGAAGGAAAAGTCCTTTTTTCCCTTGAATGTGCATATTCCTGGTGGAGCTTAAAAACTTCCATAAATCAATAAAGTAATTGCTGCATAATGACCTATTGTTGGTGAGCGTGCCCAGAATGATGTCATTGGGGGGTAATGGAGCTACTGAATCAAAAAAATGGCAGCTGTTTCCAATTTATTTGAGAGTCAGTTGGACAGAAAATTAAATAAACACATAGACAAGAAGGACAAGGGCAAGTCCTTGCATTATTCTTATGATAGTTTTAATTCAATCGCAGAAGTCAGCAGGCAGCCGATATTGTGGCACAGAGTTTCAGTAATTGCCTGCCTCCTATCTCAGTGAGGCTGCACATGCTCATTTCATCATTTTAAGGTTTTGTGACTTGGATTAAAAAAAAAAAAAAAGACCAATGAAACAAAGATGAAACTTAGTTCTTTTTTCTCCTGCCCTCCCCGCTCCCTTCACAGCATAGCAGGCCATCCAGGAGATGTATTAATAGAGAGAAATTTTCATTTCTTCCTCCATCTGCCTCTACGGGGCCTCTACCCTTCTTTCCCTAGGATACGAAGGAGATTTTTCCCTGTTTTTTAATCACTCATATGTCCTTTGGGAACCCCCTAAAGTTTCATATTCGCTGGGGAGAAAAAAAATGCCACCCGGCTTCACACTCTCTTCTCCGCTGTGAATAACAGCTTTGATGTGCTCCTTTGAAGTTACTGGCTCGAGGCTGCATTAGGAAAGCCTCAAATGCAGCCTTAACACTGTGTGTGGAAGCTGGCAGCACAGTGTTTGCACACTGGACTTGGGGGCACCCAACACCCTCGTGGCAGCCGAGTGAATGCAGGGGAACACAACAGCAGGACTCCATCACAGCATGCCCTTATCCTTTGCAGCCCCTATTCCCATTTCCTACTGGTGAAGCATTGAGGACATGTCAACATCCTTGGTATTTTCCAGTTCTTACAGCTTCTCGTGACACCCTTGCACCCTTTAGGAGCCCTGGCATGGGTCACAGCATTGGAACTTCATATCCAACTCCAGTCGGACGCGAGGAAAACTTGAGTTCTGTTCTCTGGTTATTACTTCAGGGTAATATGGCTTCAAATCCTGCTTCAACTATTGTGTTAAATTATTCAAAGTGATTTTTTGTGGTTGCTAAAAGTGTGGGTCACTGATCAGTTATCTGACTTAAAATAAAAATTAAAATGCCTGTTCTTTGGTATTTGGATTCTTAATATGACAGTTTTCACATTTCTAAACCAAGTGTGGGTTTTTAAAATCCCTCTTTTTTTCTTAACTTACAGATGGATTTTTATGTGTGTGTGTTTTCTGTGTCTGTATAACCAGACAGAGTGAAGTTGATGTTTGTCTCCAAGATGGAGAAGTGCTTTTCCATATTTGTCATCACAGATCTCTTCAGATCAGACATCTCTTTGATCATTTTAACTGTGTTTTATATGCTTCATAATTTCCTTGCTGAGTACCTTATGTTACATGTTACTTTATAAATCAATAAATAATAGCAATAATTAAAAGGGTGTTCTGCGGCTGGGAGCTAGATGAAAAAAATAGGTTATTCCATTAACCTTTTACCTCTGGAGACAGAAATTTCAAATTTGTGCTAGGTCACAAGAGCAAATCAGTTGGTCTCTTGTGAACTTCAGTCCACATCACTAACCACTGCCTCACTTCTCACAGTCCCTCCTGATTGACAGCTTTAGTCTGGAAGAATAACAGATCTTTTGCAGCTTGTAAGACTGAGATGCAATGGCAGCGCCAGCACCTACGCCCACTGTGCCTTGTTCTGCACAGAACCATTTGTGAAAAAAAATCCCCTTCCAATGTCTGTTATCCCCACATACAGCCTGAATTATATTTTAAATATCAAAATTGTCACTGGTAAAAGTAGGAAGCAAATTGCACGAGTAGGAAAGTGGGTTTTTTTCAGCCCTGTCCTGTAAAGTAGGTCTCAAAGAGTACAAAAAGTTTATCAAAGGAAAATTAAGGGGGAGTCAGTGGTGTGTCATTGTGTACCCAAGTGTAGGCAACATATGTGTTGGTGAGGAGCTGCCTATTCCATCAAAGATCTGACTGATTACATGAACTGACAAACAGACCTTTAGATTATTATTACTTTCATCTCCTTCCTTTCCACTTCTGCCTTCCTTCATCAGTTATTGGCACAACTCTTTTGTCTGTACTCTGAGGTCCGAATGGCCAAGTGAATTGTAAATGAAATAAATGACAGACATTGACAATCAGAGAGTGACACAGTAGCATGAATTTTTTGTCAATTAGTCTGAGACCAGGAAGGTGAATTATTAAGTGAAATTTCAGTTTTAACATGGAAGTTCATCTTGAAAATGAAAGTAGAACAAATTTTGGAAGAAAGGCTTTTATGCTACCAAATCTGTATTTATACTGTTTGCTTCCTTGCTTTAGATACAGAGATTAAAAACATGCATTTTTTCCTATTATTCATGTAATTTGAATACAAAAAGGACTAGGATTATAATTTTTATTAAAATGGAAGAGTTCTAAAAATTCTAAAGGTTCTAAAATTTTTAACTTTTGACCAAGACATTTCAGCCTGTTACTTTAAACAGTACTTGCTGCCATGTCTCATTCTTTGCTGTTGTTTGTCATCTATCTGCAGGCCATGACAAGGGAGAGATACAATACTTTTTTGATGACACTTGCAAAAGATTCCCCAGAATGGACTACAGGTTTTTTTCTCTACTATTCCTGTTTCTGGGATCTCACAGACCATTTCACAGATGATTTGTGGTGAATACCAATACGTTCTTCACTGTAAACTGTTTTTTTTTTCTAAACAGGCTTATGCTTTGGTTTGGAAGTGGGAAATTATGGACATTTTATCTGTGTAATACCTTCAGTGACTTAACCTCTTTCTCATACCCGTAGTTCCTATTTTGGAAGTATGATAGGGACCTGGGGAGGCCTTCCAAGGACTCTGTTTTATGATTGGTGTTGTTGGCTATCCTAATGATAATCTTAGCACACATCAGTCTAAGTAGAGTTAGACAAAATCAATAAAAATAGTTTATCTTGATTCAATTGTCATATTATCTGGAATAAGGGTACAAAGCTGTTTATGCTGGGAGGGGAGTCCAGGTGTGTTATGGGAAGTTTGAATAGGTCTAACAGGGATGTGGAAGGAGAAGGAAGTACTGACATTCAGATATGGAAGTTGATAGAACTTTTTTAGAAGTAGAAAAACAAGTATGACTATGACCCTTGCCTGTTGTACCTCCACAAAAAGTGGTTTTCCTAAGAAACTAGTCTTTTCATTTTCTCATTATGTTACCCAGTGCAGTCTACATAAAATAAACATCTCTTAAAGAGGAAAGAAAGTTTTGGACCATTCCTTAGATGATCAGGTGCTAGACAACAGTGAGATTTCTCTGGAAAATGTCTTCCTAAGTGAGCTTTATCAGAATATCTTTTGTCCAAAGTTTTTGGGTTGTTCTGTGCTTTGTGATCTGCACTGCTGCAGAGGGATGCATCTACCACTTTGGTTCAGAGGTCAAATTTCATTCATGTGCATGGGAGTTGTGCCTTTGAAGACTGAGACCAAAGCATTAAATAGGCATCAGAAACCCACCAAAGGTGATTGGAGTCAGTTGAAGGTGAGGAGAGAACAGACTTGGCATAGCTTGTCATATGGATAAGGTAGGCAGATCTTCCTGGAGAAAGTGCTGTGCTGTTTTCATTTTCAGCTTCACTTGCAACACTGCAGGTACTGATTGTAGCCCAGTCTAGAGAGAGATGATGCAAGAGTCCTCCAGAGGCTGGTCTCAAACTTTCCAACATCTCAACCTCACCAAAGGTATTCCTGGATACCTGATCTCCAGACTTAGTAGAGACCCAAACGTGCCCCATGGCTTCAGGCCCCGTGGTGAGTGGGGGGATTAATGCCTTTAGCAAAGACTTTATTTTGTAGCTCTTCACAACACTTTACTTTCTGAGTCAGAAAGAAAGTGTAGATCCACCTTGGCTTTGTGCCACCATCCAGACTTCTTTGTCAGGTCCTGAGAATGACAGGAACTTACTGATGATTCCTTTCATTTGTATTTTGAGCAAAAAGGGGAAACTGGAAATGGAGCAGTAATGAAAAAAAGTCTGGTGGTTGTAATGCCCTTTCAAAGAGTGCTTCTGACAGAAGTACAGACTGTCTCCTGCTGAAGGTAGCTGTTCTTTACTGCCTTTTGTGAGGCACTTGGGTGTATAGATGGCAGCTGTAATATTTTTCAGTATTTTCCAATGTTTTTCAAGGGTTTTTAATCTTTGTGATGTGGCTTTCACTCAGCCATACACGATGGGACAGACAATGCATTTTGTTTGCAGCTGGAATTTTCTTTCCCAATTAGTTCCATATGCATTCAGCCAGGCTAATCAGTGAAATACATAGACAGCTTTTCACAACAGTTGATACGTGAGTCTATCACATTGGTTTTGCAGTCCAGGTTGATTAGCTGGTTCTTTGTGTGGAATGGGTCTCTTACCTTGGTTGTAGAACAGCAAGAGGTTCGTTTTGCCTCCTTTCTGCATCCCTCTGAAGCTGTTTTAGTCCCAGATCTAGTGGTGAACTTCAGAATGTTTTTTATCCTGACAGACTTCTCTGTACATATGATTTATTTATTGCAGTCTCTCTGCAAACTCTTCTTTTTGCCATAGCTGCTTATTTCCTTTCCAGGTTAAAAATATGTACATTTACTAAAGTTTCTCTTTAGTTTAAAATTGTAAATCCTGCATGTGAGATTTCCCATTTGTTTGTCAGCCTTGCCAACATTTTGCTGAAGAACTTGTGAAAAGTGAGTGAGGGCTGTTTTGCATAAAGACAGGCCTGCCTGTGGGGGGTGTCTCCTCAACCAATGCTGCTCATGAAACCTTTTAACAGTAGCTTCACTTTCAGCTGAATAGGAAACTGTAGAAAAGGTACTCCTTCAGGAAGAAACCTGATGAACTAGTGATGGGCAGCTCTACTGGAATCTTACAGTATCGATGCAGAAAAGTCATCTCAATATCAGCGATTTGTATGATACAGCTGGACTCCAGTAGCAAAGGCACAGAGATATTTTGACAGACCAGTGCTGGTTTTGGGGTTCTTGCTCTTCTTCTCTCTTTGATCCTCTTTGCAGTTCCGTTTATGGTCTCTGTCCAGCAGTCCTTACCCTGGTCCTAGAACAGAAGTGGCAGTGAGGTGGTTAGAACCTTTACTGTCCCCATTCTACCAGGTTTGAGATGTCCATGTCCTAGTACAAGTGCTACTCAGCTTGTTTCCTTGTGCTTACAGCTGTCCTGTGGCAGATACAGGCAGCTAGTGGGATTAGACATGTTGGCTTTGCATCATGTATGCTCAGTTTATTGTTCATAATCACTAGTGAGATGGAGAAAAGTCACCAGAGAACCACTATCAGTATCAGTCAAAAAACACACAGGAACATCCACACATGCTAAAGAGAAGGAGAAATGGGGATGAGGTGCAGGGTGCAGGAAGGTATCACAAAATCACACAGAATCACAGAAAGGCTAAGGCTGGAAGGAACCTCTGGAGGTCATCTTGTCCAGCCCTCCTACTCAAGTAGGGTCACGTGGAGCTGGTTGCCCAGGACTGTGTCCAGTCAGGTTTTGAATACATACAAGGATGGAGCCTCCATAGTCTCCCTGAGCAACTCAGTAACCTCCACCATAAACAAGTTAAACAGGAATCTGTGATCATCTTCCCTTTATCATGCCCCTGGGGAATCAAAATGCCATGGCCATGGCATTACCAGGGATATTGGGAGAGTGGGAAAAAAAATGAGCTGAGCCAAAATCTGCTGCTGATGACACAGAGGCAAGCATCTCAAGATTTTATATGGACCTCAGAGAAAACATCAAGCTCGAGGCAAGTTCCTGAGACCCTTATCCTGACAGAAAGACCCTGAAGCATCTGAGTTTCTGAATCATCACTGAGCCAGAGGCTGGTGTGGCATATTGGGGTATCTTTCCACACCTTAGTATTGTTTTTCTCCAGGTATACATATGTCTGGGAAAACAGCTTCCCAAAGATTCATGCACATGAGATCGGAAAGCCTGGCAAGAAAATATTCAGCACAGTAATTGTATGCAGCTAGAAAGGAGTTTGAATGGAAATGGAGCCTATTCACTGGTTTTAGCAGACATTTCCTGTAGGTCTTCAGCTTGGGATTTTTCATTTCCTTTCTTGTTCTGTGTGGTTTTTGACTTCTTAGGATTACAGCATCTCTTTCATTACTGTAAGGAAGTTATAAGTATAAAATTTACTGAACAAATAAAGACCCTCAACATGTAGCCAAGACAAGGAGCATTTAAAAAACTGATACCAAGTTATCTTTATGGATAACTGTGATGAACTCAAGCTTACCATTTAAAGTCTTTAGTTAAGTGTTAAAAATAGTCAAATTTCCTTGAAAAAACATTTTAAGGGTAATACTCTGTGTAATCACCCCACATATGATACATCATCCTGAAGTTTCGAGAACTCTTTGGTTGAAATTTTAACAGCTCTGCTTAAGAAATGCTAAACAGCAAATACTCTTTCCAGAAATACCATCCACTGTAAACCTGTCAGACTATTACTTAGTTATTAACCTTTCTCGATGAAATTGTAATAGTGCTGTTTAAAAGAATGCTGAATATCAGAAACATTTCACTAATACATAACAGATGGATACCATATCCAGAAATATTTGTACTGTAAACCAAAGCGCTAAGCAGTTTTACACTGAGAGGTCAAAGATGGGCAGGAAACAGTTTTCCCATCCCACAAGAATTTTAGTTCTCAAATTTTCCTACTCTGATGAATATACAGAATATTAAAGAACCTGGAGTTTCTCATAATAGAGTAAACAAGGATTAATTTTTCTGAGTTTTTATTTGTTTACTTTTTAATCCAAGAACATTACGCACTTATCTAACTTATCCCCCACACACGTTACATATTTGTCATTTAACTCATCTTTCTTGGGTACGAACATCCTGTCCTGAGAGAGCTTCAGATTCAACAGTCAATAGGTTTTCTTTTTCATCTCCATCTCCTTGGCTGAAAACCATTTTCCTGCTAGGTTAAAGAGTAGAAGAAAGTGTTAGAGCAAAACTGTGACCTAACTGAAATACAGATTCCATATGTCACATACCTTTTATAACTCTCCATATGTGAGAATAACCAATTTTTCCATCCTGTTTACATGGCTGATTTCACTGTTGGACTTGGTCCTGGGTGTAACCTTTATTTTTAAATAAGTGAAGTTTGGGAAAACTTAGAGTTGCTGATTTCCAACAACTTGTAAGTATGGGGAGGGAGACACTTGCATTTGGAAAAACTTTGTGAAGATGTGCTTTTTATTCATTTTGTTTAACAGTTATACCCATGGCTTTAGCTGGGAATCATGTTTCTATAAAAGGATGGGATACGTTTCCAAACAATGTCTTAGTTCAAAATAATTGGGCACTTCTTGTGAAATGTAACTACAGCTGAAAAAAAGTACACTGTGTCTTCCATTTAAGAACTAGTAGACACCCTGCTAAACTACTGTGTCATTGAGTCAGAAGATTTGGATGTAAGAGAGAACAAAGTAATATCATGTGTATCTCTGTAATATGAGAAGGTAGTAAATTTTATGATTTATTTTTAATAACTATGAAGCAATATGTTTTCAGAAAATTTTGATTCAGTGCAATGGATGCAGAAACCTTCTGTTCAAAAAATGTTTCATCCTTCTCTTATGAGAATCTGATGTAGCCAAGATGTGTTAGCAGCGATTTTCGGCCACTGGTAGTTTGTGCAGAGTATCTCTCCTGACTGACATGTACAAATAATGCATTGCCTTGAATTTTTTGTGGTTTTCTTTTTTTTTCTTTTTGTTTCTTTTTTTTTTTTTTCTGAATTAACACACTGATTTCACCTCCATATTTATGACCAGGGCTTTTAAATCATTAAAGTTAATTTAATGTAAATTTTTGTTCTTCTCAAACAAGAACTCTGTCTCTTCTATGCCTGTTCTTCACGAGGTGTAAATTCCACTTTGTGAGCACCAAAATGAGAAGCAAGAGGTGTAACTTTTCTGTTAATTAAAGGCTTTAAATCCAGACGGGCATCTTTATAAATATAGCTATACATTTACATAGATATAAGTTTAACTTCATTGGTACCTTCTATATTCTGATTCAAGAATGACTAGATAAAATTATATGGCCTCTATTACCCAGCCAGTCAGTTGAATTTTAATCAATAATCCTAAAATGTACCAATTCATGTTAAGCCACTTTACATTTTTGTGTAACCAGCTTGCCTTTATTAAGTATTTACTACTTGTGCTGTTAATTAGTTGCAGGGTTGTAATCTGCTTAATGTCGTTCTCTAAACACTTTGTTTTCAACATTTTTTTCCAAAATATGATTTTTTTTTCAGTGACAAGAAACACTTAAAATTGCCATAGAGACTGTTCAGGCATTTTAAGCCAACAGCAAGCCTGGATACATTCTTTCAATAGCTGAAAAAGCTTAATCACATTTTTTTTTGTTAATTTTTATTTTGTACTGTTCTTTAAATCTCTAAATTCTGTAATTCCTTTGAACTTCCTAACCCAAGAAATATTGTGGGTAAAGTTTTTTAAAAAGTCTACAAAAATGCTCCTTTTTGGCCAGGAAAAATAGCTATTTAGAGACACTACTTTCCCACCACCACCCTGCAACACACAGTACTTTTTCAAAATTCCTTCTGATGTCTTTTAAAATTAAATTTCAACAGTATTTTTTTCCTGGGGTTGTCTTACCTCAATATGGACAGTTCTACAGAGTCAACCTGCTGAGAAAAAGCAGTGGTACAGTTTTATAGCTGAAAAGCTATTCCATGGCAGGTTTTTTCCTTAGTTTTTTTTTTTAATTACTGTTTTAAATTTTATTAAGAGATGCATGGTCTTCTTTCATAATAAAAGTACCCCTGGCAGAAATACTTAGTTTGCTTTGATGTACTTTAATGAGCGTTTTTCCTGATGTGGACACAGCACAGTGGCTGTGTCCACATGAGCCAAGGGTGCAGGGCTGCTATTTCACAATTCCAGCCAGCAACACTCATTCAGGCTGTAGGATGACAGGGACATGCTCTGGAGTTAGTCTTCCTCAGAAGCCTTATTGGTTACCATTAAAACTGTGCCTGATTTATGTTAACTAAAAATTAGACAACTCCCTTCTGCTGGGGCAAGCTTCCCTTTTGTTTTATCACTGCTTATGAACTCTTCCTCCATTTTTTGGGTGGGGTCATTATGTGTGAGTGGGATAAGTGCTGTTCATGTAAAAGCCTCCTCAGCAAATTGTGGGTGCATTTTCTTCAGCTGCACAAAGTTGCTGTCCTGCATCTGACTGAGACCAGCCCTGGCCATGTGCTCTGGCAGCCCAGAAACGAACACATTCTGCCCCTCTGCTCTCCTCTGGTGAGCCCCCACCTGCAGTGCTGCCTCCAGCTCAGGGTCCCCAACACAGGAGGGTCATTGATCCATTGGAGAGAGTCCAGAGAAGGGACACTAAGAGGATTAAAGGAATGTAGCACCTTTGCTATAAGGAAAGGCTGAGAGAATTGGGTTTGCTCAGCCTGACAAAATGAAGGCCTTGGAGTGACCTAATTGTAACCTTCCAGTACCTGAAGGGAGACTACAAGACGGAGAGGAACTTTTTACAAGGTAATGGAGTGACAGGACAAGGGGGAATGTCTTCAAACTGAAAGAGAGTGGGTTTGGATTAGTTATTAGAGAAAAAAAAAAAATCTCTTTTGTGAGGGCCATGAGGCAGTGCAACAGATCTCCCAGAAAAGTTGTGGATGCCCCATCCCAAGCTGGATGTGGCTCTGAGCAACCTGGCCTAGTGGAAGGTGTCCCACCCACAGCAGGTCATCTTTAAGGTCGTTTCCAACCCAGGCCATTCTATGACTCTGTGATCGTCTTGATCTGCATTACCTAGTTCAGTTATCTTAAACACTGGACCGTAACAGGAATATCACTGTGTCATACTTTCCCCCTTACAGCACCCAAGTGTGTCCACCTCTTACATCTCCAAGTCCCATCCAGACTTACCTCCTCAGCAGCCCAGGTCACCTCCCTCTTGTCTCGCAGTTGTGTTGTTTGCCTCACCTCTCACTCTGTTCTCCCCTGAGCTCAACCTTCCCCAACCACCTCTGAGCCTTTTTTAACCTCCTTATCTCTTAGTTTCTAACATGGAAACAGCCCAGGGTGTCTGGGGTAGACAAGGAGAGAAATGATTGTGTGTGATTGTGCCCTCAATGTGTTTTAGCATGTTGCTTGTCTGTAGCTGGTTGTGTTGCTTCCTTCCTTGATTTTCTGCTCTAGCTTTCTGTTAAGATACAAGTGTGCATTTATACAGGGAAGTTTTACAATTATTTCCCCTACTTCCCTAGCAAAACATTAACAAAATGTTAACGCAGCATGATCCATAAAATTGCCAGTAGTTGCAGCCTTTTAATCTGATGTTGTAACAGATATGGGTCCTGCCAATTCCAGCTAATTTGCACTTTGCATGTTTCCAGTATTTATGAGCACAAGGAATGCTGTGCCATGCTTTTCTATCCCAATGGATGAGGCCCTGCACTAAATCCATGCTGAAACACATGCCCAAGTGCTGAATCGTAATTGAATTGCTGAGAGATTTTAGCTGCTCCCTGCCAGCCTTGTTACCTATGTTAATCTGGATGGTAGCCTAAGAAGGTCTCAAATTCTTGAATATGGGTCACTTCTAAGGCAAGTTCTCTTTGTGAATCAAGAATGGAGGGCACAGTCTTTCTGAAGCAGCATGGATTGCTAATTCCTTCTTTTTTTTCCTGTACGTATATCGTTTCTCTCTCATGCTTGTGAGTGTATACACACAGAGACACTGTAAGCTTTTTATAGTTTAATAGCATTTTTAAGCCTTAGTCTTGACTAAACTAATTTCTTTTATTCCACTTTCCTTCTGTTGTAGTTTGGTAAGTGTTTGAGTTTAGTTTAAGTGAAGTTCCTTGTGATCATTCTGCATGACGGGCACCACAGAAGTAACACAAGAATGATTGAACTGATTGAATGACTATACTCCTCCCTGCTATGCTCTCCTCTCCTTTTGTATTTGAAAAGAAGAGGGATGGAGAGCTTTGTGGATGCTCTTCGGACTGCATATTTTTGTTGTTCAGTCTTTCTACCATTTCTGTACTTACAGTATCAAAATAATTAACCAATGGAGTTATAACATTAAACATCACCTATCTGTTATTGTACACCATAGAGGCACAGGGAAGATTCTTAATGCTCTTTCTCAGGACACCTTTGTAATGAGTCACTGTAATATGATAGGAGACTGCAAAGATGAATGGCGGTCAATCAAGTCTTTGTATAGGTTCCTAAAATTCAGGAAACAGTGTTTGTTTGTACCTTCAGACTCCAGCAAAGAAACCACAAGGGTCTGAGCTGGGCTATATTGCCACTGCAATATGGGCAGCAAGGAAAATAAGCAAGTGGGCACTTGCCAAATAATGCAAAGGAAATAAGGCCATATTAACAAGACAGTGTATGAGACCTGTGCACAGATCAGGGCAGCCACATTCAAGAAATGGAAACTCAGTGCAAAGACACATTCAGAAAAGGGCCACCATGAGACAAAAAGATACCTGTATTTTGAGAGGCTACTGGAAACAACCTGGCTTTTTTAACCTAGCAAAGGAGTATCTATGACTATATAAGGAGAGCACATGTCAGGGAGGGAGAAAAGATAGTTAAACCCAGTATCAAAATAAAAGATTAGATGCATTTAATCAGTCACAAAAACTTCAGGAAGTTAGAAGACAAAAGAAAGTCCTCAAACATTAAATTACTGAAGTCCTGAACAGCATCTGCAAGGATGTAACTAGAATAAAAATTGAACTGCTTGTAAAACACAGTTCAGTCAATCTCTGTATAAGAGATAACGTGATGTGATTATGATAGTTGGGTGGTTTTTCAGCCTTGATGACTCAAGAGTTCCCTTCCAAACTTACGTTAATGGACACATAAAAGAAATCTGTTTCACAGGAAAACAGTCCCAGCTGGAGTAATAGAACAAATGGAACTTTCACATTTAGTGATAAATTCTGCAATTTTTATCCCTGAACTTTTGGACTGTTAGATTTATGCTCTGACTTTTTTAGCTCTGATTTAAATTTATGTCCAAAACATTTATGACTGAGTACCGCTGGACTTCTTCTGGCACCCATCATACTATTGTAGGTGGTTATCTCATCTGAACTTGTAAATGGAGCAATTTTGAGTGAATCTTGAGGTTGGATAATGCACATAAAGGGTTGCCAAGTGAATCTTTGACCTGCCCTCTGAATCAGTAATAAGCAAATGTTTTGCTGAGCAAATGATATCAATGCATTTGCAACTGCCAAGAAGGTACATTTCCAAGTGAAACACTAAATGCATTTCTGATTTTCTATGGTTATTAAAAATCATGGGGTGTTTGGGCATCCTACCAAGCTGGCCTGACTCTGTTATAGGAATTATTATTCTGCACGTGTTCTTGTAGTTTTAACTTCAAGGTATGTCTCCTTGTTCTTCTCCTAAGCCAGTGACTCTCAAGCTTTTTGGACTCTTGAGTCACTTTGCAGCCTTTTTAATGCCTCAAGCTCCTACCTGTAGTAAAGATGCTTATCAGTTTTAAAATACCAGTGGGACAGCCATAAGTCTGGACGCTGCTTGTACACCACTTATTCAGACTTGAAGAATCAGTATTAGAAAGTTATTGCATTGCTGGAACTATTAAGAAACTATTATTTTCTTTTGCAAAGTGGCTATAATTTGTAATCATCTGCAGTAGTCAATGATTTAATATGCTTAACAATTTCTGCTATATTTTGTTATAAGAATACATCAAATTTTTGTTGTTTATTCTCTTATTTTTATAGAAGTGATCATTCATTATTAGTATCATCATTATTATTGTTGCTGCTGTTATTATTACACCATGTGATTAGAGGCCATCTTTTGGAATGTTCACAAATATGGTCTACTTTGTCTGTGGTCTTTTCTACCTTGGTAATCAGTACTGTTTTTATGGATTGGTACTGTTCGTGCTCTTCAGCAGGCTGAACATAACTGCATAAAGAAGCGTAAGGCACAGATTGGTCCTCAGATCTTAGATGAGCTAAAAAAGAAAGAGTATGGAAAAATTTTGACATCAGTGAAGCAGGTCTGTGAGAGTAGAGAATACTTAGTACCTATTTTTATATTGTCTTTTCCTGCCTACTTGAATCAGACTTTGCCAGACACATCACTGTTAGAAATATTAGGCTATTGTAACACCAGAGGCTGTGGTCAGGTGTAAAATTAATTTTCTCTTACCACATTCAGACAAAGTAATTTTGTATGATGCATGCCTGTATTTTTCCTGCCACAAAGAGTGATGCCAAATCCTTGCCTGGCAGACTGAATTGCATCGATTAGGTAGGATTTGTGTGGTCCCTGCTGTGAAGGAGTAGTCACATACCAGTGTCAGTCCCGTTCAGTTGTAGCCACAGACCGTAGCACTTATATAGTTACATCTGTTACCAAGCTGCAAATGCCAGTACATAGTCACTGATGTTCCAGACTGCCACACGTATCTGATAGATTTCCTCATCTTTCTGCCCTTCCTCTTATTTAGCCCAGAGCTTGTTGCAAAACGCTGAAGTATGTACAAGAAGTTTGTTCCTGGAGATGAATCTGTGCCTGAGTAACATGAATGGATCCCTCAGGAGGAAGGGTGTTGCATGAATGCCAGGTACTAACACAATAGTAACATTTGTCAGATTAACAGTTTGTCAATTAGCAGTGTCAAGTAACAATTCTCACATTCTAAAGCAATAATGACGGTAGTGATGAAAGTGAGTTCTATATAGGAAGTGTAGATCTTGTTTCCTGACCAGCCCTTAATATCACGTTGATTTGAAGGGCTCTTACTTCTCAGTGTGTCTTTTTTATTAAAGAGAAAACACTGCTGCCTGAGAACAGACTGGTTGTAGAAAGATTATCATGGACCACCCAGACATAGTTTTTAGAAGGCCCATTTTACTAAGGAATGTCAGAATATAATCTCCTGGGATTACTGAAGAAGAAATTGGTGTCTATGCACTAGCGGCTGTTTGTTAAGTTAAAAATCCAAAAGAAAAAAGGAGAAGGGAAGAAAGGATGGTAAATTAATAATATTATATTTAAACTATGATTATCCATTGCCTTTGCCAAAGTCTTTTATGAAAAGTGCAGTGTTACAAATAAAAATGCAGTCAGTAGAAAAAGCCACAATACCACTAGTACACCCATATGGCACGTTGCAGTATAGGCAAATATATAGTTCTTACTAAAAAAAAGCCCCAAACCACAGAAGCTGAATGATACAAGATGCAAAGCTTATTCTTCTGTAAGGATATGTACTGAGAGCCACCTACCCAAACAATTATGCTGCTGCAGAGGTTTATGAAGTCATTGACAGTTATGATGCACAAAGGCTACTTAAAAGGTATTACAGAGGAAGGATGGATGTGACCTTTTAAACTTGCTGGTCACTGTAGCAGGGAAGCAGACAGAGCAGGAGAACTGATGAAATTTCTTACTCCTGCCTTGTACCTGTAGCAGTGGATTCTCTGGTGAAATTTTACAAGCTTTCATGCTACAATAATGTTGACAAAGAACCACAGAGAGTATTTTTTATTTTTGTTTGAAGATGACTTGGAGTTGGTTTCTTTTTTCTTTATTAATAATTTTTCCCTACATTTATAATTACCCACCTTGCTCAGCCTCTCCCCAGGGATCTGAGGAACAGCTTGCCTGAGCTCAGCTTGCAGTAAGTCGGAGCCTCCTAACCCCATCAAGTATCCAACAGTTTTTCCTGGAGCTGCTTATTAATAGAATCATAGCATAATAGAATGGTTTGTATTGGAAGGGACCTCAGAGATCATCTTGTTTCAATCCCCTTGTTGTGGGCACGGGCACCTCCCATTGGATCAGGTTGCTCAGAGCTCCATCCAGCCTGACCTTCAACACTGCCAGGGATGGGGCACCCACAGTTTCTCTGGGCAACCTGTGCCAGTGCCTCACCACGCTCACAGTAAAGAGTTTCTTCTGCATATCTAGCCTAAATTTTCCATCTTTCAGTTTGAACCCACTATTCCTTGTCCTATCACTACAGTTCAGATGAAAACCCCATGCATGCGGGAGTGTCCTCATTATGTTTCAGACTGTGAAACAGCCTGGAAAATAGTTGTTTCAAAAGAGACTTTATTTAATTTCCTTATATAGACTGGTCTGATTTTTGGTTTGTTTGTTTTTGGGTTTCAGGTTTTGGGTTTGTTTGTTTGTTTGTTTTTTAATTATTCTCATGTGTCAACAACTGGTCGTGCTTATCCAAAAAACTCCCCTTTAAGGTACAAACATTTCCTGGAAGATTTGCATTCTGCAGGTACAATGCTGAAAAAAGTTATGAATGATAGAAAACAAGGGGTTCTACTGGAACCTCTCTGAGAGCTTTAACTACAGCTGTCATGAGCATCCCAGCTATGTTACAAGAACTGGACTGCCAACTCACTAACAGTAGCTATAAGGACCTGTACCCAACTTCTCACAAAATACCAATCATGGAGAATTATCCACTAAGTTTTGCAAGTCACACTTCCCTAAAACCCCAACACCAAGTGAAAGGACCACAGTGCAAGTCAGAAAACTCAACCCCCAAATGAGACTACACCTCTTCAGTCACCGTTCAGTTTAAAACTTTCATTACAGACAAGATGGGCACCCCTACGAGACCATGGGCAGTACACATTCCTCGCTGCAACAGCCTCCACCAAGGCTTTATTATTGCCCTGTGCAGAGTTAAAAAAAAAAAAAAAGAAAAAGAAAAAATTCCACAGCAACAAACTTAGAGAACATAGGGATCAGTCTCATTAAGGAAGAAAGGAGAACTTTATGAAATATATTTACAGAAAAAGAAGGCGAGAAAAGGAAGAAAAGAATACTGTACCAACTCCACTAGGGAAATAAAAGAGACGACCAGCCTTATACCAACAGAAAGAGGCATAGAATTACTAGAAAAACAACTATAAAGACATCGTAAATCAAACAGCATAGAGTTTAGAACATCAAAAACGCAGAAATTTTCATCTATTATTAATTATGATAAAAAATTCTATCTCAGAATATTTTACACAGCAGCTGTTGCCAAGAAAATCTACATCTTCTTGAGCTGAGAAACTTTAAAATCAGAAGCAAATCTTTGCGTAGCCAGTGGAGATAGCATAGATGTTAACACAGTATTTCAATGTTTTATATCCATTTTCCAGTAAATTAAAAATACAAATATTAAATACAAAAATAATTTTAATTTTATTTTGATCTTATTTAAATATGTAACTGAGCCCAAATATCCTGGTGTCTATTTTGTGTGTGTGTGTGTGCATGTGTTAGGAAAACCCGGTCAACTCTCTAAAATTGAGTTATGGCTGTTAATCCATGTGGATTAGTAGTTCTAAAAAGTAATTTACTTGTTGTAGTAATTTTGATGAGGTTGAGAACGGCATTTGAACACACTGTCAGAGTTGTGATTCACCAGATTTGCTCCCTCTTGAAGCCTGTTAGCACCAACTCTAGCAGCTAACCCACAGTGACAGTATTGCTACCATTAACTTCCTATTAATGGGTGTGTTTTAAGGAGTTGGTTCAGAACTTGGGTCCATAAGTATAGATGCTTGCCTACATTTTCCACAGCAGGAATTTTACCATGGGCAAGACTGTATTTTTCATGGCTTGAGACTTTGGCTTCTGTAACCCACTGTATCTCTTCCCATGTTTTGTCATGTGTTAATTTAGATCTCAAGTACCTCAGGCCAGGAACTGCAGCACTGTTTGTGAGCTATAGCTATTGACAATGCTTAAGGAAATAAATAGAATAGACTATTTCAGTTGGAAGGGACCCACAAGGATCATCTACTCCAACTGTCTGACCACTTCAGGGCTGATCAAGTTAAAGCACATTAAGGGCATTGTCCAAACACTATGCCTCTTAAACGCTGACAGGCTCAAGGCATCGAAAACATTCCATGCTTTTTCTCAAACCAAGCTGAAATTAAGATATGTAGAAGTGTAGCTGAAATGTCCATGTTACCCTGCCCATGTGTTTCAGTGTGTTCTAATGGTAGGAGATATACAGGCCCCCACATGCATATAGTACATCATTTGACCTCTCTTCAGGGAATCATTTACAGCCATTTAAGTGACAAATTATGGTTCTTGCAATCTAATTAGTTCTTATTTGTCTAGATAAAAGATAAGGCATGCAAAAAAAATTATTAAAACCTAACGTGTTAAAACAGAATGCTCCATTTGATGGGTGGGAGGAGAATTTTCAGGGGAAATACCAGTTACAGCAAACAGCAATAGCCAAGTCAACTCTCATGGTTAGTATTTGTCAACAGTGTAACACATTTGCATCAGTCAGGAAAGTCATCGAAGCTGTTCACTTGGAAGAACTGCAGTCTCTTGTTCTTGAAGCAGCAGTGAAATGACAACCTATAAAATGCTTGCAAAGAGTTGAAAGGAAACATTTCAGGCACTGCCTGGAAAACGTGTGACTAAGGCTGTGAGAATAATTGTGTTTTTTCAGCTAGAGTGCCGAAACTAAAAAAGAGGGAGGAAAAAAAAAAAAGTTAGAGTCAAACCAAATGGAACTTCATTTTTTTGTTTTTCTTGCCAAAATGGAAATCTGAAAACATTTATTTAGTGTAAAATGCAAACATACATTCCATTTCATCCAAAACAAAAATGTTCATTTTAAAGCATGAGAAGGAAAAGTAAAGGAAATAAAGGGCTGGGATTTGCCAGGTTCTCAGAGGTGGCAGTGCTTTTTACCTAGCAGCTGCTATGGAGAATGGTATATATATATACATGACCATTATTTGAAAAGTGATCCCCCCGAGCTCATTATGTGCCCTTAGCACAGGGACAGAGAGCACAGGCTTTTGCAGGGCCACTTCCCCAGGATATATTTGTACCCACAACATAGTAGGCAGAAGGTAAGTTTCCTTCCACACCCGATAGGAATCTCCACATCCTGGAAGCACTCCTGCTTCAGCTGGCTGCTAGCTCTGCATGTCTCTTCCTTTTTATCTTGGAGGTTGTGTGGAGCAGGAGTTGAATGCAGCTCCCTCAGCCATCTGACTAAAAAGCCTTTTTCTCCATAGCTTGCTCTTTGGCACAGTGATTATTTAAGCACCTTGTAATACTTCAACTTCTTAATAACACAGAACAGCTCTCTTGAGAAGGATTTAGAGCCACTTCCCTGAATATCCTGTAGAGAGATAGTGAGAGTGCAGGCGTACACAGCAGCCCAAGGTCTCTCAACTCTGTCCAGAGGGTGATTTCTCAAGCGCGTTGTGACCTGCTCACATATTCAGTGTACGTACAATGAAACAAGCTGAATGAGTCTTAGTTTGCAGGCACATAACATCTGTACTGTCAGTCCAACATAACCTGGAATGCACACCGGTGTTTCTTTCCTGGAGTCACAGGAAGGAACATGTGAGCTCTAGGAGGGCAGGAGTGCACAGAGTGCAGTCAAGTCCTTGAGTAAGGATCTAATTTGGTGCTCACTGAACCTTGTGCAATCACAGAGTAATTCAGTTTGGAAGTGACCTCTGGAAGTCTCTAGTCCAACCTCCCGCCCAAAGCAGAGACAGCTCTGAGCTCAGCCCAGGCTGCTCAGAGCATTATCCAGGTGGATTTTGTAAACGCTCGAGGATGGAGCCTGCACAGCCTCTTGGGCACTCCCAGTGGGTGCTGCTCTCACAGGAAAGAATTTCTTTATACCAAGACTTAATCTCTCTTTCTTTGGCTCAAGTTTGTTGTCTCTAATCCTCCCACCATGCACCTCTGAAGATCCTGGCTCTGTATTTTCAGTCACTTGCCTATAAGTATGGGGAGACTCCTGTTAGGATTCCTGAAGCCTTTTCCTCTCCAGGCTGAACCAGCCCAGCTCTCTCAGCCTCTCCCTACAGGGCAGGTGCTCCAGGACCTGACCATTGTGGTGGCTCTCTGCTAAACTCATGTACTTCTTCAGTGTCATTGAGGGGCTCCTCCTTCCCAGTGGCAGGGCTCTCCATTTGGCCCTGCTGAATTTCATGGAGTTTCTGTTGGCCCCTTCCTCTGGCCCGTGTGGTGGGCCCCTCTGGATGGCAGCCCCTGACTTAAAGTGCATTGAGTGGCCCCCCCAAAGCTGGTTTGATCTGCAAATTTGACAGGAGTGCAACTAATTACCTGCTCCAGGTCATTCATAAAGATAGTAAACAGTCCAGACCCCATTGCAGCCACCCAGTCAGAGTATGACCCATTAACCATAACCCCCTCAGTCTGACTATCCAAACAGTTTTTTAGTCAACTACTTGTCCATGATTTCTAGCTGTGGGATTTCAGTGTGGGTGGAAGTGTACTGTAGGAGACAGTGCTTAAAGTCTTGCTAAAGTTAAGGTAAATGGCACCAACTCCTCTGTACTTTTCCACAGATCCAGTCGTTTTATCATAGGAAACAATCAAGTTGGTCAGACGTGTTTTACTCACTGAAGATTCTTTTTTCAACAGGGCAACATGAAGCAAAAACAGGGCAAAGTAAGCTAGACAAAGAAGAAGAGGTGTCTTGTCCTAGACCACACAAGAGGTCAGTTGTGCAACCAAGAAAAAAACTCCAGTCTTCTTAATCTCAGTCCAGTCCCTGACCTAAATTATGTGTCTCTATTTTTTTAATTGAAAGTTAACTTTCAGTAAAGTATTTCATAGCTGGAAGAAAAAAAACCCAAAACCTGGACCACATGGCAGATCCCCAGAGAACACTAACAGCCAATAGAACATATTTTGAGTACTGTTACATTAGATTAAATTCAGCTATGAATTGATGAGCAATTCTCTTTAGACATAAATGGCCAACAGAATTTGGTTTTAGACCACAAATGGCTTAGGAGCTTTGAAAATTATGCTCAGGTTAGGGTAACAAGAAAGAGTAGAAGAATCCCTTTTTGTGGTAGTAGGAGGAATGAATTGTGTGTCACATGTAAGTGCCTACACGTATCTGACACAGAACTTGATATGTGTAAATAAATGTTAACATTAATTCCTTAAAGTTCAAGCTTATGATCCTTGCTAGTGAGGCAGGAGGCTGGAATGTCAGAGAGACAAAATAGGGAACATTCTTAATGCGCTGGAGTACCAGACTGTCTAGGGTTGATGCCCACAAGCTGAGCCACATTTTCAGCAGAACTCTTTTGCCCCAACAGTTTTCTTGTGAGACTTGTGGCCTTATTTGTGAGCAAACCTTGCACTGTTTTCTTAGCTCTGTTGAAAGCCTGACAGCTTTTTTTTGGTTGGCTTGTGGATAGGTGCTCTCAAAAATGCATCCTAAAGGAGACGGGTGAAAACTATGACTCCTGACTAATGTCTGGAGGATGCAACGTGTTTTATTCAGAAATACAACTTACATTGGAGAGTAATGCTGCTTTCCCAAAGAACAGGATAAAACAGTCCTTCCCTAGGGGGTCTGAGATCCTGTTTGAATGCAGCCTTTAAGGAGGAATTTCAGAGCTGTTGAGTTTTCAAGCATGAGCTGTAACAACTGGCTCATTTAACCTCTGCGCCCATTGTGAAACCACAGCCTAGGAGTCAGAGAAACTGCAGTTAGACATTTTAAGTGAGCTGCACCACTTGAGTGACGGATGTACTGAAGTCTGGGAAGAATTTCTATTTAACTTAATATGTCAAGAATTCATCCCTTTAATCTGTCTTTCAAACGTCTATTTTTTTCAGTTCACAGGTAGCTCAGAAAATAACTGCATATTTTGTCAGATAAGTGGGGTCATGTTTTTGTCCTATTATTCAGTGCTCATAGGAGCCTCCATTATGTACAAAAAGGACCCAAAAGTCAAATAAACCAGCCTCCCTGTACCATAGTCTGGTAGGAACATGCTGCCTCAGACCATGATGTGCCAAATTGTTTCCCAAACTTTTGAAAACTAAACCCTGTTGCATTAAAATGAAAGAATTTTGCTTCTCCTGCTAAATTACCACATGTGGCTAAATACACACCCATTGTAAAGTATTCATCTTCTGTGACCCATTGTTAGCTCTTCATGCCCCACAAGGGGATATGTTTCAGACTTTAGGAAACAATGATCTGTTGTGACTCATCTGCTTAAACCTTTTATTCATTATTTTCCATCATACAGTTAACCAGTTGCTATATATTTTTGCTTGGCACTAAACATAATTGAATAAATAGTAATTTATGATGCGTTAACCCATAAAAACTTCAGTGGTTTGAGTGGCTTTCAGTAGGCATTTGAAACTTACTTACTGCTATAGGAAAGACTGGGAAACGGGATCCGCAGATTTTGTGTATAAAACTAGAACAGTCCCGATTGCAGCAGGAATGGAAATTTGAAAAACGGCTTGCTAATTCCTCCCACCCACACAGAAATGCAAGTTTCTACGTCTTCCTTTCTTACCTTCTTTTTCTTAAGAGTGAGGCAGAGGGTGAATATATGGAAAAAGAAGGTAAGAAAATCTGGAGAGGGGGAAAATTGGAAATAGAAGTACAAAAATACCACAAAAAAGGTTTTGGTATTTCAAATCTGGCCTAACCAAGAAGCATGAGAAATGTCAGGCATCAGTCTGTTCATGCAAAAATTCCCACTCAGTCTGAAGAGGAAGAAGCTTTACAAGTTTGAAGAGCATTGGAACAAGTTCTGTCTTACCTCCCTCTTTGTGAAATTTGCTTGATACTGAAGTTGCAGAAGGTAGAGGTCAACCTAGAACTTGGTCCACTTTCTTGATGGTAAACCAAAGCTTTTAATGACCTTACTGTTATGCAGAAAGTAAAGTTTGGAGTGTGTTTCACACCGCCCATGCAAACTTCCAGTAAAACACATGAGGGACTATTTAAATGATGAGCCTTTTAGCAACAGCATTTTTACTGTGAGAAACAGTATTTTGGACCAAAGTCTACATCTTCCTGTAAAATGGTTCTGGTTTCACTCTTCATCAATTCTGGCTTTATTCGTGGTATTTAGCACTGTTTTCTGTAGTGTCTGAAGACTAACAGGGTCGGAGATTGAATCCACACAGGGCAGTTATGTAGGAAGTGGTTCCTGCACGCAGATTCACAGAACAGTTTAGATTGGAAGGGAACTCCAGAGTCCACCTAGTCCAATGTCCTGCTCAAAGTGCTTCTGTTCAGAGAAGGTTGCTCAGAGGTGTGCCCAAACAGAGTTTTTAATGTTTCAGAAGATGGAGATCCCACAATCTTTCTGATCAGTTGCCCCAGGGACTAATCACTTTCATCTTGAAAAATTCTCCCTTAAATCTGACTGGAATTTCCTATGTTCTAACCCATGTCCAGTAACTATCTTCCTATCACAGCTGGCAAAAAGTCTGGATAATTTTTTTACAAAAAATGGTTGGAATGGTGAAAATGGCTGTAGTATAAACAAGACAGCAACCTCTTACCTAACGAATCCTGCATATGAAATAAAGTGAAAATCTTTGCAACAGCAGCAAAACTTCTGTTGGACTCAGGAAGGCTGAAATTTTGTTCAGTCACATTTGTGGCAAAACCAAATTTCTTTTTGTTTTCTGTTTTCGGATTGTATAATTTCTGAAGCACTAAAGTAGCTATGAAAAATGTGCTGGATTCTAGCTTTTCATCATCAGTGCATATATGAACATGAATGCAGAAAATCAGAAAGAAGATGGTGTGAAGTTCAATGCCCCTAGCAAATGTGAGCTGCTAGTAAATGAGAGGCATCTGGAAAGCAGGATTTTTGTTATGAAGTCTCTGGCAGAGAATGAATGTCTTTCCCCGTTGCCATCATTAGAGATACCTTTCCTTCACCGTCACCACTTCTAGAGTAGCTCTTGTTTCATTACCATAAATGCAGTAACCACCCAGAAATGGTTTCATACACCAGGCAGGAGTCCCTAAATAATGGTTCGTGCTGTGGAAAATTGCTAAGAGAAAATCTAATTTGGTCAGATTGCTATTTTATCTGTCAAAGAAATTAAATATGGAAAAACTTGTCAGATCACGGAGTTATTCCCACTGATAGTGGATACAATCCCCAGCAGAGAATGACTCTGATTTTCAGACAAAAATGCCTTTGCAGAGATGAACACTGTAGGACTTTCTCTCCCCTGCAAAGCCTGGGAGCCTCACAGGCTTGTAGGAGAAGAGGGCTCTGAGGTGGGAGGGGGTGAGAGGAGATTGGCAGCCATGAGGAAGCCTTTCAGCAGTTCAGTGAGGAGTGTGCAAATAATACTGCATCTTTCTCCGAGTGCTCCAGCACTCCCCTCAAGCAAGGCAAGACAGTAAACCTTGTCTTTTTCACTGTAGCCTGTGTAATTTCCATTTTCACTTTTTTCCCCATGATCATCCAGTTTTTACTGAGTCTTTGCTCAGTTTTAATGCTTTTTTAAAATTTTTTTTATTTTACCCCTCCACTGTGCAGCTGTTGGCTCACTCCTACAGCTCCTCGCAACAAACCTGCCCTCTCTTTGCCTGGTCCTAGTCACAAAAATAAAGGAAGGTAGAGGAAGAAGACTTGTTGCTAAACCCACTCTCCTGTTGCAGAGGTCTGATGTCTGAGGTGTTAATCTTCGTGTTCTTTTGATCTGAGTAAGGATAATAGGTTGTTTTTCAATATTGTTTCTGGTTCATTAATATGTATGTTGTCTGCTCCTTTATTTTTATCCCCCAGAAAACTCTTTGAAGATACCTTTGTAGCCTCTCTTCTGCTGCAGGCCTAACTTTGACTTTTTCGCTGTTCATTGTTTTCCTCTGTGTTTCATGTTCTCACTCTGTTACAGCCACTCGGCTGCTGCAGCCTGGACTGAAACTTCATCCTGCTTTCTTTCCAAGGGGCAGGCTAATGTGACAGCACCTTCTGCTGCAAGCTCACTCTGCGTAGAAAACTCCTCCAGCCACAGCCAGGCAACACAGAACAGGTCCTAGAAATAACACTGAAGTCTTGGGAGGTGTTGGGAGGTCACTTTCTCTCCTTTCAGTCAAGAACCAAGGATACAGTGCAGGAGCTGGGTCCACAGGGCCTCAGAGCGCAGCTGTAGGGGTGGCTGAGCAAGCCACATGCCAGCACCCAGGGTGGTTTTCATAGGATTCATCAGACCTGCTGCATCCATGCACCACAGTGTATCTCTTGCCTGCACAGGGGACTCCAAGCAGCATGTAAGGCACTCCTTAGGCCCCCTCCTACATGGTGCAGTTCCTTCAGGATTTGCTCAGTGTGGTGACGCCTAAGCCACCCCGCTTTTGGCATGTGGCCCTGTCAAAGCAGCTGTCACCGGGCACACAGAAATAGGAGACCATCACTGGTAGGCAGTGGTGGCTTCTAGGCATCCATGTTTCTCCCAGCATTGTTAATACTGGACAAACCACCCCCAAGTTAATATTGGACAAACCACCTTCCATGAACTGGGCTAAGTGTGACTGGTGTTGTTTCCAGCCACATTTAAATAGCTGTCATACTGTACCCCATGAAAGGATGAGACAATCACTATCTAGTTTTAAAGGCTGTTTGTGATCAAAAGAGCATTAGATCATTTGATTGCTATTTTACTTTGGAATACATCCTCCTACTCACCACCCTGTGGGCATCTATACTCTGTTTTGTTGAAGCTGTTTCTGTTCACATGGTTTCACGTGCTTTGGGGCATTCCAGTGTGCCTGCTGTTCTTTTTTTCCCCCTGCCTTCTCTTCCTCCCTACCTCTCTGTATTTTTGTGGTATATTTGGCAAAGCTGTGGGTTACACCCATGTTTCATCTTGTTGTTTTTGTCATTTATTCACCAACTGAGCTCAGAGGAGGATTTGTTTTTCAGTAAAATCTGGGGACTTTTTGTTTTCTTTTTTTTTCTTTTAATAATTTTATAGTTTTGTTGACTAAAGTGAAAGAAAATTGAACGACTTGTCCATGGTCACACAGTGAGTCATTGCTTCTGTCAAAATAAGAATCTGCCTAGAGCTGCCATAGCTTGCATCTCCTCATTCCAGCCATTAGAGAAACTCAGCCCTTCTATGAATTTGTCACAGATCTAAATGAAAGCTATTTTTTTACATCACCTGTTTCTATGGCACCAGATAAATTTCACAGCATATCTATCGACCACACCATGTGGTAGACAATAGCAATATTGAGCTCTGAGATGAAGCAGATGTTAGTTCCTGGCCTCCAATCAGTAGATTAATAAAGACCTGCAAATCTCAACCCTCTAGATTCAGATATGCTCCAGTCCTGGATTCACTTGAGAGGAAGGTCTGGGACAATGAAGAAAAGGGCTCTGAAGGGTCCAAAGGTTTTTTTGAGGGTCCAAATGTTTTGTATTTATTGTAAATTTTTTCATCTTGTCCCAACCTGAGACCAGAGTTCCCAAATGCGATGTGAGCCAGAGGGGCTCCCTTCACTCAGACCCAAGGATTAGGCTTTGGAGAGCTGAGCCCTGAAGCGAGGGGGAGCTTCAGTGCTACTCATGACAGCAGATAAAAGAGCAACATTGCCTGCAGAGACAGAAGAAACTCTGTAGAAACAGAATCTATGAGCTTATGGTTTTAGAAAATAAACAGGGAAGACAAGGTGGGAAACACACACAGTATTCCCACTACTCCATCTCATTTCTGGCTGGGAATTCAGTCACAGAAATATTAAGGCTGTGTTCAGACATAGAAGGCTATTCAACAAGAGGGCTTTTTTTTTCTTTTTTCTTTTTTTTTTTTTTTTTCTGGACAAGTGTCTTTTCACCGACTTCAAGACAATCTGTCTCTATTCAGAGTCCTCCAGCAATTTTCCAGTGATGGTGCTACTTTTGGTACAACCTGACAGTATATTTGTCTTTCTCTGACCCTCAAGGGTCCACAAACCACAGCTTGATGGTGCCTGCTTCAGAGGGGTTGGACCTGAGGGAGAACAACCACCTCCACTCAGTCTGGTCCCTTGCTACTGCTTCCTAAGGCTGCTGAGGATGTCTGAGGCAGAGTTAGGAGTTGAACCCACTACCTCTGACTACCATTTCCAAGTGTAAACCCTAAAATATTTAACAACATTTAATAATGAAAGCCCACCCCCTCCAAAAAAACCCAAAAAACAAAAAAACCCCAAAACAACAACAACAAAAAACCCAAACCCCAAAAGCCCAAGTGGAGAAGAATACTGATGTACCTCAGCCTTTTTTATAGGCTGAAAAACATTCAGAGTCTCCTCCAGTAGTCAAAGTCACATCTCATGGTAGTGAAGAACCACAGAAAGGCAAGACAAGGAAATTAGAATGTGGCAGGACATAGAATAGCATTATCATGGGCCAAATGAAAGACTAATTTAAGTCTTATTTGTAGACTGTGGGTAACATTCAAATTTCACTTCATCTTCTTTAAGCCATTTACTCATTAATTCTTTGAAAGGAAGACTAATTAAGAAAAGGATCCACTTGGCAACTTACTAGTTTTAAATTCTTTCTTCTTTACAGCTTTGGTCACTACTGCTTCCATAGTATTTCGAAAAATTGTCTGCAGTTTATTGAAGAGACTTCAAACCTTTTAATTTCAGCTCATTTAAATATATCAGTCAGTTTCAAGACTTGATAAAGATGAATGCAATTAATCTTAGAGGCCTCATAGATTCTAAGAGAAGAGCTTTTATTTTGACAAGACAGCAGAGCCAAATTAAAATAATATCTGGTAACCCTCTGAAAATACAAATGTGGGAATTTCTGATTGTAATTAATTTTGTATGGGGATTATAATGACTCACATTTACATACAACAAAGATTGCTAATGAACTGATGCAACAGAGCTTGTGTGTGAGTGCATATTGGTGTGTAATATGTAATGCAGCAATGTAATATGACAGTCTATGTTTTATCATTAGGGTTGGTACTGAGTTTTCGTTGTCCCTCTCCACCCCTCCAATATGACTAAAGAAATTAATTATTAATCACAACGCGTGATGCTTTGGGATGTCCTGTCCAGGGCCAGGAGTTGGACTTGGATGATTCTTGTGAGTCTCTTCCAACTTGGAATACTCTGTGATTTTGTGAACACTGTCAACTAAATCAATATGCAATCTAAGCCTGCCATGCAGTTTTCCAGCTGAACGTGAGGTTGGAATGGCAGATCCAAAATAACGATATTCTGTGAGATAATACCTCAGTGAAGATGGCTTTTCAACACCACTCTCAAACCACTCTACAAGACAGATCATTACTATTTCACCGAAGGGGAAGCTGCAGCAGAAGGGTAGAAACAGAATCTGTGATCTCTGGAGTCTGAGCCTAGCGTTCATACCCAGCTGGGAAAAACACTCCCTCCTAACACAAGATTTCCTCAAGCTAAGCCAGAGTCTGGTGGCTGTTCCTGCACTCTCATCCACCAGAGAAGGAGGAAAAAGCAGCAAAGAGGATCAGGATGGGAGCAACGCTCTTCTCTGTAGAGAATAGAGGTCTCCATCACTGAACTTCATTAGCTGAGGTTTGAGGTACTTCATTAACTGATGTTTCAGGTCCAAAGCCAATTTCAGTACACTTTGGTTTTTGAAGCCAAAATAATTTTCAGAAGCAAACAATGAAATAGCTTGAGGAAGTGCCAGACACAGTAGATACCATTTGATGGAGAACTAAAATTTCTTTTTATGGTTTTTATTTTAAAACAATAGTATCTACAGCAGTTTGGCTATGACAAAACAGAATAACAGTGGCCTTATTTTTGGTTTCTTTTAGAAATAAAATATCGTTTTCTCAAGAAAAATATACTTTTCTTCTGACAACAGCTGGTCAGAATGTCATCAATATAAAGTAATAATTAGGAAGACTTTTGCCCCATTGGAAACCATAATAAGACCAGGAAATCTCACCAGTCTCAGGTGGGAACATATGCCCCTTGACAAGCCCAAAGAGGATCATAAAGAGACCCAGAGTATGACATGGTGTTTATTTTTTTTTTGCCCCTTAGGTGTTTCCAGTGGTTGATGATCCAGTCTTAGCTTGTTAAGGATAAAGGCTTACAGAAGAAAAAGAGTTATTTGGGACCTAAAGAGCATCCTTCGGCTAAATTGCCATTCTCTAGCTTTCACACAGTTTGTTAAGCACGTGGGATAATTATTACAGGAACATTACTGGTTCTTCCCAGCAACCACAGAGGAGATGACTGAAGGCCAGGAGATTACTGCTATGTTCTTTACTGCACTGCTAAGTAGCTCTGTGACTGTGGGTCAAATGAATTCTTTTGCATGCCTCAGGTTCTGTAAGCCTGATTCTGTTGACATATACAACAAACCATTGTCTCTGCAGTAAAACCAGTAAAATTACTTCTTGTCCCATCTTGTGTGAGTGTGTGTGCGCTTTTCAGAGCTTTGTTGGTACTTGGGCTGAGGACATCGCCCCACCTTTACAGAGAATTTAGGGTCCATGAATGCAGGGTGCTGTTGAGTTGATCTATTCAGAGAAACACAATAGCAGTAGAAAGTCTTAGAATTTGTTTCTATTTGCCATGTGCCTGCTCATTTGCTTTAGCCTGGCTTCACAATTTAGCAGCTTGGTTTGCAACTGAAATACGAAAACTTCAGACAGGGAGGTTGCTGGACCAGAGTGTGGAGCAGAGCTGACCTTGAATAAGACATGCCAGCTCTGCAGAGAGCATACGAATGTGTTACACTGTATAATATGCAGAAAGGTCTTGAGGTCTCTCCCCTCTGTTTAAACATCAAAGATGGGATAATGTGTTTTCATCCTTCGACATTAAACATTCTGTTACAGTCTTGGCAAAGGCGGAGAATTGTCTCTGGGATCTGCTGCCACGGAAGGTCATGGAGTCAAACAGTACGGCTGGATTTGAAAACAGAAAGGAATAATTTTGTGACCAGTAGTAAAATGTGTAGCTACACATGCTAAAATAATGATAGGGCCATAACCTGAATGTGGAGAGTCAGGGAAGAATTCCCCTCTATGCCAACATGGAAGCACTGCACACATAAACTGGTGGATTTGTGGGATGAGGAACTGGGGTCACCTTGTCCTGAGGTAGCAGATAAATCAGAATTGATGAATAAGATCAATTAGTTTCTGACAATATTTGTCTCAAAGTGCGAAAGTGCAAAATAAGTTATGAGAGCCTGATAGAGATTTATTATGCAGATATGCCTGGGAACACAAATAATTTTCCTAAGAGCAGGAGAACATTTCAGGGGCTGGACTGAAGGTTGGATTCCTTTTTTGTGAATCTGTAAAAACTTTGAAGTGCTTGCTGTTGTTTCTGGATGTTTGTTAGAACTTGGGAGGTGGAATTGAACCCTTGGCTGTACAACTTCCATGAAAGAGTTTATCTGACTTACATCATAACCAAGGAAAAGAAGCACGGAAAGGTTGATTTTTCAGCAGAGAATCAAAAGGAGATAGATATATGGTAAAATAGAAAGGCGTAAGAGGTCCTTTAGGAAAGAGGAGCATCAGCAAAAACGTTTCCTGCTCAGATATGTAGAGCTGTGTAGCTGCACACTAAATAAACAGAGATGGCTCCACCAGGCACTTTGCTGAGTATGGCCAGGACAGTGCTTTTCTGCTCAAGGCAGGGTGGTGGCTGTGAGAGTGGACAGTGTTGATCTTTTGTTCCAAACCACATCCCAAGAGAAGCTTTTCTATTGTTTTCCTTCCAGACCTGTTGGCAGCAACTCCGGCTGCTTCATGCCCTGACATAATAGTGATCACATCTTCTCTCCTCTTGTCCAGTGGGATTCAGTACTAGATATTTTATCAATGTGATAGTGTTACCATACATTTTTAGACCTTAATTTCTTGGAGGGCTGCCTCCAAGAGCTGTAACATTCTGTAATTGTTCGGCACACCTGTTTCCAAATACCTCAGTGTGAAACTATTTGTTTTTTCCTGTGAGAAGACTATAGTACAAGTTCTGTTAAGACTTTGACACCTAGCCAAAAGCTACACCATTCATTTAAACTCAAGCATTAAAGGCTCTATTCACACACTTACAAAAAAGGATACTTCACACTTTTCCAGTAGAATTTTAAATGGAAATGAGAGTGCATGAAAATACCACCCAGTCCAGCATGTAGTATAGATGTCTTTGGGATGATATGTTGAAACCAAATGCACTGAAGATGGAAATAGATGAATATTTTTTATATATATATATATATATTAATTCAGTATAGCTTTAGAAAAAATGACAAATGAATTATGAGGACTGTCTCCTCAGGGACGACAAAGGAAAATAAAGTACCTTTTGATGACAACTTTGGTGACAACTAGTGGCTTATGGTCTGGGGAAGATCACACAGTATTACAGCCCCATCACAACGTATGCCCTTATGTACAGCTTATAGAGCAACACCAGCACTGTCACTAAGCACTGGGCTGGATGGGTGTGTGATGGAGTCTTCCTTTTACGCACCAGGATTGCCTCAGAAAAGTTCAATAACAAGAGAAAATATCCTTATATGCATATTGGGAAGTTTTTAGATCCTCCCTTGCAAAAGATTTCACTTAAACATAAGGTGGCTATTAGTAGTAGCAATACCCATAGTTTTCCAGCCTTTTCAATATTCAATCATGCTGTTTAGTTTTGTCACCTCTTAATATAACAGAAGAAAAAACTGTATTTGACAGGATTGCAATTACACTTTCCCCTGTGTTAGGCATGCTGATGGCCCAAGGACACAAAAGGGGTTAAATACCTGCCTATGTTTGCTCCTTCAATATAAAAAAAAAATAAAAATGTGAGTTAATTGGCTAGCAGCACTGCTTAATTGCAGGAGTTGTTAGTGCAGCAGAAGCTAAACCAGGTTGCTTTTGAAATGTGCTTGTTAAACACATGCATTTCTTCTGGCTGGAAGGATGACTATGTGTACATGATGCATATTTATACGTGCCCTGAAGCTTGTCCTCTTCCATCAGGGAGGTGTCTTGTAAACCATCCTAAATCCAGTTACTTCACCCTGGGGGAAGTAGTTTTTCCTCCATGTTCAGTAAACATATTGATATTTCAGTCACTTCTTGAAGACATCAAAGGTAAAAGAAATGAGGGGGCTGCGGATCTTCTGTCTTCTTAGAACATAGATATTCTCCTGTTAGGTGCATAAAGAGCACAATATATATAACTTTACCTGAAGGAACCTTTCTTTCAGATTAAGAACAGAAAAAGAATGAGAGAGAGAGAAAGAGAGGGAGAAAGAGACAAAGAGAGAGAGAGAGAAAGAGAGGAAGAAAGAGAGAAAGAGAGGAAGAAAGATGGATGTAAAGCCTCTGTGGAAGAGTATTGAGTATACACCTATTGCAGTCCCTGTCGAGGTTTGAAATTAAAATATGATTTCCTGACTGATCACAAGTACAGTGCATAATACACAAACCCAAAGGTGTCACAATCTGAGAACTACATACTCCTGCATGAAGAGGATCAACTCAGGTTACGATCCAGAAATACAATTGAATAGTTCACCGTGATGTGGGCATTATACTGCACACGTTTTCAGAATGATACTAATAAATACATGCCTGACAGAAAAATTTCATTCTCAGGTGTTAGTAAAGTCAGTACACTCTCAAATACTGTAGCATAACCTCTTAAGATTATGGCTGCACCAAAAAATTTCAGCACGTACTTTATGCATCTTGAAAAGTAGTGTAGTTGGTTTTGGTTGCAAAGAAAACCACATGGAATTTGAATTGAGTGCAACCAACGTGAAGTTGGGCTTTAAGAGAGATTAGAATGTATTTTGCGTTTCTATTCGTGAGGTTTTAACTCAGATGATCAGTACTTTAAAAATATCTTCATTGATAACGAGGTCATATCTTTTATAAGAAATTAGAGGGATGATCACAGACTTGCATAACATATTGCGCCTGGAGTTATTTTATGATACAAGATGCTGGGGGAAGGGCAGATTTGAGACATCGTGCAATTATTTTCTGACTAACCAAGGAGGAGTCAAGTTACATGGAAAATGTATGAGGGAACCAAATTCAGAGGACTCAGGGCAAAGTTTCCAAGCAAGCCCAGCAGTACCCTAACTACATGGCCTCTTTTTAATGGGTACATTGCATGTGGCCATGGGATGCAGCCTTATTTTTCAGAACTAATTCTTTCTTTTCCCGTTTTTGCACCCAGAAAAAACTGAGATACTGATAGAACGTGCCAACTTATTAGGCCCAATACACATATTTACCCTGTTCTGCCATGTCTTTTAACCCATCCTAAAATATTGTGAGGTTAGAAAATACGAACTCATACCAAATAGAATGCATTTCAAATACAAAATCATTCCAAATAACATGCATTACACAGCAGGGTTTTTCAGGAACAGTCCTTCTCAAACAAGTCTCCAGTAGGGTGGAAGCCATTTAGCTGTGATTAAAGCCAGATTTGATTTTGTAAAAAGGTCCTGTGGCTGCCTCTACAAAAACAGTGAGAAAGTAACAGGAAAGCAGGAATCTCTCAGATGCATCATGGCTCCAAGCCCCAAATGCTGATGGAGATATTTCCTGATCCTTATTATACCTGTGTTTTCTAAATAAATGTGAAATTGCAACTGGAAAGAATGCAATTTTCTTAACAAGCAGACAAAACTTTAGATTGTTTATTTGGGGCGGGGCGGGGGGGGAGGGAAGGAGAATAAGAAAAGAAAAAAGTAAGACTCTTGAAAAGTTTTGGTGTGAAGGTGATGAAAGCTGAAGTCATTTGTTTAGCCCCAGAACAGGTATGGTTCTGCTCTAAGAACGTACCTCACTTCTGAGCTGGAAGGACCACCTGTAGGGATGAAAGGGCACTTCAGGACCCAGGTCCATTCTGGCCTTGACTTCCCCACTGAGAGTTCCTATATGGGTGCCAGTGAGTGCCAGTCAAGCCACTGTGGACAGGCATCCAGCAGGGACTTGACTGAGTTAATATTGTTTTAATAAAATTCTTCTGGTATGTAAAATGCTACTAAACTCACAGTGCTATGGAATCAGCACTTTGAGTCTTGATGTGTCTGTGGAGAAACTAATGTTAACACAATAGGAAAAAACCCGCAGTCTGCTGAAAATCTACCCAGCTTGGGATGAAGTTTGCTGTTCTACACCTTTATTAGATAAAACTTATGTAAATGTAATATACTTTCACACCGATCAGAGAATTTCTTATGTGAGAAAGGTCATCAAGCCACCCTATCATTAGCAGATGGCAATACTCTGTGAGGCAGTAGAAGACAGGATGAAAAGATGAAACAATAGAGCAATTGAGAAGAAGGTTGTTCCCAAACCCTAAAACAATCAATTTGTGCCCTAGAGCATGGACTTTGCTTGACTTCCATGGAAAATGAAAGCTGGTTATCAAGCAGTGCCTTCCTCCCCTGTAATACACATTTCAAAACCAATCCAGCATTCTACTCAATTTTATTAGCTTCAGGTAATTATAAATAATGATACTCAGCAATTTTTCAGCCTCAGCTTATTTAAAAATAGTAATTCCTTTGTCTCAAAGCATAGAGTGTATTGTTATATCCAGCAGAGAAACTGAGGCATGAGTTGTTATTCCTGAGGGGAAAAAAGCATGGAGTAGTCAGAATTTAATGCTAATCCTTCTTCCCTAATTCTCTCTGAAAAGCAGCAATTAAAGCAACACAACAAGATTTGAGCATTTTACTGTGATGACACTGAATTGATTTAAATTCCATTGTTCCAACTGGATGCCTGTACGAATTCAGTCAGATCACCAAATTTAGCCCTGCTGTTGAGCTTGTGCAACTCCCACATAAGTCACTGGGAGTTATGGCTGGGTTATACCAGGCCTAGACTTGGCACTGAGCAAACATCCCTCATGATAATGAAGCGAACTGATTTCAAGTGAATGCTAAAAATTCCTGGCAAAGCAACATTTCTCTCCTCCTGCCAAGCGTCATCAACATTATTTTTTTGGGTGGATTCAAATCCCTGAGAGCAGAGTTTTCCATTACATGTTCCTAATTGTTAAAAATTGGGCCTGCTATAGTGCTTGAGAACTAGTCTGTTTAGTTGTACTTGTTACCATAACACCAGGGTGAAATACTGCTTTTCTCTCAGCTGGTTAATCCACAGAATACAGTAGCAGCCATCCTAGCAATGTCAAGGCATTAGACGGAGGCAAAGCAATCCACAGTCAACAGAATGAATGGAACAATTCACGCTGTTGTACATAGATATAGAGGTTAAACCCAAACACATGAAAAAGTGATGCTGGAAGCACTTGGGAACAGCTGGGCCAGATGAATAACTCAATTGGATGCCATGAGGAACAAATTAAACAACTGACTGGAGACCAGGCTGCTCCTGTGACAGACACTTTAATCAGGAAGTCAAAAGCTGATTGACAAGATGAAAAGCTGGATGACATGAAAAATGGAAACAGAAGGAACAACACAAGAAAAGGGCACCCTGGGTCAGCATGCTGACAAAAATAATCAAGTACGACAGGCCATAATCCAATCTTCGAATGTTTGGCATGGTGCTAGTTATGAAAGTCCGCAGCCAAGAGGAAAGAAAACTACTATTAAGTGAAGGAAATTATCTGCCTCTCTAGAACTCACTACTATGTGTTCATCAGAGATTCTCTTTCTACCCACAATACATTATAGATATGTACTAGAAATAGCTTATGTTGAATAATATGGAATAAAATTAAAATAAATCTTTTATGTAGAAATAAAGTACTTTTGCAGCAGTGTTAGAGTAAGTCATTGATTTTTCAAAAACCTACAGCTAAACAGGTGCTGACACTGAGTAGGTGTGAAAAGTGAAGTCTATCGCAGTATCTGGGTTTGATTTTTTTCTACAGCTAAATGTAAAAGCTATTGCTCTCAAGTTTTCTATAGGAACCTGTTCTGCCTAAACTTTGAGTCTGGCTATGTCTGGTGTTATGTCTGCAGGATTTAGGGAAATTTGAAATTCTCCATTTCTGTACATTTAAGGAGGTGTTTTGCACATACAGTTCAGTTAAATGCCCCCACAAGACCAAGGGGCTGCAGTGTGATAATTGGTGGTAGAATTCAGCCTTTCACTGCCTCAAGACCCAGAAGAAGAGTGTGCTGAAATTCATAATTTGATACCTAAACACATAGCATCTTTTTTTCAGAAGTGCTGAAGAGATGGTGGCAAAGACTAATTTCAAGCTGCTGGTACTTCTGGAAATCAGGTTACTTGGGAACCTTGTGTTTCTTACACCCCCTCCCACCCCCAGCTGTATAAGGTTTGTGTTATTTGCTTCAGGGGGAAAATGAAATCAATTTCTGCTGCAAATAGGGTAAATCTCAATGACTTTACATAGGTGAGATAACTTTGGTGACAACTTCAGCATGACTTCCAAACTCAGGATAGGGAGAGCTTTCATGAGGGAATATTGCATCTTGAGCTCTAAGGTTGTAAGAGGGGTGTAGGATTAGGTGGCCTTGCTCAGAGTTTCTGTACATCAGGTATGCATGTACATAGTTGTACACAAAGGCTTGTGCATACTGGCAACTAAAGAACCATTAAGTGCAGTGGGGCATGCCTTGCTAGGCTCTCTTTTATCCTTGTTTCAGCTGCTTGCCTTTTGTCAACAGGGGTGTAATATGTTGTCTCCTAACTGAGATAATGACAGCTTTTTGTTACTGAAGTGTAACACCCTGTTTTAAAGAGCAATGTTAAAACAATACTCTGAAGTGTCAGACTTAATGTGGAGCACCTTCTGCTAGAAAAGCTATCGATTAAAAAGCACCAGCAAAAATTAATGAAAAAGGAAAATTTTGAATTTGAGATTAACTTCTGCTTAGGACCTTTGCTCTTTTCTGCTTCCCCTTTTCTTGCCAGTCTATTTGGGATTTTTGTTATAGTTTTGTGGCTTTTTTGTCTCTGTCTTTTCGTTTACTTCCCTCTCTTCAATACTAGTCTCCTGTTTCAGTGACAGCACAGACCCAGGACCTGATTTCATCTGTTTGAGGTTTGCTTTTCTAAACAATAGCAACAATTGCCAGAACAACAAATCTTCTACTGATACTGAGCCAGTGACCAGGTTGATGTTTACCACAAACAGTGGTGTAAAACTTCCTGGAAGTTCCAAAACTGCTGTTGAATGAGGAAAATTGGTGTATCAGAGGGTGTGGTAAGTTAAATGTTTCTATTTTCTGCCTTTAGCTTTGTCTGCCGTTGCCCTGCCATCTGCCTTTGTGATGTCTCTCTTTAAGGCTTTTCATTCTCGATTTTCCTGTAATGTTTTGCAGAGGCAGGACATGCTGTGCTCTCCTCTAGGAACTTTGTATTTATTCTTCTCTTGTTTTGCTGCTTTCTTACTCAAAGGTCATCCTGACAGGAAACATGGTATATGCTTGCTGCTGGGGCTGGTAGAACTTATGATAAATGAGCTTTTTTCTTGATTTAAATTCTGGTAGACAGATGTTTCTGCATTAAAGGGTCCTGCTGTACTTGAGACAAGTTTTTTTTCCTCTTTGCACGAAGAAATTGAGGACTGTTCATATATGGCTGTAGTGTGGGAGAAGGGAATGTGAGATGTTGCCCTATATGAGCCCTAAATAAAGAAGTAAAGCGAAAGAAGACTACAGGAAGACTCTTGAAAGCAGGGTTTGTCAGCCTGCAGCATATCCTCATGAGATAAACACAGCAGATCTTTAAAAAAAAGGTACATAAAATTATTTTGGTCCAGAGCTTGGAAAAAGTTTGCTTTCATGAAAAATAATCGATTGGCTGGTCAGAAGGCAGAATGTCAAACTTTCTTTTCATAAGGTTTTAGAGTTGTGAGGCTTGTAGCCTGAATCAGCATAAAATTTACACTAAAAGTAAATGAAGTGTGGGGTATGTGATTGTGCATCTATATGTGCCTGAGAGGTAAGGAGGGAAGGTGTTTGTAGAGTTTCTCTCAAGATTCAGCCAGGATGCATTCACAAGAAGGGAAGGCTCCTGGTTATGATGAGTTCAGGTTAGGTCAGAGAGCTGGGGGTTTTGCCAGTTAAAAAGCTATTTCATATGGGTGCTACATTCTAGAATTTTAGTTTATGAATAGAATTATTAGATGAAAGTGAATAACTTCTTAATATATGATATTTTAAAGTAATTTCAAAAGGAGAGGAGAGTTTGGTTCATAATATACTTACTAATGTATCTTTCACGTAGTCTTACAAATTCACTGTATAAAGGGAGGTAAGTCCAAGGACAATCCAGGCTCAGTGCAGAACTGAAATCCTTGCAGCGTGGCCTGAGTGCAGGATCAGGTCTGGAGAAGTGACCCAGAGCCAGGAGACAAACCAGTGCTAAAAGAACATAGACTCTGTGCCCAGCTCACATTAGCACTGAGCCTGCGACCAGCTGTGTTGCCAGAACTCTGCTGGTGTTCACACAATGAGCAGGTGAAAATGTGATGGCTGGGGAAGAGATGAGGTGTCAGAGCAGCAGAGCCCTGCACATCTTTCCTCTGATTTACAGGTGTCAGGGGCAGCATCATCAAGTCTAACTCAGCTGATAAGCAATGAAAAATGTTCTAGAGATTAACATTTGCTGAAGGAAAAAGGAGTACTATCCTCTAAGCATGGAGATAGTTTGATATTTTAAGATTTTTTTACATTTTGAAAAATAAGCAAGGTGCAGAAGTCCATGTTTAGCAATGGATGGAGATCTTTGTACAATGGAGATGTTAAGTTTAATTTGTATGTAATAATTTTCAATTACAAAAGTTGTCTCTATATATCTATCTGTCTGTCTATCTATAGATATTTTTTGGCATTAGACTGCTTTTCTTACAGTGGCCATGGGGGATGTAAGAAGATATATGTTTCCCCTCCTAATAAAACACAGACACTTTGTTAAATTGTATTCATCACAAGGCTGATTCATAGCTCTCACATAGATTAGAAATTAAATAGAAAAATGTGTGCTATCAAAACTGCAAGAAGCACAAGTAGTCCATGCTGTAGCTGCAGTTTGTTCAAGATCTCATTCTTTTTAAACTCCTTGTTGTTTTACTGGATGTTTGGAGAGACCTGGTGGTCGCACACAAAACTTCTGAGTTTCCAGAGAGTGACCAATATTCAGTCCCTGCTTCTGCTTTGGTTTTATAGGCTAAATCCTCTGACAGGAAGCTTCCTCTGGTGCTTTCCTTCTGAGCATAGGCATCTACAATCTGGCCACCATGTCATCTGGCCTGGGTTGCCTGTCATGGTACCCTACACCACCATCCCAATCTCCTGCACACTACAGGTCTCAGAACCTCCAAAAGGCATGACCCTGCTGTGATACAGGCTCCCTCAACCAAAACGGAGTAGGTACAAGGAAACAAAACCTGCAGCTTGTACAGAACAGTTATAAGCAGCACTTACTCTACTGTTAGTAGCACAAGAAACATGTTTGTACTTATGCTTCACCACCTCTGTCCTGCAACACAACTGGGTATTGTTTAAGCTGAAACACTGCTGGTGTGCCTTCATTTTCTGTGGTAGCACATTATACTCTGATAGAAGGACCTTGCCTTTAGTTTGGCATACTTGACTTAAAGGTATAGTTTTATTCTGTTAACTCTTACATCCATGGCCTTAGTCCTGTGAGACATTTATGTTAAAGCCATGCACAGTACTTGTTATCTTTGTTCTGCTCTTAGTAACTGTCCACTGCCCAAAGCGCTCTCCCAAATGGTGTTCAGTTGTTCCTGTCCATGCTAGGGCAAAGGCTGGATAGTTTCTGGCCTGACAGACTCATAATTTCAACCATGAATCATGAGCTGCATGATTACAGATACCCCTCCCTAAAACAATGCAACCACTATGAAATAATTTTGAAACTCCTAGCAACATTATCACTTCAGTTTTCCTCTGAACTCGCCCATCTGCTTATTAGCTAGAACAGATCTGCCTAACTTGGGAAATCGAAGGAAAAGAAGGAAGTCTGGTTCAGAATTTAGGACTCTGCTTTGACTTATTAGATTGGCCTTTGGCAGGTAGCTTTGAGTTGGATGCAGAAAAGAGCTCGGGCAACATAACATCCAATGCTTATTCAATGTAGTGGCATCTACAGTTCTGCAAGACTGTCTAGCTGGTGCTGCTGAGGAGGATCCATGGGGTGAAAACACCTCGATTCAAAGGCCCTCTGTCTGTGGAACTCTAACCACCAGGTTACTGCAGACTGCAGAGCCTGAAATCCACCTATCAGAAAGGTTTCACGTGGGCTGGAATAATGAAATGTTAATTGTCCAGAGAGAGTGAGAGTATGACTTCATAGCCCAGTAATTATGGCACCCCTTGAGAAGGAGGTTAGAGGAAGAAGTTTGGGTCCCAGTCTCCACTTAAATGACTATGTACATTTTCTTTACATGCACATGTGTATATGTAATATAAAGTGTATTGATCTAATACGGTATAATCTAATGCTATAACATTAAATAGCCATTAGAGCCGGGAAAAAACTTAGGTCTCCTCCCTTTGGGAATGCTCTAATCACAAGGCAGTGGAGTCATGCTTATTCTCTCACTTGTATTCTCTCTGGCCCAATGAATGCTTCATTAATCCAAGCACACTGGAACTTCTTCAAAAGAGTTTTGCAACAGCCCTCCTTGTGTATACAATATGGTCCCATGGTGAAAGAATTCACAGTGGGAGATGTGGGTTCAAATCTTCCGAAACAGTGGATGAAATTAAATCTGAACCTATTAGGCCTTGGTGGAGACCCCTAATGGATGAGTTATGATACAGAGTTTTTCTCTGTACTTTCCTTGGAGATTGTGTGAGAAAGCTTAATCTAAGAGGAGTGCTCCAAAATGCCATCCAATTCAAATCTCAATGTGCAGGGCAAGGAGGTGTTCTTCAGATCTCCGTCCTGCAGCAGGCCTGGCTACTCACTGCTCTGAAAACTTGAAGTCCCAGGAAAGTCTAAAGTAAGTAGCAGGTGTGCTGGGAAAAACATAGGTATGTGCCTTTAAACTACATAAAGACTAGTAGCCAACAGGAGATTCTTGTGGATAGAGACTCCTTTGGCCACAGAGGAAATGAGGCAAGATATGAGTAGCTCAATCCTAACAAAAGTCTGCCATTATGCTATGGACAGACATTAATTTAGCTAACAACTGTGTGCATTAACAGATTGCCATTGTTTGCCTGTTTGTTCTTCTTTTTTGTTGTTATTACTGTGCTCTCATTAGTTTCTGTGAGCACTTCTTAACCTGGAATAGGCAATTTTCAGCTTTAAGAAGTGGTTTTGGATGGTATGATCAAGATTAAATTCCATATTAGGTGTGAACAACCAGTCAGCCAGTAGTAACTTTTGGGTTTGGTGTGTTAGAGAACACCCAAGGCATGATATAAAACCACATCTGAATCAGAAAGAAACTCTGTCTAGAGCCTTTATCTGTAAGATCTTTGTTTGCAGAACAAGACAATAGATTTCTCAGATTTCTTTAGCATTTGATAGGTGCTAGAATAAATACATCAAGATTCTTATAGCAAAGATGGAGAACATTCAGGGGACAAAAATTAATCATTTTGTTCAAGCTGCTTTGAAAGGAGACATTTTTTATTGGGAATGGCTTTGTATTTTCTTGAGACTTGTGTTCTCTCTGCAGAAAAGCTACAACACAGGCATCAGTAGGACAAGCTTTCCCCACCTAATTGCCACTGTGGTTCAAAGGTTTAGTCTAGGAGTTCCTCCTGAGGTGCTAAAAATAATTGAGTATATTTCTGCTCCTACCACAGCGCCTGCTTGCTGCCAGCTGAGCTGCAGACAAGTGTCCAGTGAGACCAGGAACAAGGGAGCTGCTTGTTTCCAATGGACTCCCAAGAACTACTAAATGACTGAGATTTTCAGTCACTTGGAACTACTACCAGTGAATGTGGACAAGCAGCCTGGCAGGGCTGTTCTGGAAGAACTTCCCCTGCAAACAGTGAAATAGGCCTCTGACTTTCTTCCAGAATAATGACTCTACCTGAAGAGCTAAGTATAGCAAAATAGATGAATATTTGCTCAACTCTGTAAAGTCAAGGTCGTAAATGGAAAAAAAAAAGATTTCCCTCTCTGAATTTGCTTTCAATAGACAGTTCATCTCATTAAAATCAAGAAGCATGTGGCCATTGATTTCGGTGAAGGATCTGGTGGTTTGCTTATATTAAGAATTAGCATCAGCAAAAATTCTGGCTCATACAGAATGGTTACAGGAAATGTTACTAACTGTAAAATGGAGTCCTCTATTACTTTAAACATTTGCCATGATTATTTTATAGTCTTTCAATCTTAACTGGGACTGGCTGAAACATATGGCTCAAGAGTGAAATAAGGAATATCCCAAAGGTGATAGCAATGCCAGCCTAATGCCCTGCCTAGATAAGTTGCCTTTGTTACCATTGCTGCAAATTTTCTCTACAAAGGAGTGCCTCATTCGTGTTCTGCTTACAGTATCTTACTGGGGAAAGTGGTGTTTGTTTAAGTAAAATACTTCAGAAATTATTTCTGCTTTTGGACGACCAGCTTGAGGTACTTTGCACCTGATTTTGAAAGGTTCTGAGATCCCATCAGTCCCTGCTGTCGTGTTTGAGCAGTGGGTGCTGACGCTCTCAAGAGGTAATTGTTGCATGGGCTCTGACCTGTGCACTTACCTCTCCTGAAAGCAAAATGTTGCCAATCCATTTTGAGAATTTAGCAACAAACAGACAAATTAAAGGATTGCTTAATAAAGTTAGGCTCGATTTTTATAATGCTTTTTCCTCCAGAGTGTTCTGAACACACAAGGAAGATGAAACTGCCTTGGTCCTAGTTCTGAAAACAGATTTCTTAATTATCCATTGCAATGGATTCACCATTTCATTAGATCAGAGAAAAGTAACACTACATAACTTAGGAAAATGAATATAAAATTTAAATTACAGAGGCAATGAGTGTGGGAAAGCAAAGGAAATGACCTGAAGTGGAACTTTGGCCAGGACAGCTTAAGTTAACAACCCTTTTCTTGAGGAAAAATACTACAGGACCTAATAATTGCCACTGTTGGACGGAGGGTGATGGGATGAAGTACTCATAATCTTGTACCTCTTCCAAAACAAGGCACATCCAGCCCTCAGTATTATGGTAGGGCAGTGGCTCAATACTGACTCAGGCATTACGGCATCAGTGAGTGCTTGGGAGTGTATATGCCAGCCTGGCACACATGACCTGTGTAGCTTCAAAATGTCAAAAAATATGTGTTACCATGATTGAAAACTTGTTGCAGAAAGTCACAAGTAGTGCAACACCCACTGGGAATGAAACTTATGCACAAGATGTGGAGCACCACCAAAGGTGCCAGGGCAGATGCTGTGGTGGGGAATGATGACTGTGGGTCATTTCCCTCCCTTGGTGGCCACCTGACACTGCACCTATGATGCTTTTGTGACATTATGTCAGGAGTAGTAGACTGGACCAGTCAATGTTTTGTCCCTTCTGTCAGGGCTGGAAAAATGTTGCTGCCCTGGCTTCCAGGAGAACACTTTTGCCAAGGTTTTGTCTCAAGCAGAGGTTCCCACTTGTCAACAGAGTCTGTTCCTGTATGCCTGTAGGGGAATATTTATGAAAACAACAGTTCAGCAATTTTCCAGTTATAGGATGGCCTAAAAGTTACTTAAACAATTCCAGAACCTTTCAGAACTTCAGCAGTTATTTTTTTCTTTTTAATGTGAATTTGGCAATTGATTTTTTCATCAGCAAGTATGGTCTCATATAGGCATTCTTAAACATTTTCTTAGTGTGAACCATCCCCACCAGACAAAAATGTACAAGCCACTTCCTCCCACAGCAGTTGTTTACATGGAAAAGGAGCATTAGGAAAGTATTTAAGGTATTTTTAGCTGCCTTTTAATACAGTTTAGAAACTGGAAACAAGGAGCACTGTGGTCTAGCTATACGATGCTGGGAGCTGATGTATAGCCATGCAGCTGCAAGTAGGCGGAGATGGCCAAGATGCTTGGGCAAGTCTCATCTCCAGTAATTCACTAGCAAAGTGGTTTCCAAGTGGTGAGGCAGCTCAGCAGGGAAGTGTGAGCACACTGCAGCGGGGGTGCAGGGCAGGACCCCGCTGCTGGGATGAGCCTGGGTCTCGCCCATGGCTCCCAGAGGGGAACCAGTGTACTGGCTCACCCAAATATCTCCAGAGGGTGTCACCGTGGTCTGGGTGGATGCATTTGGTCTGGCTCAGCTCTGGAGCTGTCAGAGTGGACCGCAGATCTGGCAGGAATGGAAAGGAGGTGACAAGTATCCTCGGAAGGAGGGAAGAGGCGGTAGCAGTGGCATCATCAGAGCGTATGAGAAAGGGCAGATGGCTGCAGCAAATAAGTCATGCAGCTTTTTCCAAGTGGGTCCTAGCTACAGATCACTCATCTACATGCAATTTGCATTGCAGAAGGTTAACTGTAGCAAAATAATGGGAATTTCTCAGTAAACATTATGTGATCTGAATATACACATGGGGAGGAAAAGGTAGACAAGGAATCCTGAAATACTGAAACTTACATATTTATCTGAATGCACTTATCCACCTTCACATCTTCCCCAACACTTTATCCCCTCTCTAGTAAAGCAGTGGAAGATACTAGAACAGAAAAAAGGCTCAACAGAAACTGAGAATGGGTACTACCCTGGCAAATGTAATCATCCATGCTGGAATTGACTCGTAAAACTCATAAAGTGACTCATAAAGTGGTTTTTCCAATTCTCCCCAGAGCAGCTGTGACATTCCTTTTACAAAGTGGCAAGCTCTAGATGCATTGTTTCACATCCCAGCACATTGTCGAAGGCAGTTAAAATTCTTAAGTTAGTTTTCAATGAGTTAGAATTACAAAGTGATGGAGCAATGCCAATAGCTCTCCCAAAATGTGTTATTATTTTTGTTGCTGTTGTTGTTGTTGTTAACTCTTATGAATTTTGAGTTAACCGTCAAAATTGGGGGAGGTTAAACTTATCTTGTTTAATACATGACAATACTTACAGAAGGTGTAAGTGCGTTTGTTTTCCTATTCTTCTCAAAGGCTGTACCTGTAGCAGCATGACATTTAATCCATCCACATGAAACATTACTGAGAGCCTTGTCATGCTGCTATTTAAGCTTCATAGCATGGTCCAAGGGATTTTAGATCAAATAAAACTCACAAGAAGCATTACCATTTACTAAATTGCCCACACCCTTCACTGTGGCACCTGAGGTACCAGGGTACCCTCACCAGGTTAATATTCAAGCTCTGCTACGACAGCAGCATACAGGGGGTAGTGCACACAGATCTACCTACCTTATTGCTTATGAACACACCTTACGTGTATCACCGTGAAACAGCAAAGATTTAGTATCAAAATAGGCCTTTTAAGGAAAGTGGAAAGTTATAGCATCCAGAATTCACACGTGGTCTCTTTTCATTGAAGCCTTCTATTGTTTTCAAAGTAAAAGTTGTTTTTAAAGGTCACAACTGTGTTTCTCTTTCAAAATCAGATGAGGGCTGAGAGCCCTTGAAGGACCTGCTACAAGGTATATACAAAGAGATCTTTCCTGAAGCCTTCCCTGCCAATAATCTCTGTACAAGGGAACATAGCTCAGCGGCAGCTTTTATGTTAGAGCGAGTGTCTTGTTATTGTAAACTCTGTCAATGAAGTTATAGGAGTTGATAGATCAACAACTTTTATCAAGCTGCAACAGCTCTTTCCATGGCTGTCTGAAAATATGATCAACATAAATTGGACAGGGAGGGTGGGATTGCATATTCTAACAAGTTAAATTTGTCAGCCTGTAATGCACATAAATGACATAAAATATAATTGCTTTTGAATTTGGGCCCCTTCAGGCTTCATGTTGATTGAAGAAAAAAGAACCAGATGTTTCTTCAGCACGAATCACAGAGGCAAGATAAATATTCTCTAGTCCATGACGTTTTATAGAGTTTCCAAAAGAAATCAATTCATTATTTAATTATTGGGTGTGTTGATCATGTAAAATATAATTGGCCCAGGGCAAATAGCAGTACAACTCTGGGAGCTGGCTGACTGAGCTTGTATAATATACTTTTTGCCAACTTTTTTTTCTGTTGTGAAAACATTGTAAGATGAATTAATGCTACTTAATCTTTCTTCCAGTATTTCATAAATAAAAAAGTCCCGAAACATAGACTTTCCTCCTTTCTGATCAGCACCTTGCACTAGCAAGTAACTTGGAGACAGAAGAGCTAGTAGCAAGCATAAATATTGTGATAGGAAATGATAGCTTTGTTTAACTAACATCAATTTAAAGAGAAGGCAATCTGTTTAAAACAGCCACATTTAATCCTCAGCTCTGTGAGGAATTCCTCATGGTACAGACAGTAAAGACCCATTTCTTCCCTTGTCAGCACCAGTGGGGTGGGTCTGGAAAAAGGAATGCAGTATAGGATTTACTGGGACACTGTACAAATCTAGGTAATTGAACCAATTGCATTGGGTTGAATTAGCAAGCTGACATAGAGTTTTCCTTTATAATGTTTTATAAGCAAATATACAAGAAATAATATGTAATTTCTTTAAATCAGCAGATAATTCTTAAATAATATCTGTGGTGTTCCAAGCTTTCTCCGTGTTCATGGATGTTCCTGCACTTACTCTGTGGTAGCTATTTTCCTGTTAAGGGGCAGAAAGTAATTGGAATAAGGATTGAAAGAAATTTGTGACTCATGTCCTCATGACTCTTCCATCCTAGCTTTCTTTTGTGCTTGTTCAGCAGCATCTGACATCCGGGAAAGACATGCTACTTCCACTAGGTTTGCTACAATCACACCTTCAGGAAGACTGTGAGGTTGAAGTCCATTTGCCCAGTCATTGGGGAAAAAAAACAAAACAGGGAAAAAACATTGATCCCTGCAAAAAACAGTTTGGGGTTCTTGAGATCTTCTTTTCCTTACTATTCCTGCCAGTAATATTCTGAAATATTTCTTTTCCTGTCCTGAGGTCAAATCACTCCCTCACCTCTCTTTTGGTCTCCTCTGCACATCCAGTGATTCTTGCTGGAGTAGATCTGCTCTGTAATAAAGATGTATGCAAAGACACAGGCACTTGAAAATGTAACAGCAGGCCCCGCCAAGAAAAGGATTGGCTTCTGAGCTCCTCCAAAGAAAGACAAAAAGTGTTATCTGCCTGAATTTGCCCACTTCACGTCCATTCTTAAAATAACCTCACAGCTGAGTTCAGCAGTCCTAAGCTAAACAAGCTTCACAGAAATCAGATCTAGTTATTTATCTGTATCTAGAGCAAGCTTGGGAGTTTTTCTCAGAAGACTTCAGCCAGGAGGAGGTTGAAGACAAAGGAGTTTTAGCCCAGCTGTGAGCCTAGATGACCAACTACAGTCTGAGAACCACAACTGAGACCATCAAAATTAACATTTGACACTGAAATATGCACCAAGCCATTTTGCCCAACACCTGGAGTCATGCACACAGGTGGCAGGGGCTTAAGGCCCACATTTTCTACTGCCTGATTTAGATTTGCTGCATGTTGAGCAAATTTCATAGACAGGTACCTTGGTCTCCCCAGCACTGTCATCAAGGTGCTGAATCCCCTGGAGATCAGAGCACTGACAAGTTGGAGGGACTAATGCAGAACCTAAATCTCTATTTGTGAAGTGAACCCAGGTACCTCGGCTTGCTCACAAGTGCTGTTTCTTCCCTTGTCTTTATAACACAGAAGGCTCTTGACTATGAATACACAAGTAAAATGTTTTCAGTGTAAGAGCTCTTTCAGGATGCATTAAAAAATGAAGTTCCGCCTTCCACAAGACTGAACTTTGTGTCTAAAATAGCTTTCGTTGGCCATGCAAATAAAATGTTTCCAGTGTAACAGCTTTTTCAGAAGGTACAAACAAGATGGAAGCCTGCCTTCTACATGGCTGAATTCTATTCTCCACCTAAACTGCCTATCATTGGCTACATCATCTGCAGCTATATTGAGGAAGGAACTGCTCTCCATTTCACCCTATATATCATCTTACAGGGACATTTTCTTAGCTGGGAATTGCTTGGTGATTTGCCAGCAGACAAATCAGTGCAGGAAAGGGATAAATTGATCACATTCATCCAGCTCTCGAGGTAAAACCCGGATCTCAGCCAGAGTCCTGCTCACATTAAAAATCTGCCTGTCCACCTGGTAAAAATGTGTCTGAGGAGCAAAGGATATTAGAGTGGGGTGGAGACAAAAATATAATTCATATTGCTATAGCTAACCTTCCTCTTTAAATTATAGGTCCAGGAGAAGATATTATTTATGAGTTTTGAGCAGTAGTTCATGGCGCTGGGCCAATTTTCTTCTTTGCTACATATCCTTCTTCAGAAACCTCAAAGAAATGGCACTGAGTTTACTAACTTAATGTCTCTCTGTACAACTGGACAGTAGGCATAGATCCAGGTAGAAATAATAGCTGTCTGGAGTCATTTAACTGAAAATGAAAGTTAGTTCAACAAGTCTGGGGGTAAAAGAAAGGTATCAAGTTTAAAAACAGTAGGTGGTGTTACCATTCTCAAGTAATAGTTTTTCAGTCAGACTTTGGTCACTAAAATTCATGTAAGTTAAGAAAAAGGGCAGTAATTTGAATGAGTATCTGTACTTCAAATTTTAGCTACACCTGGTTAATTTTCTGGTCCTTTGTGGTGCTTTGAATGATTGTTTTCAGTAATTAATGCTTCCAAGGGACTTTGAAAATGTAATTTCTTATTACTAGTCCTCTGCACAGTGGGTAAAATTTGCTGTGTCCAACCGGCATGAAGCTGCACTGAAGAAGAGCAAAGTTCTGTGACTTGCACACAGGCATCTGGTGATCCAACAGCAGAGATATTTCTAGAAGGCAGGAATTCACGGACTTGGCCATTGTTGCTAAAATTTCCTACTATTAGTAGATCTCTAATCACTTTACACAGTTGCATCATCTCCGGTGTCCAAGTGTGGAATCTGAGGCACTGTGCCGGGAAAAGACAGGTCTAAAATTGCTGCTGTCCAGCGATAGAGCCAGGCCAGGAGCTGAATGTGGGCGTTCCAAATCTCAGTGCAGTACCTTGTCAGCATTTCTTTAAGAAACGCCTTTAGCTGACAGATTAATATGCTTTTCTGGGAAAGTTCAGCATAAGAGATTTGCAGGGTCTCAGCAAAGCTGTAAATCTTGTGCTTTCGCAGTGGTTGGAGGTGTAGTGATTTTCCAGTACTGAAAAGTTTATTTGCAAAACAGACTGCTGGGAATAATGGTTCTGGTGCTTCGGCTTGTGCTGCTGGTGTGTGGGTTTGCTGGAACCCTGCTGGAGCCACGGAGTTTCTCTGGTGTGCTCTTGCCATAATACAGGTCAGGATCAGGCCCCATTGCATTCTCTAAAACAAACCTATAACAACTACCAAATCGACACGGCTTCACTTGAACAAATTAAGCAAGGAATCTATTTGAACTGGGAATTAAAAGGAGCTATTAAAACATTCCCTCTGGTATTTTTATTTTGTTTACTCATGAGACCTGGCTCATGCCCCTCCGACTCACACCGAGTCCATATTTGGAGAACTCTGCACTCGTTTGCATACTTACAGTCAGACAAATTTTAGAGATTTATTTTTTTTGTATACACAGTGTGCTTTTCTTATTATTTTTCTCTTTTCTTAAACAATTTAAATCAGAAGGTTGACCCTTTCATTTTGCTTTCAAAAACATGACCAAAAAGGGATCTAACTGCTTTTTTCAATTACTTGAAGCTAACATTTCTCCCATGCCTTGTTATTGCTCCCTGGCCACCATGTCCGATCCTACACTCCTCTCAGAAGAAGGAAGAAGCCCATGCTGCCCTCAAGCTGCAGCACAGTGAGGGAACCTCAAAAGCCTGAACTGTGGATCAGTTCAAAGGAACAGCCTCAGCCTGGATGTGCTAGTAAGATGCAGTCCCTTGGGCTGGGCAGCAGGTCTCTAGAGAGGGGGCTGGGAACCTCTTCACATTTCCAGGACTTTCTGTTAAGGCCCAAGGGATGGCTGTCTCCCAGGCCACTGCTCTCACCTAGCAAAGAGCCTCTCCCTCTGGGAAAAAGGAAAATTAACAATCTTGAAGGATTTTTTGCTCAGGTGAGATGACACCTTCTGTAAATTCAGTGTTTTGGTTGTTAATACCTCATGCAAGCCGTTCCCACCTATTAAAGATGCCACAATTATATTCAATCAGAATAAATTTCAGATCTAAATCAACAGGATTCCTTAAGTGGTAGGCAAACCACTAAATGTGGGTGTATATTTAGGGCTATCATGACTGTCATGCCATTGACCTGCAGGTGGGCAGGGAAGTTACAGGCATCGTCCCCTTCCAGCTCCACAGACTTCTGCCCAGCCTGGCTCCTCCCCGTGAGAGGAAACCTATAAAGAGGGTTTGTGGATGCAGCTGTCAGATGTTGCTCGGGAGTGAGCTGACCTTTGGCAGTAGCCAGCACCTGTCTCTTGGCTCCACTCTGCAGGGCAAAGGGCTGTTCAGGCAGGAGGGACCTGCAAGTCTCCAGTCAGGAGATAAAGTACAGCTCCAGCCACAGCAGTGTAAAATCCTGCCCATCCCTAGTACCCAAGGCTCTGGAGGAGGGGGTTGTGCCAGGGGCCTGGCAGAGGGGCTTACCTTACACTACAGACCCCAAAACACTGCAGCCAGGTGCCACCCAGCTTGAGGGAAAAGGGAAGTAAAAGCACCAGCTGATTCCTTCTCCAGGAGCCAACAAGCCCTGTTACAGCAAGGAATACGGGCATATCTCGTTGACACAGCTATTCACTGCCTGGGGACTTAGATCCCTTCAGTGAGGCTTTAATGCTTACTAAGCCCTCAGTTATCTGCTACAGGCCTCAGACATAGTCCTGGAGGCACCTTCCTTTTCACCACTGACCTTCACATCCTCAAATTCAGCTTTTGCTCAGGCCTAGAGGCTCCTGAGCTGGACCTGGGCTGACCTGCTTAGTATTTATTTTATTCCCAAATTGAGACCAGAGCGCCCGCTGGAGCTGTGTGTGGGCAGGTGTTCCCAGCAAGCAGCTGGAGAGGAGAGCTGGGTGCAGGACACAGCCATGAAGGATGATCGCTCATCAAGGAGGTGCCTTTCCCGTTCCTCCTTCCACTCCCTGGGTCAGGAACTAGAGCACTCGGTCATGGTGTGGGAAACTTATTTTCATTTTTTTTCTTATGCTTAAGGGATTTGAGGCCATGCTGCCACTTCTGAGGAGAGGTCCTTCCTAATTATCAAGGGCACATTTGTGGGCAGTTTAAAGGTAGTGAGGGAATAATAAAAATAAAAATAACTGGGAAACAGAGAATACCTCTCAATAAGCATTGTATCACACATGTATTTTTATATATCCATCAAAAAGAATAAGAGTATATATGAGAATATAGCCTAAAGGTTAGGATATTTGACTGGAAGGAGCAATTCCTGCTCCCATGAGTGTTATTTTTTTCAATATTAGACAAATTACATTGGAAAAATGCTTGTACAGTCATTGGAGTAGGGGTTGCAATCCAGAAAATCCTGTCTCATGGTCTAGAGAGTTGAAACCCTTCCCTCTCTTTCTTACTGTATAATCCAGTGGAGTTTCAATTACAGGGAACATTATGACAACTCCAGCAAGGTGAGCTTCTGAGTCCTTCCCATTCCCAAATACCCTTTAGCCTGGTAGACAGAGCTTGCTCTTTGTCTGTAGAGATGCGAGTCCCTCAAATTCATGGGCAAGAGGCTGTAGGCTTCTGTCCCGGCTTCTCCCCTTTACCCAGGCTAACTGCTAAAGAGACACAATCCTTCCTCCTCCTTCACGCTCCCCCGACTCCCTTTTTCTTGGAAAAGGGAGGACAGTTTTCCTGCCTCATTGCAGGGCAGGGGTCCAGGCTGTAAGCTGGGAAAAGTGTGTTTCTGCCTGCTGCCTGGCCTCCACATATTCCCAAAACAATTCCTGGTGTAGATGATGTGGGATACTGGGAAAAGAGAAGAAAGGTGAGTGTTGTAACCAGCTACGTTTTCCTGCTGTGTTTGTGGACAACCTGGCCTTTCACCTCCTTTGAAAATCCTGTCTGAAGTGTCCTGGGTATTGCTGAAAGCAGAAATTGACCTCCAGGTTTTTTATTATTGTTTGGCTTAACTTTTTGTCTGTAGGGAAGAGGAGTGCGCACAACTGTCAGGAAAAAATAATTTTAAAATTTTATTTATATAGTGAGAAAAATTAAACTCTGAGGCACAGAGGAACTGTTTGCTTAATCACATGTTCAATTACCTGTGGATATACATACAAGCAAGTCAGTCCATACGTATTGTTACTGTAAGGCAGGATTATGCCTAATTCAAGCAAAAAATGTGCATAGCATATTTTCAGATGTGTTTTAACAGACTTCACAACTAAGACTGTTACAACCTAGACCAGTTATTTAATTTGGTACTTATATATTGTCATTACAGTAGCCTCCTATTGCCTCACAATTTTGAGTGCATTTTTTATCATGTTGTTCTTTTTGTTCTGCAGAAAACATTTATGACTTTTCATAAGGTTTCCCTTAACCCAACCCACTGCAGTCAAGGAGAAAATTGCCCATAGTATTCCTGTGCTGCAGACTGGGAGCAGAGATGGAGAGAGCTGTAGTCTATCCAATGTCATAAATGAAAATTCTGACAGAGCAGGGCACAGATTCAGCTCTTTTGAGCTTATACTTATCTGCTAGGGTAAACTGAACAATTTTCTTTTTTCCCTCTTGCAGCTTTTTTACTGTGATTTATAGAAAAATAATCAGATTATTATTCTTTAATAGAAAGTTCTGAATAGCTTGATGTTATTGTTTCTACAGTATCTAATAAAATGTAAATTACTTGGAAAGAAAAGAATGGCAAAAGAGCGTGAAAATACAGATGTAGATCCAAAACATGTCATCCTGGCTGTCTCTGGAGTGCATGAAAAACTGGCAACAGGAAGATGCTGCTTTTTTTTTTTTTTCCTTTTTCACAGCCTGGCATCTGAATTTCATCCAAGGAAGAAAGTAAAGAAGGAGATAAATTCTCAGTGCCACATTCATCCTTTGTTTCCTTCTTGTTGAAAGCAGGGAAGGATGCAAGTGAAAAAATCATGATTGGGGTGAAAAAAGAGATAAAACCACCAGCAAAGCCCCTCCTTCACTGTTCACTCTGTCTCTCTCCACTTTTATCCTGTTTTCTCTCTTAGACCAGTACAGACCTTTAGCATGGAATCACTAGTGGGGGAGAAAGAAAATTTTATTATATTATCATACTGAATTAGTACAGGATTGAACCTGTTTATTGCCTAGTGTCTTTGCCAGGGAAATTTGAAATCAGTTATGTCATGGAGACTTCCATGCCTCTTCTGAAATTATATTGTAGATGGTCTAAATTATTATTCTTAGTTGCTCTTGCCATTACAGCCACATTTCATTTAGGTTTTGGCCATCACTGTCCTAAACCAAGCACTCAGTCAAATCCCTACATGGTTTTAAAACTGAAACCAGGAGTAGGTCAAGTAAGTCTGACCAAAAAGTGATGAAAATTATTCCCTGCAGGAAGTGAAATGTGCGAAACTGCACTGATAGACAGCGGTGCAGAAAGGCTGTTTGGCCTTGGCCACCCCACCCGCACAGCATCAGGTTGTACTGCCAAACACTCGTCATAGTGTGTGTGACAAGCTACTGGTTTGGCAGGGATCTTACTGGGAACCCTGTTGTGCTGTGGGATGCTCAAAACACACCATGTAGATTATAAGAAGATAGGGTGGGTGCTCCAACCCCTTTCTTTGTTTCCCTTTCCTTCAGCTTTTTACAAAGCTGCTTAAACTCACATTTAGAAGAGTTCTTAGCTGTGCAAAGATGTAATAGATGTCTAGTGGAAACGACGCTGACCACCAGTTCCCATGATTTCCAGTGGAACTTAGGCACCCTCTGGACTGCTTCTTTTCATAAATCTGACTAGACAGTAATTTGCACTGTTAAGTATACATGATATGTAAATTTTCATCTAAATAACTTGGGATCTCTAACAGCAATGGAAATCAGACAGATGCTTTTGAAAATGCTAGTTACTGTCAGATAAAAATAGATGAGGAAGCACATTGGTAAAGATCAAAGTATTGTTACCAAATAATCTTAACTGAATAATTCCCTGCACATAGTCAAGGGGTTCTGGCTGGTTTCACCAAAACTATTCCCTGAATTAGCATTTTAAAAGTGGAAGGGGCAGTACTGTGACTGTATGAAGCAAGGACCACTTTTCTTTTGTACTTCTGAAGAGTCATAAGATAAACAAGTTTTCCATGCTTGAAGAAGATCAGAAGCTCTCTCATGTTACAACTGTTCTTGCCATTGTGGCTACAGCTATGCAAAGTCTTCCCACCAATCTCTGAGCAAGAGTTCCTATATTGTTGAAGTCTATGCCTTGCTTCAGAGGACCCTAGCAGTATATTGCATATAAAATGTAAATTTACATGACAAGGTGATAGAAAAAAAAAATCAAATCCCTAATAAGATCATTTACAGAGCTTCAGTACAGCAGAAAACAGTGATTTCAAAACAAAGCCTCAATAAAGGATAAAAATAATTCTGCAAATAATGCTGTATTTGCATGGGAAATATGCAAAATATCATCATGCAATTCTTAATCAACCAGAGAGCTGTCAGACGTACAAAAATAAGTTAATTCTGCTGTTAATATTGCTGCATGTTATAAATATTAATTGAATGCCATTCAACATTAGTTTCATTATTGTTTAGCAACTGTTTTAACTCCCCCAACCTTTGAATTGTCAAATAATTGGCTTTCTTCTGCTCACGTCTGTTCTCATAAAATGGATTCATGGGAAAAGAAAGAAAAGATCATATAAACCAACTAAAAGCACCAAAAAATGATGTTTCCAAACACACTGCGAGACTGTCCTTTTTACCTAAGTTTGATAAACCATGAAGCAAAGTTTTGGACTGCTGGCCAACCTCAGTCTGGCTCTAGGCATCCTTCTGCACTGAGGAGCGTATCTGCCATCCTGTGCACCTACTGTGTATCATGGGCATGCTGACCAAAATTCATGAAATGCCTGGAGAAAGCCGACAGACTGCCTGTGGGAGAAACTGTCTGGTTTTCTCATTAGCAAGAGCTAAAGGGTGTGTATCAGGGCCTTTCATGTGGTAAAAAGAGCTCATTAATTGCTTAATTCTGTGGTTGCTATTTATGTCATTATTTATTAATATTCTAGATTCTGACACTGGGGCAAATTCTAGTCTTAGTTAAATTAGTAAGTTAATAGTAAATTTGAAGAGTGGCTTGATTCACTATTGTTCTTTTGGATTTCTTCTAATTAAAATAAAATCCTAACCCATTATAGGATTTCTTCCCTGGTATCACAAGTGTATTGTTACACTGCATTGCTGTAGTGCGAATTCCTTCACAGGTATTAAGGGCTTTGTATGGAAACAGGATGTGAAGATGACTAATACAAATCCATTTAGACATATGAAGGTGAACATAAGTAGACAATAACTTTGTGTTCCAGAAGGCACACTAGTGAATCCATGAAAAACCTAGGACAGAAATCGGAATTCAAGGCCTTGCTACAACCACCACCATGATTTCTTCATCACTGGACTTTACTGGCTCCTCAGCAAAGATAGTCTGATCAACCAGCCTTGTACAGCCATAAACAACTTGACACTTATTTCAAGCACACAAAAAACATCGTGTTTCAGATCACATGCATTTTTATGCCATTGAGAAATCCAGTTATCATTTTGAAGAATGTATTACATTTGTACAGCAGTTCAATCAGTGGTCCTTAGATGTGTAGACACCTAAGCCAAAGACTGGACAAGGCAAGAACAGCCTCAGGTGAACCAATCAGTGTGAGCTGGTGCAAGATCTGGGCCCCTATCTTCACCCCAGGTAATTAGCAGGTAAGATGTTTTAGCCAAACACATGATGTTGAGCACCATACATGTAGTTGAAAACATGGTACAAACATGCTTTTTGCTCCTTTCCCCCTTTAAAATCATGACATGATTTTGTCTTTGTTTTATGAATCTGAGAAAGGAGACTAAGCCATATTTACACACAAAAAAATGCACTGCTTTTACGTCTGCTTAATTTTTTTCACCTTAGTTCTTTCACCATTATTATACAGTATGTAAGCAACAAACAGACAAAGGCTGAGGATCCCCAGGCTCAATGAACTGGCTTCCCTGGAAGAGCAGGCAATCACTTCTGATGAACTCTTTCAAAAATGTACCCAGAGTCTCACTGCCCTGCAAGTTAATAATCTTTTCTCCTTTTCAGCCCAAAATTATTCAGGCCAGACTATAACAACTTTTCACTGTATCAGTTTTATCATTTACCTAATGAGCTCGTCTCCCTCCTAGTGTTTATCCTCAGATGCAGTCAGAAAGAGTCGTCACCCTCACAGAATCATTTTTCAATGCAGAAAGAATTAATATCTTAGTCCCTGTTCATATCATGTTCTCTTAATTTCCCTCATCTTCCTGGCAGTCTTGTACCTTTGTACATCTTCACAGACTTTGATGGTCAAAAGATGCATTCTGTAATCCTGATGCAGCCCCACCAGTGCTTTCCGTGGTGGCAATGGTAATACACTCTCTCCCCTGGAAAACCCTCCTAACACAACCAGTGACTACATTCAACATCAGGGAATATTGGTTTGAACCACTGTAGGCACCAGGAGGTTTCTTCTTGAAGACTCATGGAGAAACCCTGATTTGTGAGACATGGAGGGATGAGGTTAGGGAGGGGGTGCTGGAGTTAACTGCAGTAAACAGCACTCTGGGCAATACGGAGACCAGGAGCAAATTTAGGAAACCTGCCAGTAACATAGAGAACTCACAAAGCAGTGTGGATTTCAGTGGGATAAAAAGTCCTCTCGAGGTTCTTCATTTTCTTCGGGCATCTGTACATACAGAATTGAGGCATAGGTATAATCTGCTCCTTCTTACTTTGCAGAGAAATATATCAAGTATCCCTGAAAGGCATGGAAAACCCCAAACAATCAGGACAAAAATAAATAAAGCCAAATTAAAACACAGTAAGATGCCTACTTAAACATTCTATTGTGGAACCAAAGATCTGAGGTACTGTGGCTTTGGTTTTGCCTGGGTTTGCTCCTGTACCATTCTCATGAACATCTCTGTACAAGCTGGCCTGAAGCCGAGCAAGCAGGACATGGCACATATCCCAGCTAGGCCTGGAAAGGCTTGTGAAATGCCTCCCCCCTTATGAGGCAGCTCCAGTGGGAATGGCTGGCAGTGAGTCTCCCAAGCCCCGGTGCCACAGCCTGCCCTTTTAGAGCATCCCAATGTGCCACGCGCCTTCGCCCGGGCGCTGTTCTCAGACACAAAGTATTTCGGATGCCGTAGCAAGGTCCATAATTGGAGTCATGAAGGAAAAATATTCAGGGAGTCCAGGAACCAACTCAAAATGTTTTTCTTCATGGAGATACATCGTTTATCTCTGTTGCTTGTGGCAGGAAAGGGGGACAAAGCCAGTGTGGGATTGGCATACGGTGACATGAAGCAACAAGTGGAAAACCTGTTGATGTACCACGAAACTCTGTTCTTTCAGCTTCCAGTTAAGGACAATGAAATTTTACTTTACTTGCTCTGTCTCTTTTTATTTCTTCCCATCACATACTTTTTAGCACTATTTGAGAAAACTTTGAGGCAATATTGCTACAAATACATATTTAAGCTTTGATTACTCATTCTCATCCACTATCATGTGCCAGACATGCAGCCTACTCTAACAGATTACTGTTCTTAAAGTTGTTACAGGAAGGTTAAATAAAATGTTACTTTTCTGACACTGAATATCTTCATGATGTTTTAGCTAAATCATAAACTGTTTGGTGATGCCACAGATGTGCCAGGTATTAAAATCAAACTAGCAAAATGTCATCAGTCCCTTTCACTCAAGCTATCGTGTCTCTGATCCCTTAAGCACCTACCAGTTGTTGTGGTCCAGCACCTCGGGAGCCCCTCCCTGCCTCATTTCCTCCTGCACATTTAAGGACACGAAGCAAAATCTCAAAACATGCCGAAACCACTCCAATACTAAAATCAAAGTCTGAACTGAAGCCACCAAAAATCTCAATTTTTCCAAATCCCTGCCTGCTGTGCTTGTTAATCATCCCCTTTCAGGAGCTCCTTCACTAATTTATTTTGGTTTTGAAGTCTTGGAAAAAGACATGTACCATTCCAAAGAGGTAGCTAAGGGTATGTATATATATGTGTATGTGTGTGTGTGTGTGTGTGTGTGTCTGTGTCTGTGTGTGTGTGTGTGTAGCCTATGAAAAAAAAATTAAAAATAAAAGATATATCTTCCAAGGCAAAAATAATACCATGTAATGAATGAATGACTGATGCTGCAATATTTCTGTGAGAACAGGAAGATTCTAAAAACAGAGGTCAAAGAAGAGAAAGGAAGTTCATAATTTTATTTTTTAAAATATAAGCAGAGCTGGACAGTGATGTTGAAGGGGACATTTGGCATGTGAATATTTCATATTTGCTCCCAGGTCTACTTCTTTCTGTTAAAATATATAAACAAATGTTTACTCAACACTCTTTAAGTAAAAATGGGATTTCTTTTGAAAGTATATAAACAAGAAATTACAATGCAAGTACTTTTAGGACTTTTAGGTCTCAAATTTTGCAGAGTAATTTAAACACAAAGAAAACAAACATTTTAAATATTTTTGAATCTTTATTTTTTTAGTATTGTAATCTATTTTTCAGCATGTTTGAAATGTTTCAAGACATGAAAGCATCTCATTTTTAAATCATTCACATTCTTTTACCAACCTCCTTTTTTTTTTTTTTTTTTCAGACTTACAGGAAAACCTGAGCTGAAGCTGGCCAGCTTTTTAAAAAGCTCTCTTATGAAGGTACTGACAAAAAAAAAAAAAAAAAGAAAAAGAATATGTTTTAATATACATTATTTTGAGAATATGAGAAGAGAAGAAAAATTGTCAATGTGTGCAGAGACTGTAAAAGTCTCTGCACCCACTTTCAAACCCTTTTACTTGATGTACTCTGTGAGTTGGTCCCAGTATGGATTAAAACCAGGTCAAAAGTATGTATTTGCCAGACTTAACTTAGTTACATGTATTATACTGCCCTCAAATATTTGTAATTAACTTATGGTACATACTTTCCTTAGCCAAATAATATAGAAATGTGCTTGAATTAAAAAGTTGAGAGAAGAGAGCAATTTTTGCCCACTGTGCTGGCATTACACCCAAAGCTGTCATTAATGTTAATGCCAGTTGTGCAGGTAATGCTTCACACAACGCCCTGGAAATCTGCATTTAAAGCTCCAGAAAAGATAAAGGATAACTCCCTTTTATAGGACACCTGCCAAATTTAGAGCACAAAACTACAGCAAGGGGAATCACGCTTCATGTTTCAGAGTAGAAGAAAATTGCCTTTTGGCCTGAAGATGATACTTTTTCCCATTGGGTGTTGCATGTTTGAGCTGTGGCGTTATGAATTTCTTTCTCTGAAGACTAAGGACCTGAGTACTGGGCACCATGAAAACCACAGTAGGGAGTTGACAGACCAAGGGGAAAACCACATCTGTTGAGTATTTGAAGGTTGTTTTCTCTTGGTTTGGACAGAGAAATAACCCCAAAAGTCTTTTGACCAGCGTCCTGAGTCAAACCACACCTGCCTCATTTATAGCAAGTGGCTTCTGAGGGTTGTGTGCCAGGTGAACTCCCTACCCATCTACAAAATTGCAAAAACCTTTTTAAAGAATACTTCATTTTTCTTCTCCCAGGCAAGGAAAAAAGGTATATATGCAGGCAGGACCCCTCTTTCTCTTGCAAACCAGGAAAAAGATTTCAACTGGTTAGCGTTGACAACTGCATCACTTTTGGAATCTTTACCTGAATGAATTCCACCTGCTATATGGAAACTATTTCTATCAAATAATGGGTTATATATTTCCCCATTATGTAATCAAATCACTACTCAAGTTGCTAGTAGCTGCAAAGAAATCAGATACCTCATTCACAAAGAATCTTTACATTTCAATAAAATTAAGAGAGAGGGAAAATCCAACAAGGAGGTGGGAACATTCAGTTGGAAGCTGCTTGGACTTAACAAACCTGTGAATTTTGAAAGACACAAGATGTTCTGTCTGAGCATTAGGAAACTCTTTTTTACTGTGTGGGTGACTAAGCCCAGGAACACTTTGACCACAGAGATAATGGAGTCTTCATCTTTAGACATATTCCATCCAGAAACAGTTGTGGGGAACTGTATTTTGCTTGTCCCGCTTGAGCAGAGGAGTTGGAGCAGATGACCTCTGGAAGTTCATTCCAACCCCATTCTGTGATCCTGTGTGTGTCACAGCACTGCTTAGAAATTATTTTTGACACTGTACCACCTTTCAAAACAGTGTATCTCTGTATATAGAGTAGGCTTTAGTGGTCTGGTCTTCTCTTTACTATTTACCATTTTAAATACTTTTTTCTTTGACTTTGCTGTAGAAATCAATGTTTAAAATAGCTAAAATTCTGGAACATCAATGTGAAATTCCAGTTCATGGGAGAGAACTTCTGGCTTCTCTGGTTTTATTTGTATTGCTCCCCCATTGAATTTCATGTCCACAGACCCTGGGAGTTTATGCTCAATCTCACAGTTTTCCCAAACTAATTTTAAAAAAAGAAAAAAACATACAGGGGAAAAAAATTATGCCATCTTCAGTTAACTTTGAAGTATAATCTGTTGCTTTTTCAAAAAGGGCAAATAACTGCCTCTTGCTCTAATGCAAAAAAGATGCATATTCATACCTACCATTACAATGACAAAAAAAGGAGATGAGAAGAGGTAAGGCTGCTGAAGCAAACATCCTTTGTTATTTGCAAGCAAATTTTCTCAATTTTCAGCAGCTCACACTGCATTATTAACTAGTAAAGACTTAGCAAACCACAGCTATAACAGATAATACTTTGTACTTAGAGCCTTTCATCCAAGACTATCAAAACACTTCAGAAAGGCAGGCTTTGTCATTACCAGAACACAGATGAGGAAACCGAGGCACACAGTTTATGTGGCTTCATCTTGAGTGTAACATAAACTCCAGCACAAATTGAAGGAACTTAGAGGTTTTTGGTTTCCAGTCTACTTCACTTATCTCCAGGGTGTGACTGCATTTGCATACTGGCACTATTTGGATTTTGGGCTTGCTGAATGTCTAAAGTAGTATGTAATGAATAGGAAATTATCTACTGAATTACAAACAGTGGATACAATAATAAATTATAGTTAATTATGTGTAATATGTTTGATCATTTATTGCCACTGGATGTCAGTGATAAAATTAATTTTAAAAAAAGCTGATCAACTTCACACTCTTACAAAACAAAGCATGTTAGCTCTCTATTACCTTCCCTTCATGCTTTGTTATTAATTTTCTATTGTTATCTGGATGCAGGACACAGCATAGCACACAAACCATTCTTGTCTATTTAGAAATGGTCCTTGTATTTTAGGTAGATACATGATTATTGACTCATACTAAAGAGTGACTTTTCAGGATAAAAGAAAACACTGAAATAAGGAAAAGGAGAAGGGGGGGGGGAGGGGGGAAGCAAGAAAAAAACAAAACTCCCCAATAGGTAAACAAAAACATGTAGAAAACAATGTAATATGTAGTATTTCATTGCCTTCCAAAGAATCTTTTGTGCTACAAATCCAGCAGTTAGATTTATATTTTATTTCAATCCTTTAAACTTCTTGGGTCAAAATGATATTTAGTTGAGGACAATTTTATGCAGTCAGAAACCCATCTTTTTGTAAGTGAGAAATCATGTCTTGAAACTCTGCAGCTTCTTCAGGTCTCTATCCCTGCAGCAGCAGACATTTTTGGTTAAATTCAATGCTAGCAGTCTGAGACAGCCTTTCCTCCTCGCCCTTTTTTTTTTTTTTTTTAAAAATAGTGTCTGACAGCTTTTGTAACAAAGTTTTCTGAACAGGACTTCAAATTAGCTGTAATTCATAGCTAATATGAATAATGAAGTGGTGTGAATTTACCCAAAGAGCTGCCACTTTATGTTGAACATCTCTGGTTGTCCATAAACACTTGGAAATGAATTTAAGGGAGACTTATGAATGAGACAGCAGCTAATTCCATAGACCTGCCCTAATTTGGCTTGAGTCACCTGATTAAGTAGCTTTTTACTTTAGAGTGTTTCAAGTGAAAAATGTATTGGTTACCAAATTTGGACAGTATTCCCATTTATGATAGAAATCCTATTAAAATTAATCAACCTTTCAATTTGAAACTGCTTGATAAAAATTTAAATCATGAAAATGCTATGCTACATTTAAGCTATCATTCAGTTAGCTCATTAATGAGATCAAAAGTTACCACTTTTTGTGACACTTGATCATTTGAAAGCATGTCAAGAACTTAAATCAAAGACCTTTCAAATGCAGTACATTTCTATGGAAATAGTCATATCTGAGCCAAGTTTAATACCTTTTCTCTCAAATGAGTGCATTTGTCCAGAAAATAAAATGCTGAATGAAACAGAAACTAATTCTTTACCCCAAAGTTGCAAGCCCTCAGCACAATGAGAATCTGGCCTGAAAGTTATACACAGTTTAACACAAGCCTGGAGTACAATTCCTAGTCAGGTCTGGGTTTATAAAGAGGTCCGAGTGCTCTTTCTCTTACATAGTGTATTTTCTATGACTATCACACTACTCATGGATAGTGGCCATCGTTATAGTGGTATTAAGTGGTCTCCCTATTTATGGGGAGCAATCAGAAGTGACTAATAAAAATCGTCCTCATCAAGTGGTAATAATAACTTTATACTTCATTGTCAAATACCTTATTTCTCCTATCAGTCTTCTATTTTGTCATATGCCTGTGAAAGTGTCACCCTATTCCCCATTTAAAATGCACTCAGTACTATGGAAGAATTTCTACTCCAAAAAGTTATCTATTTATTGATTAAACAGCAGTTAAACTGTGCATAGGTGTCAAACTGTGATCCTTATGAATATCAGTTTTGCACTGGTGTGAGTGCTTTTTCATGAAAGGCTAAACCAGATATTAGTGTTTTGGTTGGGTCCATCCATTCACAGGTTATTCTACTGTCAAGGAAGCACCACTTTGTCTGTGAGGGTTGTGATTACAGTTTGGTTACTATGAAATATTTGTGGAGGTTTCCAGTCAGCCAGGGTCCCCCAGACCTGAGTAATGCTGATCAAGGGCTATTTTCTGCTTAAGTGAACCATCAGCCTGCCTCCCAAGTTCCCTCTGCTGGGGTGATAAGAAGAAGAAGACCCCCAAAAAAGGAGGAAATAAGAACCTGTTGGAAAAATGAGGAGTTGGGAAAGTCCAGGGGAACACCATTGCCATAGCAAGAAGGTGGCAGGGCCATGCAGGTCCACACTGACCTGGAGGGCAGCTCCCTCAGGGGGGCAGGCTGACCATCTGCTTACCACCTGTATGACAATCTCGTTCTTGTTCCTGTCCTTGTCCCTTTGGTCATGGTATGGGGATACCCTGTCAGTAGGACCTGCAAGCCAGGTTTTAAGGGAAGAGCAACATGTGGGGAGTCTCTTTGCAGGACAGAAGAACCTGTCACTGAGCTGCTAGTGTAAAAAGAGAAAGGCATGAAAACCAACAGCATGGACCAACATCTGTTTTTTGTTTCAATCTGTGGATAAATCTGTACCATTTTCTGTCATAAATTTCCATTGACAAATTCTTATTCATTGTCTCTAGGGCATCCCGGGATTCTTCAAAGTAGTGCAAAGTACCATTTCTGGGAAGAATCACAGAGCACGTGACTCAAAACAACACATGAAGAAACAGTTCACATCCTACAAAATAACCCAAACAAACTACAAAACATGCCATAATTTTGATGAGAACTGACTAAAATCCTGCATTTGACTTGGTTTCCCTCTAGAACACCTTACAAAAAACAAACTTGAAGCTGGCTTCAAAAATGCAAGCATGTACCAGAGCCATGTTGTTCAGTAGGTTTGTTTATCTTGGGTTCAGTTCATTTGTTGCAGAAATATGCTAGACCCTTAATCCCACTAGGAAAGTGAAACTGTGAGAAAGACAAAGTCTGGCTGACCCCCTACAAGAACAAGCAGCAAATCCTGCTGAGAAACAGCAGTAGCAAAAACAGAGGGTATTACCAGAGAGTTTTGTCTTGGAGGATGACAACTGTTTAAAAAATGCAGTGACTGAAGGAGTAATTCTTCTACACCCTCCCACTTTGTCTGTATTAAGCATGTAACAAATGGTGAATTGAAATCTATACTGGTAATAGTGTCAATGAGGGATCAGGATTATACATGATACTTCCTCAATTTGTTATGCCTCATTAGCATTGTGGCTTATTGCAGAGAACGACACAGTTCCCAGGCATTCCCTCATGGCCTGTCCTGATGGATAATGGAAATAAAGAAAGGCAAGGCACGGGTGACACACTGCTCTCACGACATTTATCAGGGGCATAGTTAGCTGGGTTAGGTATGCTTCCCGTTCTCCGTCAGAGCCACATATTGATCTGAATTAATAGTCATGCTTGCTTGGTACTGTTCCAAGGAGCACCCTGTGTGGAAGGGGCCCAGGTGCTAATGAATACACAAGTTTATTCTCTGAAAAAATATTTATCGTGCCATGAGAAAAAGCAACAAACACCGCTCTTTGCATCAGGCATGCAAACTCCGCTCTGTTTAAGCTCTTCCTGCTGACCTGGTTTCACTGGAGGCAAAATGCTGCTGGTATGTGAATTAAATGGGTATATTTGTCTTATCTGAGCTTAAACTTTAAAAATGGCTAAATAATTGTTTTAAAAGGTGGTGTTTTTTTCAGTTCACATAGAATCCAGATTTCATTTCTATAGCTTATCATTGTTAAGCCTTGACACACAAGCTAAAAACCAGCCTCAGAACACACATTTTCACTCAGGAAACCCTGATTTCAAGTGAAGTGGCAAGTCTCGGAAGAAGTCAGGGACTGAAGTCCTTCATCAAACACAATGATGCTGAAAACTAACTCATGGTATGTTCACACCGTTAATTGGGACCAGGCTACTGTTCAAATGAGACCCTGAATTTTCTGACTGCCCAAACTGCTCTGGTTGCCTCCCAAGAGGCTATATCTGCTAACTGCATCCTATTTGCATCCTAGTGCAGGTGGGCTGAATCCTTCACTTAGGGCTGCATCAGACATGTAGTTGATAGGCAAAAGTCTTAAGAACAGCTGAAAATAAGATTTGGGACTGGATTTCCTTTCATATTAGTTGTGCCAGTAGATGCCTAATTTTAGACTTGTCATTTTTCAAACATCAGCTAAAGTGATTGTTATAGGCATAACATGACAAGATTTTGTGATAGAGTTCAACATTTTTAATGTCAGACCCAGACAGTAGCAACTCAAGGCATAGTCAGAAAACATACTTCCCCTCCTAGCTTAAGTTGTGGTGTATACTATTTTAATAACAAGTTACAAAGCAAAGGATTCAGGTTTAGGAGAAAGGAATTTTTATTTGCATTTTCAAGATTTTTGGGAGAACCAGAAGTTGAAGCTGGTAAGTGTTAAAATGAGTCAGAGGGGGGAAAAAGACATAAAAGAACAGATTCATAATTAATGCTACCAGTAGACATCTTGTAAGAGAAAGAAAATGGTAAGCAGTTTTTATCTTTATCTATTGAGAAGGTAAAGAGCAAGACTGGTGTGAAACCCACTCTGGAGCAATGGAAACCAACCGGAAAAAAATAAATTCCCATTCACTGGCATGGAGCCTGTAGGGAAAGGAATTGAAAAAAACTGAACATATATGACCAACTGATGCATAAAGAATTTGTGCTCAGGTTGGTCCACAGGAGGGTTGTAGGATATATAAAAATCTATTTCGGTCTAGGTTTTCAATACTCAGAATTCAGCTTTCCACTTTTCATCACAACCAAAAATAATTCTGGTGTGGTCCTCTGATCTCAGTGAGATCTTACCACTGCTGATGCAAATGTCAACACTTCATTATCTGTTCTGTCTCCTGCATTAGAAAATGAATAATGAACTGTAGGGAGGACTGTACCTTTCATTATGAACTGGGTTTCACTTCAGTGAGGCATTTGGGAAACACCATCAGTGAAAAAGTCTAGACCTAGAAGCTTAGAGTCATAGGTGCTAGTGAAGAAGTCTAGGTCTAGGAGCTTAAAGACATATGTGTATTTAATGTCCAGCTGCTTAAGAGCTGAGTTGAACCTTAAATAGATGCCCAATCATGGCTCTACAGAGATTCTGAGGATGGTGCTTCATTTCAGTGACCTGCATGGGGGAAGCTGGAGTGGTGGGAGAGGCTGAAAGAGGCTGGAGAGTAGTGGGAGTAGGCTGAAAAGTCACCTGTTCCATCATATGTGAGTTTTACTGAGACACCAAACACTTAATGTACTTTCAACAGCTCAGCTGATTACTCACATGAGGATTATAAACCTGATGTCAACAGTGCTCACAACCCTGAATGCATATGCTGACATTATTATTTTGGGGGATAATGTATTTGCGGTCTTTCTTCCATGACACCTCAGAGCAATGCTGTGACTGCTGTTGATCAGCACTGGCTGTACCTGTGAGTTAGTTTGTTAGCAACTGGGCTATGCTTATACAATCCAAACTGCAAAGGTTTAAAAAAAGTAATTAAAAATACCCCAACTAAAATCAGAAAATGTAGACAGTGAAAAATCTTTATTGTGCTAGAATCATCATTCAAAGCCAGTTCTTAAAGTAGCAAGAATAGCATTAAATGTATATCTATATATCTTTTTAACCTTTATACAGACAGCAGGAGCACTGCAAGCTAAATTTGCATTTCATAGTGGGAAACAAAACCATCCCACAAAGATATGATAAATCATCAGAGGAACAACGAGGTGCCCTGACACATGCATATGTTTTTCTAAAATAAGAGAGAATGAAGATAAGAGACACACAACCCAATCTCCATCTCAAAGGTTTATTAACTATACCCAAGCCTGACTACCTCAAGAGCAATATCACTGAAATTTGAACTATGGATTTGTTCCCAACAGCTCTTCTCTGTTTCTTTTTCATTATTATTTTTGGACAATTGACTGACCTAGTTTTCAAATCACAAGAATTCTTAAGACAATTTTTGTTATATAGGTGCAATGGTGATGCAGATTTACTTCCAGTGATACTTTGATTACAGGGAGGCTGTCATTTGTGTAAGAGGATTATTCATTCTGGTTCAACTTTGTTGACTCCTGCGAAGGTATAGTTTGAACAAGTCAGACAAGTGAAACCAAATAAAAAAATTCTATAGAAATGCTATTTTGATGGAAGAATAATTTTCTGCAAGAGAAAGAAACACTGAAAAAAATTCCAAATGAAAATTCTAATTCAAATTTTAAAAGTCTGTTTTTTCTATAGAAAACTAAAACAAAACATTTCTTTTTCTTTCTTTCCCATTTTACTTTGTTTGACCAGGATTAGAATATTGGGGGAAAGTGGGTTTGAAAACCAAGCCAGATTGTTTTAAATCAGCTGACTTGGCATAAAACTGCATTTCCTACCAATGTATTTCCTTTGCCAATCATAGCTTCAGTCCCCCATTTCTTTTGGGCCAGCCTTCCTAGAAGACCACACATCCTATACAGTAATAAACGGATTTCACTGACACATGGCTTGTCTACAAGATAATTAATTCTCAGTAAGCGAGGATATGAATTTACAGTGTACTAGCTATGCTGCGCTGACTCTCCATATGGACATCCTAATTGCATTGTGGCTTACTCTATCTAAAGCACATTAAGGATATAACTACACAGACTTGTTACTGGGAAGAAAGCAAGGATAAGGGTTTACTACTCTCCTATCGCATGAGCTGCTACACTTGAATTGCCTTGGTGAGCTCTCCTTTCTTTCAGTAATGTGAGAGAGCCCTGAGTGTCCAAGCTGGACTTACTGCAGACTGTCTAGTATGATACAAATCTGCATCCTGTCTTGCTTTTCCTCGACTGGCCTCTTCACTGAAGTGCTGCTCTGTGCAATACATCACACTCCAAATCTTCAGATACCTTACTTGCTCTGCACACTTTGAATCCTCTCCTGCATGGCAACATATGGAAGAGAGGCATCTATACACATCCCTTGTCAAGATGCAGTTCTCTATGCACCAGTATTTTTGTTTTATCAGCATGTGCCGCACGAGGGCCATGTTCACCACTAACGCCTTTCATCCTTATTGCTGAGGTTTGCTCCTGGGTATGACATTAATGCCAAAACTGTTTTGAGCAAACCTCAGAAGAGAACTGGTTAGATAATTCAACCTGGATACCACATATTGACTGACACTGCTCCAGGCCCCACACCTCCCCCTGTTTGCAACTTTGTTGGTGCAGGGAAGTGGTAATTGGCAGGTAAAAATAGCAGTAAATTTGGCAGGAGACGCCCCCATCAGCGTCAAGGCTTTCCCCACTGCAAGCACAGCTGTAGGAGCTCAGGCTCCAAAAGTCAGGTTGTATATGGGCACTCCTCTTCCTCCAACAGTTGGTGTTTGGTTGTGTGAGTGGTCTCTGCTGAAATCACCTTACTCTGAGGAAGGAGCAGAAGGCCATCCATTGCACGGGTGAATCCAGGTCATCTGTACAGGTCACACCATTTGTAGCTATGGCTGAATGGTTTCAGTTTTTTTCATATCTGCTGTATCAACTGGAAATATTACAGGAGGATTCCTGGTTAGTTTCCACAAGTGCTGGTTTCCAGCCAGGACTAAACTATCCTGGAGTAGGCTTCCTTGCCACTGAAGCCTGGAGCTACTGTAGCCAGAGAGTTTAGAAGTATTAAAATGTTGGAAGCCTCTCACCTCCCTTCAAGTAAATATTGTGAGCCGAGGAATAACAAACCCTAGTTTTATAAAGTGTACACCACATAAAAGCGTGTACACTCCCCTGCATTCCCTGCCCCCCTCCAAAACATGGAGTCCCCCCTTCTCTCAAGAAACTGCCCCCTGCTATTCAAACATCCCCAGGCCTCCTGGAAGCCTTTGTGCTCTCTGCCCCAAGGATCTTGTTGCTGTCCTGTACTCCATGGGTATCTTCCTTTCTCATTGCTGGGCATATGTAATGTCCACAGTTACCTTCATGTCCCCTCCCTCTCTCTTTTTCCCTGGCATTCAAAGGATGTTCGGGTGTATAGGATTGAGTTTGATGCTTGCCTGGCCTGTATGTGTGTTTCCCTTTGTCTCACTAGCTATGCCATGCTATTCACAGTAGGCAAAAGAGAAGTCTTTGAGGTATCTGGCAGTCAGTGATGCCTCCTTTGCTCTGCTGCTGATTTTTGCTATCTCACGATCTTTAAGACTTTTGACAGATCAAGCTGACAGTAAGTAACATGTTCAAAACTTATTGGAGAGAGATGTGGGGGTAGTGACAGACAAATAGTTGAACAGATTCATGTACAGGATAACATGATAAGCCCCGTTTTCTTAGGTAATCTGACCTAAAGTTCCCCAGATTTTGTTCATATCGTGTGAGTTTCTTTGCATTACTAGGGACTTTCAGAAGTTTGTGACTATAAGTAAGATCTACGGTCAATTTATGAATAGTGTAAATCAACATTTCCAAACTTTGGGTCAGCAGCCTGTCATTGCAAAAAAATAAGATTAAAAAAACCACAGCCAAGTTCCTTAGCATCAATTCATCTCAGATTTAAACCACTGAAAGCATGCTGCACAGCACTGGGGAAACTTGATCAGATGTGGTAATTTGATACAGCAAAAACATGCTATCAAATCTGATTTTTTCTACTGTAAATGGATCTTTTTAGCTGAAATAGATTGTAATGTTATGTTGTTTTGTGTGAATAATCTACATAGTGAGAGTATTGTACTTGGAAATCATGGTTTAAAGCAAGAGATTCTCAGATAAATTAAAATGTTGGGGGTTTTTTTTCCCTTTTAAAAATTTGGCTCTCCAGTTTTTCAGCCTGAGGAGAAAAATGAGTCTCTAGGAATTAATTTCTAATGCACTTGAAGAAATTTCCCTTCATGATTCATTCATAGAGAAAGAAACAGTGAAAACCTTTTTCCACATCAACTTGCAACTCCATTCATATTTATCAACCAGTTCTTAATCCATTTAATCCAGCCAGAGTGCCTGTGAAAAGGAGAGAGGTATAGTGTGAAATGTGACAGCCACCAGAGCAGCAGGAGGAATCTGTTATTCCATACCCATCCTTCCATGTCGCAGTAGTTTTGCAACTCCCGGCGCGCAGTGGGATACGGCGCCCGCGCAGCAGCGGTTCCCAGGCAGTGTCTGTCTGTCTGTCTGTCTGCAGCTGCACCTCAGAGCTAATGCCTCCATAGCACCGCCAAGAGCTTTCTGCCCCAGCTACCAAGGTGGTGTCAGGCATGGGGCAAGTGGAGGGTCGGTGCTTGGAGGTGGGAAACATTTGGGTTCATGATGTATTTTTTTAACATAATGTTGCTAATTCCCCTAACTTTGGACTTCAGGGGACTAAAGGACTGGCATTGTCCATGTGCATGTCCCATGATCTTTATGATGGTACCTGAACAGATAATTTTGAAGGTTGGGCTTAATGGCAGGAAAGGTCAGCTGCAGATTTTGAATGTTGCAGATGTGGGTAATTGATGTGCTTGTGTTTGAATAATGTGTTTGAATCAGGAGCCTCATCTCAAGCTGTTATGCTGCTGCACTCAGCTCTGTGCTCTGATAGCATTGCAAGCTTCATTCTAGCCTCCTAACCATAGTCTGTGTTTTCTTGGCACCAAACATGTGAACAAATTTGGAATTTGGTGGTTTTTCAGTGGAGAGGTGAATTTCATCCTGTAAGAGAGAAAAAGCTAAAAGTTACACTTACTAATAATGGAAACTCACATTAAATTTGGATACTTGCAGTGAAATTTTAGATTTCCCCAAGGCAGGGGGAAAAAAAAAAAAAAAGCATATTCTGAGACATCTAGTCTCTAGTCATGGATAAAATCTAGAGTTGGTAAATCCTTACCACAACAGTACAGAATAATTTTAAGGTACCAGCGTTGCCAGTTGCACAGATTTGATTTGCCTATTGCCCACCAGCACAGTGGGGCTTCCTGGAACACCAGGATTAACCCTCCAACTCTGTGTGTTCCTCTCATCATCTTGGTTTGCTGGAACCCTCTGCTCTCCTGCTGGCAGTCCACTGTGGAGGAGAGGACACTTGGATGCCCAGGCAGAGAGGGAAAGCCAACCTTATGTGTTTCCCCAGTCCTCTGCCTCAGAATTGGCCCATGAAAAGAAGGAGCAGAAGGAAAAGGACAAAAACTGAAGAAAAACAGGAGAGGGAAGGGGAGAGGCTATCCTAGCAGCCCAAGCTCAGTGAGGAGGGTGAAGGGAGCTGCATCTGGAAGGAAAATATGCATTTCATCTCCCACCTGGTGGCAATCACTCCTGAAGTGTGGAGACTTAAAGCAGGACTTCATGTGGGTGTGCAATGTCTAGTTGTCGTTTTCCAGAATAATGGGTAAATTTGCACAAATTTGCATTCAGGCTTTTCTGTAGCCTCATGCAGCCAGCTCCTTCCTCTTAATTTTGATGCTTAGCTACTTCTATTTTACTAAATTACATAGACAAAGAATTAGTTTATCCAGCTCACTGTCAACTGATTCCAGTGCACAATTAAATTTTGGGCTACGTGTAAGCAAATGATTCAAAGGCACTTGGAGATTTTCACCTGGGCTGCCCTTTCTGTCAGTACCAGAAGGCTTTAAGTGCAAACCACTGCTTACAGCAGAGAGACAGACTGATTTCAGATTCTCTTGCCTTATTTCAATTAGCTAGCTTAATACAGTCCCTCACAGAACATTTCTGATCTTCAAGGTGTTGCATTTGCAAGAAAGTGATAGAGGAGGTATCTTTGGTTGCCAGATAAAAGAAACTAATTAGATTAAGGATTTTTTTAGCACTTAAAAAACAAGAAGTGAGTGTTAGTTCCATGTCGTGCTACAAAACATCAACACGGTGACCTCATTTAATTATTTCCCTCATTCAAAAAGCGTCTAGATCTGCAAGATTTCTTGCATTTCAGGGGGACAATGGAATACTCCAAAGACAAAAGATGATCTCTAAAAAGAAAATAACTAATTAGATGTCAAAGCTTTGTTTAAAAGATGCTTAGCAGAATATTATGAATTATTTTTCTCAGAGACAAAGAAGAAGTGTATCCTATTAACTCTCTGCTTACAATCTGTATACCCACTCAGAATCTCATCATTTCATCCATGAGCCAGGCTGGACCACATTAGGGAGGGGTCGAAGTCTGAGTCAGGGATGTGTATTTGTATGTTTACTATATAGTTTTTTTTATATTTGGTAACTTTTCTGCATGAGCAGCTTTCCCAGAATAAATGCTGAAATGAAATTTGGATATCACAATATCAATCATTCTGTATGCCTACTACTAGTGCTCCTACTTCCATAATGCTGCAGAATTTTGTTCATAATGCACGAATTCATGCAGTTTTCATTACAGTTCTGAGGCAAAGGTAGAGAGAACCATAAAATAAGGACATACCAGTCAGCACCTTTCCAAGCATGCACATGCACAATGTGCAATTCAGAAACCTGGATGGCAATCTAATAGCGTTTTAAGACATAAAGTCATGGAATAGATTTCCTCAATACTCAAGGTGTTGTTATGGCAGCTGGTGAAATATCACATACGTTATCAGCAATTCTGCAGCATAGTTATAAGGAAGGTCTTTTGCACATTATTACATGAAAAGAATAAAAAAGAGCCCAGCTCCCTGATTCAGAAGACCCTGTTGGGGAAGTCACCAGGAAAAGCTCCAAGTGGAAGAGCAACATGTAAGGTGAATAGTATTTTTTCCAGGAAAAAAAACCAAACAAGTTCTTGAGACTAAGGACTTGTGAAGTGCTGGTAATACACTCCATGCAGATTCAAAAGTGCAAAATGTGACTAGATAGAAGATGATGACAGATCTTTGCTCTTGTCAGCAGAGAGACAGTGACTGTAGCAAGTCATTATCACCCAAGTTGTTACTGTGAAGTGTAAATAAAACAGAAATAGCGATGCAGAAGATTGTAAGATTTTTGATCCAGATTCTGGGTATTTGGAAACCAGCAATAGAAGATTCAACCAAGAAGCACCTTCATCATAAACTGGAAGCAGCGTTTAGAGAGTGCTATGTTTTACCTTGAAAAGAAAAATCATCCTGTATCCAGACAACTTGTGATAAACCTGACACAGATAATCTAGCACTAAAGACAGTCTAAAGCAGCCAATTCAAAAGAAAAATACCTTCAAGTGGTTCTGAGTAGAACAGCTTTACAGATGAGAGATGACATCAAAGTAGAAACTGTGAAAGAGTTGTTGTCTTCTTGATGCTGAGAATTCAATCACGGTTCACTAATTATACCTATTTCAGTCACAGTCTTTGCTGCACAGCATTAGCAGAAGAAAGATTTAAACCCATCAGCCATAATACTTCACTCACTTGAAGTTCTGCTGCCAAGATTTAGTTTATGTAGTTACCTGCTGAAAGAAATCCATCCACCGAAGCACCTTCTGCTGCTATTTATTGTTCAGTCTTTAAGAGGCAATGTAGAGCTTATTTGACTCTGACATGGCAAATTTAAAACTGAAGAGGCTGATATAGTCCTTTTTATCTATAAGCTAGATTCAGCCTCAGAAAAGGAGCTGGTGCATTGTCTGCCATGTGTATGGTGCACTGGCTTGTGATGATGCTGATAGACTTGAGGAGACAGTGCGCACAGAAGATACATCACTGCTTCTCAGCCTCTCTTCATGAGGTAACAGCAAGAAAAGCCTCTGAGCAGTGCTTTGAAGATCAATAGAGAACAGCAGAAGAGTCAGTAGTGTTGTATGAAGGACAAAGGACAGTAGTGCTTGGAGAGCCTGGTTTGGATACTTCCTTGCTCACACGCTATAACAACCTTTGAGTACTTTGATGCTACCATGAAATGCTGTTTGTTTCATGTGCTTGCCAATCTCCCGTGTACAAATAAGTCGTCTATTATTTGCTATTCATTTACCCAACTCTATTGTAAATGTGCAGAATTCTCGGTATAGATTGGTTCCCTGAAAATATTTTGGGGGGTTGAAACCCCAACATATTAGACTATTGAAGAGACAATAAATGAGGATACTCAGATTCAAAGATGCAAAGGGATTTACTATCAAATCAAGGGCACTCAATAAGTACCACAGTGGAGAAACATAACACAACTTTATAATTGCAATTCAACTCAAGCACATTTTTAGGTACGTAGGATTCACTGAGACTGAGCAGATGTTGAATGTGTACTTGCTGTTCTTGAGGATAGTTGGATATGCAAAAATAGTTTTAATTGGACAGGTTTGTCTATTTGACAACTGGTCAGCTGGCTTGCAAAGCAGTGTAGGTGGCCTATAGATAGCTGCTGAAAGCACATATTGAAGCAAGCATACACTGTTTTGAAGAAGAGACTGTATTAATAATGACTTGTCTTCATAGAAATGTTATGACCAGTTGTCCAAACAGAAATTTTGAACGTTTCAGACATCAGTGATCAGACAGGTATTACTAAGATATTGGGAGAAACACGTATTCTGAGCAGACAGAAATTCTTCTTGCAACTTGACTGTTGCTCAAAGCAGAGAACTAGACATCAGAGAAGTACTGTCATGCCCACGTAGATCCTGTTCCTGAGAGCTGGCAATATGGAAAAACTATGAAAAAACAAGCACTGCAACTTTAGGTACAGGGAGAAAAACAAACTGTGGACGCTGCAGAAATGATCCTCAGGCCATCTGTCTGTATTTCTGTGAAATGAATGGTTAATATGACATTTGCAGAGCGTGTCCCATGATTAACCCTCCTGGTAGTGCAGAAAGCTGCAGAATGAGTGGACTTTGCATTATATGCTGAGAAATACCACAAAAGGTCTGAGAGAAACAGCAGAGGATTCAGCACAAAAATTAATGTTAAGGATATATATCTGGGCAAAGCATCCAGCAGGAAGAAATATTTGGGAAGGGCATCCAGTAGTCAAGCCCTATTGAATTCTTTGTTAAGAAATGGTGGAAAAAAGATTGCAGGGATAAGCTGTGCAACAACTGTTCTCCATTTCCCGTGAGATCTGTACTCAATGTCTACTCCATGTTTCAAATGGTGAGGACAAATTTTCCTGTAGTACCACCTCCACAGGCAGCTTTATCTTGTCCTGTGTATATGCAGGTTGGACTATGGGTGTAAATGAGTTCCCCTTCAGTCAGGAAAACACAGGACAACACTGAAATAAGTAAGCAAAAAAACTGCGCAAAATCTGCAAGCCTTTTCTGTGCATTTAGTAGTTTTAGCAGTAGAGGAAAGCTGGGACCCTTAAAGCAGCTGCAAGGAGAGTACATTTATTAAGAAACCTTCTCTAAGCTTGGACAAACACAGGACAAACAGATTTCTTTCTGCAATTAAAAAAATTCATGTGCTGTCTTTCCCCAAAAGTGCAGCAAGCAGTATCAGTGAATGCTTTTAAAAATATTATTGTGCCAGCTGGGGCAAAGGGTTTTCTGTCAGCTTCCCAACATATAGAATCCTATTTCCAAAAGGCACTGGGCATACTTTTAAGCTGGAAGATAATCTTGTTTAACCCCCTTGTGTTGAGCTCTGCAGCACTGACCAGTTGTCTAACTGATGCCAAAGGGAATCTGAACCATCCAAAGCTGTCTTGACATCTAGGGAAGGCCACCCTGTCCAGGTCGCATCAAACCATGCATAAATCACAAGAGTAACCCCAAGTGCTTGGACTGTGTACTTAGCAAAGCTATATTAAAGAAGATTGAGGAAGAGCTTTACAAAGTTGTTTTAATGAAGATTTAAATGAGGAAGAAATCAGTGCCTTTAGGAGTATACACCTACTACCTTGTGTACTCCTTACAATACATTTATTGTGCTTGGTCAGGGATAAAGACTCTTCTCTTTCTTCATTTTTTCCACATTTTTATTAAAAATGTTTCCAAAGAATAAATAGGTGAAGTCTCACCATGCAAAAAGAATTCTAAATTCATATATAACTGCTGGGCAGTCATTAAGAATAAAATTGCAACTACTAAACTACCAGTCACAGAAGATTATTGTATCTACATAAAAATAAATGGATCTAGATTCCTTTAAAAAGTATTATTAAAATTTTCCACCATACGTGGCAACAGCACTGTGGCAACAACAGGACTCCCAACTTTGTTCATAGGCTTATTTAGCAGAGATTTCTTAAAGATGATTGCATGTACAGAGTAATTAAAAGCCATTGATATTTCCAGTTCAAGAAAAAATTATGTTGAGGGTTTTTAGGTTTTTTGTTTGTTTGTTTCATTGAATTTTAAATTTAACATACGATTATATTTGCAAGATGCTACCATAGCTCCTGCTAGCAACACATCTGAGGACTGGATTCAGAGCTTGAACTTTGGTGTCCCATATCCCAGGATAATCCTGGTCTGCATCAGAGCAGTGTGGGCAGCAGATTGAGGGAGGTGATTCTGCCCCGCTACTCCACTCTGGTGAGACCCCACCTACAGTGCTGCATCCAGCTCTGGGGGCCCCAGCACAGGAAGGACATGGACCTGTTGGAGTGGGGTTAGAGAAGGCCACCAAGTTGTCTAGGGGGATGGAGAACCTCTCCTATGAAGAAAGCCTGAGAGAACTGGGACTGTTCAGCCTGGAAAATAGAAGGCTTTGGGGTGACCTAATTGTGACCTTCCAGTACTCAAAGGGAGCCTACAAGAAAGATGGGAAGAGACTATTTAGAAGAGCGTGTAGTGATAGGATAAAGGGGAATGGCTTCACATTGACGGAGAGTAGGTTTAGATTAGATATTAGGAAGAAATTCTTTACTGTGAGGATGGTGATGCACTGGAGCAGGTTGCCCAAAGAAGCTGTGGCTGCCCCATCTCTGGGAGTGTTGAAGGCCAGGCTGGATGGGGCTTGGAGCAACCTGGTCTAGTCGAAGGTGTCCCTGCCCATGGCAGGAGGGTTGTAACTAGATGGTCTTTAAGGTCCCTTCCAATCTAGGCCATTCTATGATTCCATAATACTCCAAAAGCTAGCACAGCGGCTGCTGTCAAGAAAGATTTGGGTTTTTTTCCCTTCTCTCTGCCTGTCCTCTCTTTTTCCTGAGTCTTGGACTGAAGAAAATTTCTCCTTGGACATTTTGTCAAAACTTCAGTGGTTTGATTTCAACACATACTCCCTCACAATAGAACTCTTTCATGACTCATATCCCTCTTGCCACCCTTCTGTGTGACTAGAGGCATGGGCAGTGCCTGTGGCCAGGTGGCTGCGCCATGCTTTGAAAGTTTGGCACAGGCATTTCCAGCTTGAGTAAGGCTTGGCTGTGGTTTTGTCTGTTGCTTGTTCAGAGGCCAGCAGTACCTTCACCAGCCTTAACTTGCACTCCAGAGTTCCTCAGTGTCCACATCCCAGATCACTAAACATACTTCAGGTGATTCCTCCTGGATGAAACAATGAAAACATTTGCCGAAATTAAGGAGGGCAGCAAAAACCCACGTTCACACATCAGAGCAGAATCCAGATCAATAATTTCAAGTTTTCCAAATATTTGGGATTTATCTTTAGTCATGGTGAAGTTTTCTATATTTGAACAGCCAACCCACAGAGGAAAATACTGCTTGTTCTTTTTAGTCTGTTCCTGACTTACCTTGAGCAGAACTTCTGATTACTTATAAAAATGAAGATGGAAATAAGAGATTTCTTCTGAGTTGTGACTCAAATTCCAGGTTATTGGGATATATGGAGGTCTGACCAGGACAATTCAGTGGCAATGGCACCAATTTTGATGGCAATCATTTCTGAATAAGGGGTACAGGAACAGGACATTTTGCATCCATTCCTAATCTGCAGTAATACTGCTCTGAATGAATTTTGAAACCACTGGAAACTTGCCTTAAAAGTGACAATGAAAACGCTGACAAAACCAAAGTTTTGTCACTGGGGATGGTCTGCAGGCAAAATTATTCTAAAGGCAGGTTAATACTTTCATAACTAGTCAAATATAGAAGCTAAAATTTTAATTCATATTTAGTATATTTCAAGAGTGTTTAAGTTTCTGCTAGATGGTCTTTTGAACTGCTGCAAAATGTATCTACTTGGAATTTCTGCAAATTTTGCTGTGCCTGAAATCAAAGGTATTTGAAATTTTGTGGGTTTATTTCGTATGTAATTCAAAGTAAACATTCTTGCAACCTAGTGTATCATCAGTGAAAAGTGTGTGGCAAAGTAAACCAGCTACTGAATACTACTCTCCTCTAATTACTTTCTCCAGCAGGTGGTGAAATTATTATCTTCTGTAACATTATCTAGTATAAACTACAAATAGCACAGTTGTAACTTAAGATGACATGAACATTAACGCTCTCTCCTGATATTTTGTTGTTTTTTATTTTTCCTTTTAATAATTGTGGGAGTAGGGGACAACAGAGTTGGAAGAACAAAGTTGAATTTGATAGCTACCTAGCTGAGACACTTTGCTTCATGCATCATACATATGCACCTTGTTATCCTACATAGTGGAGTATTAATGGCGTATATTGTATTTTTTTTACTACAGGGCCAAGAACTGAATGGGATGTGATATGGTCTCAAATTAGGGTCTCCTGAAGTGATTTCAAAATATTTCTTCTAGAAGAACTTCCCTTTAGAAACCTTGAAGTCAGCAGGATGACCTTCATACCCACTGTTAAATATAGATCCAAACCCCAAGAATTTCTGAACATGTGTAAATTGAAATCCCTGGCACTTCTTCTGCTTTGAAAATGGGATGTGAGATTTTTGATACAATGATAATTATTCATAAGAACAGAGCAGGTTTTAAACTGCTTCAGAGCTCAGCACTTCAATACTAGATTTGGTGCAAGAAACCACCAAACAGCAGTGACAGTAAAAAGAGATAAAAGGATGCAGTAGACAGATATAAGTATCTGTTAAAAAAAAAAAAAAAAAAAAAAGGAAGTAATATGCATGTCTGTATCTGTATATCTGTATATGTGTGTCAAGTTCATGAAGAGCAGATTCCAACTTTGGTCCACCCAAATCAGTCACCCAGCTCCTATTTTGAATGATGCAGTTTATTACTGAATCATAGTGAAAGAATTGCAATGACAGGGCTGTCCAAAGTTATCAAAGCTCTTTGAAAAATGTTGAAGAAAACTCAGCAACTTAAACATGCAGACAGGCAAATTTCTGGCCTCATTGTTTATGAAGGACATAGCTGTGAAATTCTCCATGAGATACCAATGGAAAGTAATAATAATTACATCAAAATTAATCATTAGTTTTAACTGCAAACTTCATTCAAAGGCCATCATAGAGGATGTAAAGTCAAACATTAAAAAGCTAGGAGATGCCAGAATTAAGGCTGTCTGTGTAACCTCAGTTTAGCCCCCATAATGAATATACCATATAACGCAATCTGCAATTATGTGATAATACATTATTTTCTGTAGGATCATTGCCTCATTCAGTTCACAGCAAGGATTAAGTACATGAGAAAACCAAAAGAAATAGGATTTGAGAGCTTTCAGAACTTGGACCCACAGAAGTTGAACTCCATGACAAAAGTTTTCTATCTCACCCCAGAGATATTCTTAAACAGGAGGGTTAATTTTGTTGTGAAAGCATGGCTGGCAACCATTTGGTAAAAAAACAAAGGCACTGAGAAGAAAAACCCCAATCTTTTGTCTTTCTTCCTCCTGCTGCTTTCCTGTCCCCTCTGCTGGAGTTATTTTCCTCCTCAATTAAAACAGGTGACTGAGACAACTAATTTGACACTGGGACCACGGAGGAGGCAGAAGCTTGGGAGGAGCACATGGCTGGAGGTGCAAGAGTGGCTGTTCTGCCAGGCAAGGAGGAGCAAGGCACATCCACAGGCAGCACACATCCTCCCTCACCATTTCTGCTGTTTTCCTGACCTCTTCCTCCCTGACAAAGCTTCACACTCTCAGTGTGGGCCAAGCGTAAATCATCTGTTTGTGTCACCACAGTTCATTGCGGTGGCCTCACCTTGCCACAGTAGGAATGAGCAGCTGGGGCCTGGAGCTGGGCTCTCGAAATAATAGTGCAAATACTCGACTTTGTTGAAACAATAACTGGGAAACTAATTGCTGTTTCACACTGCTGCTTTCAGCTACTGCAGACTTTAGAAAACCAAGTTCAGAATGCCAAATATTATTGCCATGTTGCACTTTGGGAAGAGTACACCTGGAACCTGGAGCTCTGAACGGTGCATTGGCCAGCCCTGGTGCAGGTGGGATGTGACAACTGGCCACTAAAAATAAACCCTTCTTGTAAAGGATGAATCTTGGCTAAAAAAGGCTGTGTGATATTTTTGAAAGGAGATAATGCTGTGAGCAGATAGAGGTGAAGTTATGAACATAATCTGCTTGGATTATGAAGATTAAACGGCATTTGACATACTTCTGCATATTACACTGGCACATAAGGTCGGGAAGTGCAGGACAGAAAGTATTGCCCTTGTCTGCTTAAAAAACTGTCCAGAGGCAGATTTCCCAGATTAAGAGTTAGGAGTTAATAATCCAGAGAAAGCCAAGGAGTGGAATGGCACACATATATGCATATATTGGTTGTTAAATTTTACAAGTGTCCCTTTGCCAGGGTGGATGGGAGGCAGCAGATCATCACCAGAAGACCTGATGGGACTCCCCAACAGCACGGTGTGCTGTCATTGTGCGGGATGCTCGGGAATAAGTAACCTGTTTGTGAGGGGCTTTCCTTGTAGGAGTATTCTCTGTCTAGCAATGCCATATCAAATGCCGGAGGGGCCGTCTCTGGTGGTGACAGCATTGTCTGGTGGAGAAGCAGCTGTAGCATTCCTCCAGCTGTACCACCTTGGCCATCTTCCTGGGCCATAGCAAATTTCCACCAGAGTGCCTGTAAGGCTACTCAGTGGCTAAAATACCTTTACTCTTTATGTGCCACCCCTTTGTTCCAACTGCTCACCCCCGTTTTTTTCCTCTGAAGATGTGGGGAAAGCTGCAGTGCACATGGTTGAGGTTAGTGGCTTTCTTTGGACTCATAAGAAGGGCAAATTATTCCAGAGAGAGGGATTAAATCTTGAAAGGCCCAAGCAATGAAGTCATAGGTTTCATTGCCTCCATGCAAGTGGGATATTATATGGTTAAAAAGGGGGTCAAAGGCAGGTGCTCAATCTGCTATACACTTGCAAAGAGATTTCCAACAACCAGAGAAAGGAAAGCATCTTGGAAAGGCAGGAAAAATAACGGGAAATGAAGGAGAACTAAGGGAAAACTTGGAGATATCAGAAATATTCCAACAATCAAAACATTCCTAGAAAATATGCCCCTATTTCCCATGGGAAACTGTATGCAACACCCTACACTCACCCTAGGTTGGTGCTCCAGCTGATAGTCTCTGTCTCATCTGGCAGGTACAGGCCAATGTTAGAAAGAGGGACAAAACTCCTGTGGGCAGCTGGACCACAGGAAAAGCTGGGACAAAAATTTTCCAAGGGGAAGCTTTAACTTGGATTTGCCATTAATCCTCAGAGCAGCACACACAGCGAGCGGCAGTGAGAGCATGGCTGGCCGAGGTGGCACGTAGGCACCCAGCAGGCTTTCAGAGGGTCTCCATCTCCCTGCTTTTCCCCCGGAGCGCACTGGAAGCTGGCAGATGCCCAGGTCTTGTGAAAAATCAGGCTGCTTCTTAGAAGTGTAACAAACTAATTTTAAGTGGCCATTTTTAGAAAATTGGCCTTTGTTTCTCCACCAGTTTTTCGTTTCCCAGTAGATCTTTAACAACAAAATATGTTTAGCAGAAAGGAGAACAAAAATTCTTAGGAGTAGATGGAGATTTTTCCAGGATCATTTCAGTGACAGCTATGTATACTCCTAAACAGTATGAGGGCATGATTCAGTGATCCAAACTTTTGGGTTGAGACCAGCTGTTATGAATACTTTTTTTTTTTTCTCTTTTTAGGAATAAAAAGAATCTATGTGTATATTACACTCAGGCTGAAACTTGGGCTGCTTCTTGTTTGCTTTTCATCATGTTCATGCTTATTCTCATTGTGATTGTATTGCTTTCATCTTTCATAAACAGAGTATTATTTTTTTTAAAGCCCAATGCCTCTTGTATCTGCAATTGCAGATTCCTTGTGACTTGGCGTAGCTCAAAGAACTGGAGTCTGAGCTGCTGACCTACCTCAGATCTGCTGGCTTTCTGGTTGCTGCTTGCATTTTTCAGTGGTAGGAAAGTGACAGGAATATATCTATAACTTGAGCTGCTGTGTAGCTTTTTCATTCTGCTCTGATAGTTGAGCTACCAAACAGTGAGTGACAGAAAGCAAACAAAGCTAACAAAAAAAAAAAAAAAAAAAAAGGGGGGGGGGGGGGGGGGGGGGGGGAAAAAAAAG
>JAWWEU010000040.1:73428041-73535067 GCA_035583155.1 Acropternis orthonyx | reverse complement strand
CCCCCCCCCCCCCCCCCCCCCCCCCCCCCCCCCCCCCCCCCCCCAATAAAAAGAAAAATAAAAAGAAAAGGAGGAATGACATAAAGTAATAAGAAATGAAAAAATATGAAATTCAGACAAGAATAATAAAAGCAAATCCTAAAATAAATGGCAGGATTTGATTTTACAGTGCTGGCTTACAGCCAGATAACTGTCTGAAAAGTAAAACAAGTGAAGCAGATACACCTAAGGTAAAAATAATGTGTGTATTCTTTTGAGGTAAAGATGAACTAGAAGAAAAGGCCTATCAAGAATGATAGAATTGCATGACTTTAACCCCTTCAGTCTCACATTGTGTAGAAGAGCTGCTTCTGTTTCTCCCTGTTGCTTTTGAAGAAGAGAAATTAGTAATAGCATGAGAACAGTAGTCTGTTGTGAACAAGGGGAGGAGCTGGAAATACTTGAAGTTGGAACCTACCTGCTTTCATGCCCCTCTATGATTTATACTGAGGCATCTCTTCCCATCTCTGTCCCAGCTGTGACTCCTCTGGTCCCCTCAATCTGGTCAACAGGCCTTGTGCAACCACTTTAGGAGGACAGATTAAAAACAGTTTGTTTTCCACAATACAAGTACTTTTCTTCACATTCCGGGAAGTCCCATAAAACAAAATGTCTGGTGAACTGTATCCTATCTCTGCTCTCAGTTACATGGGTGAAAACAGATTCTGGCCCGTAACAGAAGAAACCTTTTCACAGGAAAAAGTGCTTTTTCACCCACCAACTTTCGGTAGTAGCTTGTTTGGCTTTTGGCACAAATGTTACAAAACAATTTTAATCTTAATTCCTTCTATCCCACAAGGATTTTAGTTTTTTGGGGGTTTTTTTGGCCACTTGACTAGGAGCTCTATTTCCGTGACTACTCTCCTTGAAATGCCTTAAAGAGCATTCAAAATCAGATGGTCCTTGCAGGTTTTTTTTTTTTAGCAAAAGCCAATCCTAACATGATAGCCAAATCTAAAGCAACTTTTCTAAGGCTGGGAGAATTCTTCTCCTCTAATCCATGGAAGATGTGAATTTTACTGCTGTTACTGTCAGCTGTCAGCTGATGGGAGTAGACTGGCTAGGAGGAAGCAGGCCAAGATAAGGTATTCTCCAGTCCTAAACTCACCCTTTACATACATATCAATGGGGATAGGAATCATACTTCTCACAGCAGGTTTTAGGTCTCACTTTCTGGATGGTGACTGGCCACAACTTTGATGCACAAGGGACACAAACTCCAAATGAAGCCCTTCCCTGAAGGAGCCTATAAAAAGACTGTTCTGCAATGAACTCTGCCTGACATTATTTCTTTGCAGTGATAACAGAGGCCAAAAGAACTGTAACAGTCCTGTTAAGCTTATATGAAATAAAAGCTACTTATATGCCTCTGAAACCACTTCATAGTGAAGATGGGTAAACACTGGCTTTTTTATGGCTACTGCTGTATATATTTTCCCCCTTATCTTAATGCAGATTCTTGGCATATCGGTGTATAAATAAAGGCAACCTATCCATTTCCCTTCCAGATTTCCAAGAAAAGTTACAAGCCAATTAGCTTTGTATCATAAGCTTTATTGGCAGCAGAAAGTCAGAATCACAGGAACATTTGGTTCCCAGGAATTTGGATCTCATAAGAGAGGGCCAGTGCCAACACCAACCAGAGTGTCTGCCAGTTGTTGTTCTTCGCAGCTACAGCTGGCTGCCATTTCCAGCAATGCTGTAGATTAAAGATCAGTACCTGATCAGATTCACCCCGTGAAAGGTGTGGCAGTAGGTGGGACATAAGGCTGTTCATGGGGAAAAGAGGTGACCACTACTCTGCTGCCCATTATGGACAGAAGTTGAAGAAAGACGGGCAAAACTCTTAAAACCTGGAGGGGACGGTGAATTTGAAGGCAGGCTTGCAGAGTCCCCCTGGCAGAGACATGATATCTGTAATGTATAGATCAAGAAAGTATGTTAATCCTTGGAAACTAGATGATGTGGCTCTCAGCAATGAATCCTGCACAATTTGCCTCCCTCTACCTTGATCTTGGGATCCTTTCTCCCTCCCTCTAGTCTTATTTTCTTACGAAGAGAGTGATGTTTTTGAGACTGTCATAGCTTCTGAAACATGTCAGAACATTATTGTTGTAATAACTGCATCTCAATATTCTTCCTCTGTAGTCTCCTGGGTTATAGAAAATACTGCCTAGGTATCCTTATTTATTTCTCTAAAGCAGAAGGTCAAGGTTACAGCTTAGATACATGAAGTGCCCTTCTCCTTTTGCCTTTGGTGTCCCCTGCAATTGCCTCAGCAGAGGAGCAGAAGAAAACATAAAAGAAATACAAATGGCCTTGGTCTTGTTTAACTTTTTTGGGTCACTCTTTGTAGTATCATTATATTCAAGAGACCATTCATCTTTGGTCCACAAGGCCCCCTGCCGCCTTGCACTGTCTGAGTAATTGGTGTTTCTTATCTGTGAAACGGGGTAGTAACACTTCTCCAACTCACTGGAATGTTGCAAGGGAAAATTAGTACATATATGCAGCATATTCCGAACGAAAAAATCCTTCTGTAAGCACCAATGCTATTAGCAAGTGTGGGTATTGTTCCATGACGCAGCACCAATCCAAGAGGAAGCAATTTTTTTCATAATTAATTTATCAGTAGACACAGCGAAGACACTCCAGCCAAAAGGTATTGGAGTTGTGCAGTTTAATGCAGTTTTTAGGAGGCCTTACTTGTCACTGTTTCAAGCTGGGTTACTTCAGTGGTTTCCAGGGAACCCCACTGCCTCCATAGCGTGGCTCCTTAAATCTCTCCTGGAGCAGCCAGGCCACCGGCATGGATCAGCGAGCGGAAGGAGCGTGCCATTTCCCAAAAGTAGTAATTGATTTAGCAGCAGTTTAAAACAATGTTGAGCATTGTCAAGGATGTTCCTTTGTGGCACTAAATCAAGTTCCTCAAGATGGATTACATACTAACCACATACTATCTAAAAATCTCAAGGGCTGTTTATTGTTCAACAATTTATGATAGCCTTGTTAGAGCCCTGCATATCAGGCATCTCTGGAGCATGAGAAGAAACAGAGACAAATAGCATACAAACTATATTGAACAATTCATTACATTATATTGTCGAAACCTAAGCACAGCATGCAGATAACCCTTTTATGCACGCTGCCTTATTGAACAATAATCACTCTGTAATGTTTCAGATATTTAAATCATATTTATAATCACACATTTTAATGCAACATCCCTCATAAAGTTCTCAAGACATTTTACAGGAAGCATAAAGCATGGGAAAATACAAAATTTTAAAATGCAGATTCACCTACCACAGACCCTGGAGGTAGGCTAATGAGGTAGATATACAAAACTCTAAGCTGACAGTTTAACTGTTTAAGCAGTGTATATAATAACTCAAACACATTTTAAGATATCCTTAGTTATAAACCTGTTCTTTAACTAAATATTTGGGCTAGGTTGTATAAGTGCTTATTTTCAGTTTACAATTATGGTGAGAAATAGCAACATTTTTTGGTTCCTTATTTAGAATCTTCTGCTTAAAAGCTTTCACAGATACCAAGCTGAAAGATAAATTAACAAGAGAGGTTTCCAGTATATTTGCTGAGCAATGCTGTATATAACAACACTTCTCCACAGACAGCCAAACCACTTCCCTTGCTACATGGGCCACAGGAATCACATCCTTGCAGTGGCAGCCCTGCAGTGATGGAGCACATCATTCCACACCTCAGTTTCCCAGAGTATTTAGGCAGATTTAATGGCACTTCTATTTCCAGCTTTTGACACGTGTGCTTATGTGCATGGAGCATCCCGTATTCACTGCCTTTGGTGCTATCCAGCCAAGGCTCCCACTCCTTCTTCTCTAAAATGGAACTTAAGGATGTTTTTGTGAATTGGTGACCAGCCCAGCAGGTGCTATGTCAAGAGTGTGAAATGAGCAGTCAAATTATGACCTTTTAGCATTCCACAGCATATAGGCACCTGATGTGACTTCGTTTGCCCAGTGCTAGCTCAGTTCTGATTATGTGAGTGCTTTTCTTCCTACTAGAGCAGGTAGTAGCAAGGTGATTCCATCTCTTTTATTTGCATTCTTTTTGGTAGACCGCAGCTTTCAAAAAATCAAAGTTAAGTTACTGAACTGCCATGGAAGTATTTTCTGAGCAAAAGCTGCTTTTAATTGTGTGCCTCTGACTGTAGAAAATTCTGGAGGTACTTGCAACTTTCTAGGTTTGTTTTTTTTTATTTTATTTTAACATATTTCACTAAGTCCAGAAATATTTTTTAATATGTTGTAATGTGTAAAAAGTGTGGGAGGGTTGGGATATTTTTCTTGATGGCACTGTGTGCATGTGTCTATATTCTCATGGCATATTTGTGGCTTGCATTCAAACTATAGATCAATTCTCATTTCTCTGCTTCCAGACATTTCCCCCTTCTTTTAAGTTAGCACTTACAAATTAGGATCAAGTGGCAGGGAACTTTAAATAAAAATACATGGTATTTTGATGTTTAAAGATCTTAAAAACAAGACTTCAGAGTTTGATGGGATATAATTAAGCAAACAAAAAATACCCCAGAAGCCAAAACCCTTATGGAAGAAATAGAACAGAGAAAGTCCCTGTGGTTGAAAAAGAACTGGCTAATCAACAACATCTATGGATCAGAGCACACTGTGAGGATTCGTGATTCTCCATGATTTTTTTTTTTTTTTAAGATTATAATTCTATTTTTGCAAACCACTTATATCCTGAGAGATGACTAAGGAAACCCAGCAAGTTGTGGGACATCTGTTTTTGGCTAGTGCACCAAAGGACAGTACCTTTTCCTGGCTGCTTTTCCTCATGGAGAAGGCAGAGCCGACAGCAGCAGGTGAGGAAACCTGGTAAAGATTTTTGTAGTTTACTGCATGCTCCAGAGTCAGACATGAAGTACAGGAGTGCATGGTGTTGTGCCACATGGCCACATTCTTCTCTTGAGCTTCAGCATGTGTCTTGTTTCTCTGGGATGTGTCTGTGTCTAGGAAAACAGGAGAAACTCAGCAGGAGTCACTGCGGCACACAGAGGCCAGGTACACACAGTCAGCTGATTGTGCTGGTTTCCTGCTAAGCCCTGTTGAGACTCTTGGCTTTGGAGACACGGTCTTTCACAAGGGTAAAACAAAGCCAGTCTGTCTTTCAGTGGGGTCTTACCTCCCTGATGGACAGCAGCCCCAGCCCACAGGTCTTCATGAATTCTAAGAGCAACAAGAGGTAGAACTGTCAGTCAGGGTCCTGGTTTGTGCTTATGCCTCAGCCTTTTCCAAAGGTAGAGTTATAACCTATTGTCAGTTCTTCACTCTGAATGCTCTTTCAAAACATTATCCTGGGAAAACATCTTTATTCAAACATATAGGAGAGAGACTGGAGTCTACTGCAGGCACCCAAGAAAGAAAGCTCATATCCATAGGTCGTGTCAGATCAGGATGGCCTGGACATGCCCGTGCTTAAGAATCCCCTTATGAAAATCATAAATAATGTTGTGTTGCAGACAGTAGAAAAGGGCTGGAAAGACTCTTTCTGTGTCGGCATGAAGGTACAGTTGGAACTAAAACACAGGGCATCAGTCATCAGCAGGGACAAACTGCAGAGACAGTCTCAGATGACTTTCCACGTCGTTGTGCCGACACTTCCTCATTTCTGTCTGAGTCAAAAAAATACTGCTATTTTGGATGCAAATTTATATTGAGATTTCTCTCGTACTTCACTACATGTTTTTGTTGTCTCTTTTCCTGTCTAGTCATAATTTTCACCAAAAACAACATGTGAGGATGAGTTTTAGTTAGTGGCTTGAGCACATGGTAGGTTATAGAACTGTGAGCAGTCGGAGAATGTCAGCCTTACCTAATGGAATAACAGATAGAGGGCAAGAATAATAGCTCCCTTGTCTGCTAGTCTATTAATAGAGGAGCCATCAATATTGCAAAATGACTGGTAATAAGAATATTTTAAGGATGGGGGTGAACCTCGGAAATAAATGAACTTTCATTGCTAGCAGGATTGTTACAGAATAAATTAAATGTTTTGAGAAATAGTTTGTTTGGTTACTGGGCAGAAATATAGTATCAAATGTTAGTTATTGTTGTTATTTTTTATTATTCTACTTTTTTAAATGTTTAGTCATTCTTTTTTCCTTTTAACATCCATGTCCAAAAAATACATAGCACTTCTGACCTAGGAATATATTTATACAACATCACAAAGCTTTTCCATGGCAACAGGCCTTGTCAAGCTGTCACAAGCACCATAATGACAGATTTCCAAGCAGTTCCCAAATAAATATGATATTAGCATGTAAGTGGAGAAAAATGCTTTCTGTAGGTGTCATGTAGTTCTAAGAATCCAGCCTTGAGTTGCAGGTAGATGAGTTAAGAGCCAATGGTTCCCCATGAAAACTAGTAGGAGACTCAATATTCAATTAAGTCTGAAGCCTTTACATTTGGAAAACAAAGGAGAATAAAGGCTAGTTCTTGAGACCTTTAGTCACAAAACTAAACATGACCGACCTCAGTTGAAAGGACTTCTTGAATGATTAAAGAGCACTTCTCAAGAGTTGAAGGACTGGACCCTGCCAAGTCAAAAAAGATTTAGAATGATTGCTGGCACAGGCTCTGTGGTACATAGATCTTCAGAAGTCCTCAAAGAAGTCAAATAATTCAGGATTGGGCACTCTTGCCTGAAAAACAATCTGGAAGTCTGATTCTGCCTTTGAGATGTTTTCTGCTTCGTGCTGGATTCCACTGGAGTCAGCAGTACTAGTAGGAGTAAGGACCTTGGGAAAAATTTTATTTTCAAATGAACTGTAGCAATGACTTATGAGAAGTGGGTTCAGGCTGTCCCTCCCCTCGATATCTTACAAGCACTTGCATTTAAATAGGATGTCTCTTAAGGAGGCCATACTCTCATCCACCTACCTGAAAAGAAAACACCAGAGTACCCCAAGTGAAGCCAGATGTTGCTCTATGTGTTACTTTTACTTAATGGTCATAACAGTAGACCTCTGATACTATATTTTTCTGTACTATTGCACATTTTTTCTTACATTTGCCTTCTAAGAACACCCTCCAGTAGCTTTATCTTGCTCTTTTCTGTTCCTTACTCACTCTCAGCTTTATGCCTTCACTCGTGCTGCCTCCTAACACATTAAATAGTCTCCATGACCTCATCTGTCAAACGCCCTTTCATTCACATCCAACAAATCTCCTAAAACCCACCTCTTCCAGTAAGCAAACTTTCTCCTTTTATCATTTATAATTCTGTCTGTCTTTTTTTTTCTTCTTGTCTCTCTTTATTTTTCACATTGTAACAGACAGAGCTGGTAGTATCATCAGTAGCTAAAATTGCCTGACATTTCCCATTACAAGATTTTGTTTTTAGTTGCTTATAATTTTGAAGCTTTAAATTACTTGGACTGAATTTTTCCATGCCAGGTGTCTCAAGCAAGATTTTTCTGGAAAGTTTCAGCTAGACTGGTTTAGACAGTTCTGAAAATGCAATTAAGGAAAAATGCCATGGTTTAGCCATTTGAAAGAATTCTTACAGCCACTTTGTTCAAAAGCACTGGCAGCTCCATAGTTTGGTGTAGAAATTTCAAGGATTCAGTGAATCCTTTAGTCTGCCTCTGTCTGAACCCCAGAAAATCATCAGTCTGTGACTTCCTCTGAAATCTCACTTAAATTCATGCTAAATGGAGAATTGTGAGACTTTGACTGCCAAATTGTCTAACGCAGAAGGGGCTGGAGTGGAAAAAGTTAGGAAATTCTAGATTTAAAGTCGCTTTGATAGCAATAACTAGAACTCACCTCTTGTGTTACCTGTACCTAATATTTAATTATGTGATGATATACAGATTTGTTTTCCCCCAACTGGGTCCAGCCTCATGCAGGGCACAGGATGGGCCTGTGCAGCCTGGGGGGAAGCAGGGCTCATTTGTCTGCGCAATCTGAAAGACAAGCAGAGCAGTAGGCATGGGAATTCAGAGAGGAAAAACTGCTCGCGCTTTGCGTAGTTGAACACTTCCTGGAGACTTGGATGTTGCTTCTGCCCCTGCCAAAAGAGGGAAGATTTTAAGAGGCATTTAGCTGGGCAGCTCCATGGAAATTATTCGGCATCTACTGTTGAGTGGAAGAACTAATAATTTCAGAAAAATTGGAATATGTTCGTATATGTAAGGGCGGTAAGAAAGTACACACTTGAAAGAGGTCTGAATTAAAACTGCAGAGACTTAATATTTAGGTTTTGCATGTTGTACTCTATAGCTTTTAGCCTTCTTTTTAACTAGAAAAATGTGTTAAGCCTCCACAGCTAGTTAGATCGGGACCCTATCTCTCTAATCCCTGTCAAGGTAAGTCAGGTAAAAACTTGCTTTCCTGAATGAAAGCTCACACATCCAATATATGCTCAAAAACAATTATTTTCAAGATCTGGACCCTGTTTAAAACAAAGTGCCACAGCTGGTGTTTGGAAAGCAGATCATAAACAGAAGATAACTTTAGCATTTTCACACAGAGTTAAGAGGGGTTGGGAGGGAGGTATCAGGATGCCACACAGATTGAAATGAAAGTTTCATTCTCATCTGTGCAAATCCAGCTCTGACAGTGGAAAGGAATGCTGAGGTGGGATGCACATGGCATTGCAAGGACAGAGGAATGGAGCTTTTTTGTGTAAATGGAAAATTGCGCTACAGACACATAAAAAGTTTCAGTAAAACACTTGGGAAAACAAATGAGGAATATGCTTGGCACTGTGGCAGAGTTTCATCAAACTACAAAGTTTTTCAGAGTTTCCCATGAAGCCCTGGACATGCTGCATACAGAGTAAAATAAAACAACAGCTAGTAGTGGTTGGTCAGAGCAATAGCTGTATCTCAGTAGAAACAAATTAGTTGCCAAGAACTACTTTGTATACATGACAGAGGTTAAAATAACTCAGATTTTATTTCTGAAGCTGTTCTCTTTATAACACAATTTATTAGTCATATACAGTTAGCACTTCCATAGAAGTGAACTCAACATCACATTGAGCTGAGAGCAAAAAGAATACTAAACTATATAACTAAACTGTTTCCTACAATTGTTATTAAAATCCTTAGAAAAGAATTTATGTTTCTTAAAATACAGTCAAAACATTTTATCTTGAAGTAATTTCTTTTCTTTTATGTAAAAAGTAGCACAAAAAAAAGTTTCTATATGGGTCGGACTCTCCTTGCTCTGAAGTCAGCTCCTTGTTTCAGGAAGATGTGTGGATTGATATCCCTCTCTCAGTCACAGTTCTATATGCAAGAAAGCAGAAGAGCTCACTTCAAATTAAGAAAAGGTAAGTCCCATTCAGAAAGGCAGAAGTTTTATGCATCTTTGGATTTATTTCATAAATATTTGCCCTGTATTTCTTTTCAAGGATTAATTGCCAAAAGAGATGAAAAGAATTCACTGAAGCTCCATCATCAAATTAATTCAGAGCTGCACATCTCTTCTGCAGAACAAATATCCAGTATAAATGTTAGGCATTTTGAGAGGGGTGGAACTTTGTACAGGAATTATTCTTGCTGTGCCTAATATGACCTTTCTTGACTGGATTTTTTTTCTTGTCTCTTATGCTTGTTTTTCTGAATCTCTCCCAAGCAGTGAGAGCTGAGTATAGCCTGAGCAATGCCTTAGACTCTGCAGTCTTTCACTGAGTTTCTAACTAGGTTGAACATGTTCACCCACCCTTGTTCTGAATTGCCATATGCCTGCAACTTCAGTGAGCTTTGATGGATATAACTGTGAGGAGGCATTTCATAAAGGCTCCTGGCTCTTATGTTCAGCTAATTCCCCACCAACGACCAAATTGTTTACCCACACAGCATTTTGCAGTTATTGAGAATTTTGGATCAGCTGTGCTGAAATTCCTGGGTTTTTTTGCTCATTAACCGCAAAAGCAATGTAGGGGAAATAAAGAATTTATTAACTATGTTTTACAGGTGAAAAGATTAAGGAGCAAGAAAATGAATAGTTTTGCTCAGAGTCATGCAGTGAGGCATTTTTACCCCCATCTCCAAAACTACCGATTTTCAGATTACCTACTGCAACTTGTGTCTGTTCTTTTATCAAGGTAAACTGGCACTCTTGGCAGGCAGAGATTTTGTTCCTGTACTCTTCCTCCCTGAAGATGGCACAAAAGTGCCAAAACTCCAGCTGAGACAAACATTTGTTGGTGCAGGAGGACCCAAGCTCACAGCGTTTTATCCAAAAGATCGTTTCACAGTGGATTATCTCAGATGATGTTTTCTAATCACTCATGGACCAAAGTTCACATAATTCTTCCCCTGGACCCTTCTGTCTGTCACACTGTGTTTGTTATCACCAATAGGTGAGTGTCTAGGGAAGAGCAGTGGAGGCTACAACATTTTGTGGAGTGTTACATCTTTATCAGGGAGGAGCAGAGAACATGACACAGCTCATGCCTCTTCATCTGAGGTGACTTATGCACAGCCATTGCTTTACCTAAGGGGTGGAATATTTTTTCTGCCTGACACAGCGCTCATTTCAACGGATTTCCAGACAGTAGAAGCCACATTTGTGCTGTGAGCTGAAAGTGCCAGGCTTTTGCCTGGGTAGACTTTCTCTGTGAGATTTTTGTGATCCAGGCATCATTTGTGTCTCCTTATCTGGAACGCAGAAGAGTCTGGAGATGCCACATTTCCATGAAACAGAACAAATAGGTTGTTAAGGGCTTGCCTCACAGAAGCTGTGCAGGAAAGATTTTGACTTTAATGAATCAAGGCAAAGCATGAATAACTGAAGGTCTAAGTTGCTGGATGACATACCCTTTAACACTTGTGTGATTCAGCTTGCAGGAGCCTAAGTCCTGACACAGTGCACTATTATACAGAGTCAAACAACCAACTTAAAATCTACCTTTGCAACCCTCCAGATATTCATGCTGAACCTTCTCACAAAACTCAGAGATCAGGATGTGAAGTTTCTGTAAGACCTACCCAGTGATCCTCCTGCTCTGATCTGTGAAGACGACACTTGCAGGACCACAGAAAGGTTGGCTGGACTGCCGTGCTTTAGGGGTAAAATGCACATGCTGTAAAAAATGTTGTTTTCCTTAATAGAGTGAATGTTGTCAGCAAGATGATGATGAAAGACATCCCAAAACAGGGGTGGGAGATGTTGTGCTGCTGAAGATGGACTCTTCAGCATTCTCTCTCTCTCTCTGCCACAAAACTGGGGAGGCTGCACCTCAAGTTCTGTGTCCAGTTCTGGGCCCCTCAGTTCAGGAAAGACTTTGAGGTGCTGGAGTTAGTCTAGAGAATGACAATGAAGCTGGTGGAAGGGCTGGAGCACAAGTGCTATGAGTAGTGGCTGAGGGACCTTGGAGAAGAGGAGGCTCAGGGAGACCTTCTCGCTCTCTATAACTACCCAAAAGGAGTTTGAAGCCAGGTGGGAGTTGGCCTCTTCTCCCAGGCAATTAGTGACAGGACAAGATGACATGAGTCTTATGCTGCACCAGGCCAGGTTTAAGCTGGACATTAGGACAAATTTCTTCACAGAAAGAGTGATTAGACATTGGAATGGGCTCCCCAGGGAGGTGGTAGAATCACTGTCCCTGGAGGTGTTTAAGGAAAGCCTGGATGCGGCACTGAGTGCCACGGTCTGGTTGACATGGGTGGTGTTCAGTCATAGGTGGGACTTGATGATCTCTTTTCCAGTTCAACTGATTCTGTATGATTCTGTGATTCTCACACTAGTATGCCGGCAGAAAGATGATTTGTGTGTGGTTTTCTGAGGGTTCACCATTTTGAATATATATTTTTTTGACAAGAACTTTCTCTATGCCTCTGCAACCTCCAAAGGACAGGCTGGTCCTGTATGTGGCCATGGTTAGGCATATGCCTCTTGCCCTTGTTGCTGCACCTGAGCAGACAGTCCTCTTGCTGCCTAATCCAGGATGCTCTGTGGTGTACTTCCCAATCAATTTTAGTGTGGAAAAACACCACATTTTCTTGTATTTCCAAGGCATTCACCAGGAGAGGAAATTCCGTGCTAAATTTAAGCACAAGATACAACTTGGCACTTGCAGAAGCTGTACATACCACAAATGTAGTTTTCAAACTGCCGACACGACATCCATTCCTTATTTTCTGTAATGGTCTGGCAAACACCACATATGGACCACAGTTCTCTTAAACATATACATGTGCAAGATGTATTTTAAACCCAATCAGCTTTCCCTGCAAAGCCAGCCCAGACAAAACTCCTTCCTATCTCCTCAAATGGATAGAGCTTCCTGCTTTCTGGATACCCCTGGACCATCATTGCCAGTGGACACTTCGGTTGCCAGCTCCTTCTGCTCTTCTCCTTGAGTCCCCTTCCTGCCCTAGCGGGGTCCTGCAGGGCCCAAATCCCCATGGCGGTGCAGGACCAGGGGTTCTCCATCAGCTGGATTTGGAGAGGGGTAAGTGTGGCAGAATGGGGGGTGTCCTCTCACAGAGAAGCTGCAGAGGATACAGCTGGGCCTTATACTACCCTGGATGACTGGCATGAATCACTGCCGTACTAAATGGCCAAGCTGGAGGCTCCATGCAGAAGAAACACATATTTAATATATATGCGATTTAGTGTAGAATTTTTGTGTATTAATGCACATTATATTGACAATAACTGTGAGAATTCATGCTTCATAAACATGGAATTGTTCTGTTTTCTCAATTTGTGCCAGTTTCCTATAAATACAGAAATTAGGTAGTTATCCCTAAAGCTATCTGATAGAATTCAAAAATAGATAAACAAAGAATTGCAATGCAATTTGGTCATTAAAATTCTAAAAAAACCCAACAAAACAAACAAAAAATATATCTGCCCATTATCCTTTTGATGAATTTGGCCTTTTGCCTCAAAACCACTACCAATTTCAGCTAGCATAAGAGGAACATTTTATGAATACTACCCAATGTTCACAGCACTGAACTGGAAATGCTAGTCAATAACAGCTCATTATCATTATCCAGATGAGAGGCAAATTAAGCATGGGAACACTATGCTACCATAATGTAAAGGTTGAAATGCAAAACAGCAAAAGCAAGAAAAATTTGGACTAAGATTATCTACACAACTTACGGACTATTGTGACTGGATTTGAATTTGTATTTTTTCTTAACATGCTGGAGTACTCTTGCAAAGGTATAGGTGAAGCAGAATTCCTACAGAACTAATCTTTTCCAAAGAATGCTGATCATCAAAATAAAAATGTTTTGCAGGAAAGATGGAATGCAGTCAAGGCTCTGTCTAAAATTGGCCTTCTTCCTTGATAATTTGTCTTCCCACCACTTCAGCAGCCCACTTGAATGGCCTAGTTCCCAAGATTGTATCAGCCCCTCCTGCCAGTTATTTCTGAGATGCTGTCAGTTTTGCACCTTAATGACTCAGTAGACCTGATCTCTCATACCAGCCACACTTTCAAAACTCTAATTCCTCAGCATTTCAGGTGGGAGGAGAAGGAACTGGTTTGCAGCTCCCCAGACCTTTGCCCTCCTGCTGCTTTGGAGAGCTTGTGCTCTGGTGGTGCCTCCATGAAGATGTCCCCAGGTTTCAAAGCCTAGGTGTCCAACCTAAGTCTGAACATTGTGACTGCTTTCTCCACAATTTCAAAACCTTTGTTTGGAGTCAGCATGAAACTGGTTAGATTAGATTAGAAAATCTTTGAAATGGAGGTTGCTCCTTCTGCGAGTTGAGCCAGAGCAGTAGCACCGGCACTCAAAGGAAATCCCCCATTTTCCCCTGAATGCTGCACACTGGGTTTGTTCACAGCACTGCCAAATCCTCCTGTGGGATCCCATGGGGAGACAGTTAACTTAGATGACCTCAGGTGTGTGTGTGATAAATGTCAGTGTCAAAATTTTGACTTCTAAGAAGTCAAAAATCCCACAGAGGCAAACAGATGAGTGGGCAGTGGAAAGGCTGTGAACCACTCAGGTGGGAGAGTCATCTGTCCAGGATGAGCAGACTGAATGTCATCCAAAGGATAAACACCCACCACATGTAATGTAGCTGCATGGATCTCACCACTGCCTGCTTCAGTCTGTTGATCTGCACCAATTACACCAAATTACTTGCTAATGCAGATCTAGGTATACGTGCCAGTGGCCAGAGTCAAAACCTTCTTGAGAATACTGAGTATGATAATGTCAGCTATAACCAGGCTGAAGAAGGCACAGAGCTTCCGTGCTCTCCTTGATTGATTATAATTTAGAAAATTACATGTTATAGTTTAGAGCCTTTCATCAATACGTACAGATACTCTGCTTTGCAAAGTAGAGTTTGTGGGGAAATTTAACCTTTGCAGCACTGGGACTGCTGAAAGTTGAAGTGAGCTGTGATTTAGTGGAGAGGGCAGACTCGGCCCAAAATACACGGGAAATGTTTCATTTCCCCTGGCAGCTGAAGCATCACTGCCCTGACAGAAATTACTTGACAATTTAGGACATGAAGGTTTGACTGACATTAGAAGGTCCATAGAGAAAACTAAAAATTACTTGAAGCCAAAGTTTAATAATTTTATATTTAAGAAAAGTGATGCGATTTATACAGATTAAACTAATTTGGATATGAGACCACATTTTACAAAAGTGTGAATCATGTGAGGTCACAACTGGAGCTTTTTAGGCAGAAATACAATTATTAAAAAAATTATTAATCTACTTGCCCCTCAATACCTTTACTTCCCCTAATCAGAGGTGGTTAGAATTCTTCCTGGGCATGTATGTGTGTGTATTTATCCATGTATTTTACAGGCAACTTTGTTTAAATTTTTTAATCCAAATCTTGTACCTGCTAATTCTAGTGTGTCTAGTGTAATTCTAGCTGGTGGTTTTGTAGTTGAGACTTTGGATCAAATCTGTTCTTATTTTAACTAATATAATCCAGAGGTCAAAACGTCAGTAGTAGTGGGTTCACTTGTGGCAAGTAAAGTAAGTGTTAATGTAAAAAACCCCCTCAGATTACACTATAGGGTAAATCTAAATGAAAAAGACAGTCAGTGTAAAAAATGACAACACATCACTGTGGAAGATGAGAATCAATGCAGCTCCTTTACATGACAGATTTTCTATTCAGACTAAATATATTCTGTCTTGAGCATATTGTGTATTGCCCTGACATCATTTTGCCTTTATTCACATACTGTGGTAATGCTATCTACAGCATATAGACTCCCATTGACAGCATTTTGCCTTTCCTCAAATCATAACATTGTCTACACAGACATCCACTGACATTGTTTTGCCTATATTTTCCACTATAGACTCACAGTGACATTGTCTGGCATTTCATTATGTTACATCTCAGCAGGATTCAGCAGGATTTTACACCAATTATTAAAAGTTGAAAACAGGCTCTGGAGTGCTCTAATAACACAAGCTGGCTTCTGTGTCTCATCGAAGAATCACAAAATGGTGCTTTCTCAGGTATTTATGGGTTTGTTAATTTTTGGTCAGCCAAGGAAGTAGAGCTCCTCATCCTTTGGATGAAGAGTATGGCCTCACCGGCTGCCAGACTGCTCTGCTGTGTGTTGCTTCAGGTAATTCCTCCACCACCTGAATTTCAGAAATACAGGTGCCATCCAGAGCATCTGCTGTAGACTGCTCTCATGTCCCTGGATAGGGAACAGGAAATTAGTGACCAAATGAGCACAATTTTAGAAAGGGGCCTGCAGGTGGAGAGTCTTAGTAGTTCCTGTGTGCTGCCCTGGGGCAGTCAGGGTGGCCGGGCAGGTGGGTCCTGGCGAGGCTTAGGGCTGCAGACCCTGGCACGCTTCTCCTCTCTGCCTGGCTGGGCAAAAGCCACTGCTGGATCAACAGAGCCCCTCCCTATCCAGTTACACCAATGCTGATTAGATTTCTGCTTTTAAATATATCATTTTCCAGTTCCTTGAAGAAGGTATTTTGCTAACTTGGGAGCACTTGAACAGTATTAAGTGATGACCATGGACATTTTGCTAGTTTAGGTGGAGCTAATGTATAATTGTATGGATATATAATTGTGCTTTCTCTTATATAACAAATTTCAGCTTTTATTGGCATACTTAAACAAAAGGAAAAATGTCAGCATAGAGTTATACCTTTGAGTCTGGTCTGTGCTGGTATGGACACCATGGGTTGACATCTCTTCTCCCTGCTGTCCTGGCATACCTGTCCGTGCAAATGTATGCAACATAGGCCTAGTTTCACTCTGCAATAGGTATGAAAAACACTTGTTGTAAAACAGTGTTTAAGATTAATTTTGCAGCATGTTACTGTGTCTGGACATTTCTGACATTACTGGAGTCCTTGTGATATACTGAGAGCAAATGAAAATGTGGGAAGTGTGAATTTAGTGGATGCAATGCCGCATTGTTAGGATACCCCATTGTTATTTTCTAACATACATGAGGTATTATCACAGTTCAGAGATGTGTGCATCCACGGGTTAAAGAAAAGCTCAAATAATTTTATTTTTAAAAGACTTCTAGGGGTTTATAAATGCATTCACTCTATCTGGTAAACAGAAAGCTGATGTTGCTCCTTTTCATTTTCTCTAAGCAAGGAAGCCTTTCGACAGTATAGAAACCATTTATCTGCCTTAGTCAAGGTGATTTCCATACCAAGGCCATTGTCCCTGCAGTGAAACTGTGATTACATGGAGAGTAATTGTGTGTGTGCATATCTGTATACCTTTACATTGTTTCCAGATAAAATTAATGAAAAAGCCCACAGTGAATACAACACAATGCGCTTTGCCTGCCTTTAAGAGCAGCATTAGTATGTACTTCATATTTTAAAAAATTACTGTGCTGGTAAAAGATGTACCTGTCCATCGTCTGCTGAGCCAGAGTGGTCTTCATTATGCTGCAGACAGTTTCTCCCATAAAATGCAATGCAGACTGAGGCACTATCATCATCAGTAGCAAAATAAAAACTTGTCATGTACGATACTGACAGCAGAATGGAAATGCTTGGAAAAGACGATTATCTATTGAAATATATATAGTCCAGAGGGCAAATGTTCATTCAACATATTGACAACAAACACGTATCATCTTTTATGGAGGCTGTCTTTCCAGTTCTCTCTGTGGCTTTGGATATCTCAGCGTATGTACAGGGCATTATTTCTTCCATGGGCCCAAATTCTGAGCCAGTGTCAAGTGCCATTGCTCTGCAGAGTTTGCCATTGCAGGCATCTGACACTGGGTGACAGTGCCTGGAATTTGTGTCTTATATGACACTTCGCTAGTCTAAACTTAGAATTAGTAATTTTGTTTTGTTTGTTTCATTGCTTTTCTGCTTCATTTCCCTCCCCACTCCCATAAAATGTTACCATCAGCAAGCTGGTGCCCTTTTAGGTATTTTTCTAATAGGGTCTGAAAAGTTTTTAAATTAATTTTTTCATACAGAAGCATGAAGCAACGTTGTAGGAGTCACTTTTTTTTTTTTTTTTTGAATACATCCACATGACTGCGGCAGAAAATGATTAAAACAAAGTGAAACTGTCAGACTTTAAAGTGGGTTTAATTTCTTTATGAGCTTTGTCTATCACTTGATTCGTAATTATTTTATTTCATGCTCTCATCTTATGAGAACTTGTCAAAAAGCTTTTGAAATCCTAATAAGTAGGTTCACAGGGTCTTCTTTGGCCACAGTTTTGCTAACCTTTTCAAAGACAGAAAGCCTTTAAATTAAGCTGATCTGCAGGCAGCTAATTTTTGTAGTGCCAGAAAATCACTGACTTCTGTAGTTTGGGCTATTCTTTCATATATAAACATTTAAAAAATAAAACTGAAACAGCTTTTAATGCAATCTGTGTTTACTAATACAAGCTAATAAAGTTACATAATATTACCTTGTATTGTGCTAAGGGGTATTGCATTATGCTATATGAATGCTATATTAATTGATGCTATACATCACTACAGCACTTGCTGTGCAACCCAGAGGAAGAACAATTCTTGACTTTGCTAATACAGTACTTACCAAAGCCATAAAAACCTTCAGAGACACAAAAACGTGAAAGGTGTATTGAAGAGGTTTGTTGCTTTGCTTGTTACTGCATTGCCCTAATTTTGGATTCATCAGGCCATGTGACAGAGGTGTTCGTTGCCTGTTTGGGAGATCCCAGATATGTTTTCATGTAGCTCCTGGGAGTGAAATCTACCCCTCAACTGAGTTGCATCTGACACAACAGTAAAAAGCTGGAAACAAAAGTGATGGTTGTCTTTTTTAGATATCATAGAATGGCCTGGACTGAAAGGGACCTTTAGAAATCACCCAGTTCCAAGTCCCCTACCATGGGCAGGGACACCTGCCATTAGCCCAGGTTGCATAAAGCCCTATCCAACCTGGCCTTGGACACTTCCAGGCATCCACAACTTCTCTGGGCAACCTGTTCCAGTGACTCAGCACCCTCACAGTAAAGAATTTCTTCTTAATATCTGATCTAAACCCACCCCTCTTTCAGTCTGAATCCATTCCCCCTTGCAGTGTCACTCTACACCTTTGCAAATAGTCTCTCTCCAGTTTTCTTTTGGGCCCCTTTCATGTACTGAAAGGCCACAATTAGGTTGCCCTGAAGCCTTCTCTTCTCTGGGCTGAACAATCCCAGTTGTCTTAACCTTTCCTCATAGGAGAGGGACTTCATCTCTCTAATCACCTTGATGTTGCTCTGTTGGACTCACTCCAATAGATCAATGTCCTTCCTGTGCTGGCAGGGACCCCAGAGCTGGATGAAGCACTGAAGGTGGGGTCTGACCAGAGCAGGGTAGAGGGGTAGAATCCCCTCCCTCAATCTGTATACAGATACAAATACATATTACATATATAATGTGCATATAGGTATAGAATATCCTGCATGTATGTATCATATATGTGTATACACACATGTATATATAAATATGTATATATACACACAGTGCATGTCTATGCTCAAGCATGCTTTGAGCATCGAAATGTCCCATGGCTCTTATCTGACTTGTCCTCAGATTTTGTAACAATAATAGAGAGAGTCCTTAACATCCAGTAGGAGGATTTATTCTTCCTTTGATGAAAAGGAGAGCAGGACAACAAGGTTCAATTTGAAAATTTCTCAGCAGATATATCTGTCAAAAATTTGACTGCCAGCTGCACTCAGGGTGTTTTAGTCAGAAAGAAGCAAACTGAAGGAATAAAGAGCTGGGGCAGGCGTAGAATTCTCTCAAATAGTCATTAGCATAGTCTTCAATCCATCAGGTAAAACTTTAGCACTGCAAAAATTATCTTTGCGTTGAAGCTCAGCCAGAAGAGGTTGAACGAAGGGCAGGAAATTAGTTCAGACTAAGCTTAATAGGAAGGTAACATCATCACATTAAACCAAGTGCTGGAGAAGTAGCAATGGGCCAGAAGGAAGAGGTGAAAGTTGGGTGCCAGCATACACTTCTGTGCAAAGCAATGAAGCTCGTGAGGGTCAGAGGTGAATTCAGAAATTTCAGCTCTATTGGGAATCTCAATTCATCACTGCAAGGATAATTTAAAAAGAAAGAAGGAGCAAGCCTCTTTTGTTTTTTTATCTTTCTGAATTAAAAATTGAAAAAAAAAAAAACAATGAAAAAAATTCCCAAAACCTGATCCAGCAAAATAACGGTACTTACCTCAGAACAGATCAATGTCCAGCTCACAATAAATAGCAATTGGAGAGGGGAACTTTCCACACCAAAACCCTGAAGAGTATATAATGACTTAAACTTATTTTAAAACACCTGTTGAATTTTGACACTATTTTCTGTATTGTGGATTTTGAACAAGCAAGAGTTAAGTAGGCTTTTCTGAAATTCAGCTTGAGTCTAATTTATATGCATACTTCTGATGAACAGGGTTTGAGAGCTCCTGAAAACCTATGGTGGCAATGATGTAACCTGACCTATTACCTTTACAATTTTCTGTGTCCCACTATGCAATTCATGCATGGAATCACTGGCAACAATTATAGGAGCATCGGGTGAGATATAAAATGATGCAGTGTGACAGCTAAATGGTAGTTTTGTTTATTTTCTTGAAGAGTCCCTATTTAAAACCCAGGCTTAACACTTTCTTTCTGCAAAGAGCAGTTGTCACACTCACCATCCACTTGGATCCATGTTTTGACTGGGATCTTTAGCTGTGTAGTGGCTGCCTGACATGTTTGACTTATCTCAGTACTTAAAACAGGCACTGGTTTTATCCTGTTGTTCTAATAGTCATACTTTGCTGTAATGACATCAGTGTAGTTCATAGACAGTTTTACTGAGCACCTTCCCACTAAAGGTTTAATTTTACATCTGGAACACAAAATTACCAACATACGGGTGCACAGTTCATTGATTAACTTACCAGCTGCTTAGTATTCTATTATTCTAACAAAATATTTCAAGAAAAGGAATAGCACAAAATCATGCCACCTTCTATATATTGCCTTCCTGAGTACTTAACCAACATTTATGTTTTATTTCAGCTCACAGGCAAACTCCACTACTTTTATATTCCTCTTTCTATTGTCCCAGAATGTCGTTGTGCTTGAAAGTTGTACAAGAGGCCAAACTCTAGACCTTTGCAGAAGGGTTCATGCTACATGAAATGGGAAAAACATGTATTTGTTGAGTTTCCTGGATGGATGAATAAGCCCAGTATTTCTGGGAGATGTCAGGCTTGCCGCTCTTGTACCACCAAGCTGTCTGCACAGGCACATTAACTTTAGGTGGTCTGTGTGGTGTCAGACTTATCACACCACATGGTAGCTGCACTAAGTCTGCTGCTGCTCAGCATTGCCCAGCTTGCTGGAGAGGTGCAGCAGGGTGGCTTCCCACATCTGGGAGCTCGGAATAGCCAGCAGTGCAGTGAGAACCACTGTTCTGGCCAAGCTGAAGGACAGCCATATGAAACTCTCCAATTTTAACATCACAGATAGTCAAAGTGAAAAATACGCCCAGTGATCAGGAAGCTCATCTGTGTGATAGCTCTGAACTCCATGGCACAGTCCTTTCACAAATTAAGAACTGTATTTTGGGGTATCAAAACATTTTAGGTTCCTTGAACAAACACAAATTCCTACACCCTAGAATACCATTATCAGAAAGATTAGGTTGTCTAAATATGTCTAAATATCTCCAAATATTCGGTACTAATTTTAAATTATTCTGTTTCTCCTCCCCTTTTGGCAAGACCTCTGTAGTGCAGAGTTAGCAGATAAGGATTTGGCATCTCCAGAGATAAAACACAGACCTTTTCTAATTCTGTTCAGCTCTTTAATATATGGTGAAAAGTAAATTAATTTTGCAACTCCAGATCAGAGATCAGATGAGCGACAGTAAGACAGCCACAGAATTTTTAGATCAAGGAATTCTTTTTCTTTAAATATGCACTCTATGAAAAATATAAATGCTGCCTTTGGAACAGTGATTTGTTCTTATCCAGATGTCATTATCTGCATCAGAAAATATGACTGTCCTTTAAACCCTCACACTAGATATTTACTCTTTGTGTTTTATGGCCTGGGTCCTAGGACTGGAGCTGTTGTGGAGGGAAGGGATGAGGTAGCCCATGGGCAAGTACCCTGATAAATTTGCATTAAACAACAGGATGGAGCCTCATCTTCTCCAGGCACATCAGTGTGCATCAATCAGCTTTGTTTCTCTAGTGTGAAAGTGCGTGTGCTCAAGTTGGACACTTTAAATATCCTCAGCATTCGTAATATTCCTTCTTGAAAGTAAGCTTACACAGGAAACAAAATTGTCCTTTATGTTTGTAGCTCTCATGCTTATCTTCTCGGGTCATACCAGAAAGTCAGGGGAAAAGTTGCAGCCAGTACATTAATAAATAAAATTGAGAAAATTTGGCAAATAGTAGCTGATTAATAAGCAGAGGTATTTACAGTGCAGCTGCTGGACACATGCAGTTTCCGTGAGTAACATTGAGAAGTGCATGCAGAGCCACCACTCTCCAGAGCTGATTGTCCTTCCAGACAGCTAATACAAATGTTTATCCCGCCAAAAGATACATTTTTTTTTTAGCTCTCTCAATCATAAGTTCATGACACACGTTGCTCAATCTCCCTTCCAGAAAATACTCATTCTGAAGTGGTTTGGTTTGCTTCTGTTTCTTTTTTTTCCTTTTTTTTTTTTTTTTAAAGGCTAAAAAAAAAGAACAGGAACAGGAGACAATTTTTTTTGGCTGTGGACCAATGAAAATGAGTGAGCTAAATTAATTTGAGAAACAAATTGTGTTAAGGAGGGGGAGGGGAGCTGATAGATAAGCAGTCATGGGAAATCTATCTAGAAGGAGGACAAACGAGCACAACTTGACTTTCATGTAACCCTTAATCTATTTATAGGAGGAAGAATCGGGAAATGAAGTACCTCTCAACAGCAGTTTAAGTCAACAACTAAAATTAATTGCCTTCACTTTCAAACTACAGTACTTGTGCAGGCTGCACATGAACAGCCAATTTCACACTCCCAGACTCTGGCAAAACGTTGACAAAACAGCCTCCTCTTGGAAACAGAGAAAAAGTCAGCTCTTCAGCTCTTCCCTTCCTAGCTTAATAAGCCTTCTGTTTGTCAAAGGGTGCAGAAAGGGATCTTGCACTGCAGAGGCAGGAGACCATCATTTAGAACTATTCAGTTTTGCTTCTACAACCTGAGAATGTAACTGCAAACATTTGCTTGTATCAGTTTGACTAGGAGGTTGTGCTGGCTTGTATGCCCGTATCGTGCTTCACACCTTACATCTGAGAAGCCTGGCAATGCTGATGGAGAGGCTGAGCATTTCACTTGGACCCCTCCCTGCTGTGAAAACACGGTAGTCCCAGCCCTGAGACGCTGATCCTACCACCAATGCAGCCCAGCACCAGGCTCTGGGGCAAAGCACAGGCTCACATAAACAGTCTGGGAACTTGAGTCAACCAGCTGGTTCTACTGCCTTTGGTGGGCTTGAGTTAATAAAGCCAGACTTGCACTGCAGAGCCCTCATCATTATTATTTTGCTTAACTTTTTGGGCTACAGGTTGGGGCAGTCATGAACTTTTTGTACTTCTTTCCCTTTGCAAAGCTTGATGGCATACCTGCTCTCTGAATGCTCTGCTGAGGATATTTCTTATTCACCATGATATTTATCTGTTTCCAGTGTTTTGGATAACAAACAGACAAGCTGAAAGCAGTAGACAAGACCCTTGGTGGTGCTGCTCACCTGCTGTCTGACCTTGGCCAGAGCACTTTAAGCCCGGTGCTTCATTTACCACATATAAAGGCTGAGGCTTGGTCATGTCAGCACTGCTCTGGAGCCCAATTTTTACACCGCGTGTGTTTATTTCTGCAGGTTGAGGAAACACAAGCTGGGCATGAAATAAGATCTTTTTCATTTGGCTGTTAAATGAGATCTATTTGATGCACCCTCAATCTGCAATGGGAAGAAAAATCTTGTCTGTCAGTCTAAACCTACCTTAGAACTACTACATAACTCTTAAAATAAATGATAGTAAACATGGGGTATGTATATGCTTGTTTTTATGCCGTGTTTACAAGAAGTTTTGAATTCTATCTCATTGTTTGTAAATATTCTATATAACTCATCTGTTTTTATGTATTAATTTGTATGTGTTCATTTATTTTTGGAAACAACCTGTTTTATGGAAATATTTTAATAAAAATCTGTGAACATGAGGAAAAGTAGAGCACAATACAGATGCACAAACACTCACTGCATGACTCTGAGGAAAAAAAAGTGTACATGGAATTCACACATCATCTAAATAGAGAAACGTATAAAACAGAAATGCAGAGTGAACCGAGTGTATAAATAAGGGCTAAACAGGACCATCAGCAGTCCTTCTTTCCTGTGATCCAATCTATCCATCATGCCACAGAAAGCAAGGGTAGCAACCCAGCAGGATAGGTGTGTGTGTGGGTATTTGATGCTCCCAGGCAAATGGCTGCGGGATGCAGGCAGGACCAAAAGTGCCATATCTGGCCCAGTGCCCAGAAGTTTTGGAGGGCAGCACCGGGCAGAGGGAGGCTTGGCAGGGGGGAGCAGAGGTGACACCCTGGCAGCACGCTACCCCGAGGCGACAGCCTTGCTGCTGTGCCAGTGCCGCTCCAGCGTGCCTGGATTTATCAGTTTGGCTGGGTTTAATACGGCTGTCACAATATTTCCAGACTCACTGGGCGTCATGTGTCTTTATTAAAGTTTGCTGAGCATTTTGAGATCCTTTGACGAACTGTGCTAAATGCCAGGTGTTATTTTCACTTTTCCCCAGTCGTAGTTAATACAGTTGTCTGCTGTTTTGCTGATTGCTACAGTTACTGCAGATATAAAGACGTGCTAAGTAATAAGGCTATCAATCAACCGATACATGGAAAAGCTCAAGGGGTCTCCAAAAGTACCAAAGACTGTTTTTCTGTTGCTGTGGCTTTACCTGATGAATGGGGCTAAAGAGTAGGTAGGGGCTGGCTTCCCATCATGCTGCAAGCAAGCAGCAGGTGAAGCTCGCAGGGTGCATGGCCAGTTGCAGAAAGGCTGAAACCTCTCTATGCAGTGCCCTGCCCTCAGCCTTGAACCTCGGGTTTGTATCAAGTCAGCTCCGTCCCAAGCATTTAGTGGGACTCGTGCCTCCTTTCTGTCTCTTCCTGTCCTTCACACTCTTGTGGGAACCCTGTATGCCTCTTGGAAAGCCTTGAAGGACAAGGGAGGGCCATTTGCCCCAAAAGCGGCATTTGCCTGTTTTTTGGTTCCTATTCAGCAGCACGATGTGGAAATCCCGTATTTCCTCGAATGAAGCCCTGTTGCCAAAATGCAAAGCTGGGTGCGATTTTTGAAGCGCTGACTCCTGTGGTTTCGCCATCTCCCTTTCCTGGTTCCAGTGTGACAGACGAGGCTCCACCTGGAGCTGAAACCGTTAGAGGGGGAAGACATGAGTGACCTTCGAAGTTTACAGTAAGGAGTGTTTTGGAACACAATGGCAAATTTTGTAATGAGATGCCAGAACTGTTTACACTTCAGAGAAAATTTTGGATGAAGTTCCACATCCAAGGTTAATAATAATGTTTCGGGCGCAGGAGTCATGGAGTAAGTAAAAAGTTGGCTCAGAAATTAATGATGAAGAATGGGAAAACAAAGAAAATAAGTGATATGAGATGAATTATAACAGGAGGGACTGTAAACTAGACCAGAAACTATTGCATGAAGATACAAAAGATTGCAATCATGTCAAGGCTAATAGATAAATACAAGTCCTTCAGCATGCTTGTTTGACATTAGCCTGTGTGTGCCATGAAACATTGGAAGGATAAATTAAAAAAAAGAAAAGGTGAAGATTATGGCTTTGGTCACTATAAGAATATATCTGTTAAAAAAAAAAAAAATCTATTTGAACATTTGCCCAGAACTTAGAATGAACCCATCTGCAACATTCATGAACTTCATGCAGTTAGGTAATATGTTTGTTTTGTTTTTCAATTCCTGGGTGATAACAGAGGTGATAAATGAAGTGGCCTACATCACTTGTGAAGAGAGTTACTCTGGCTGCTGGCATTAAATGGAGCAGAACTGGAAGACAAGAGGGATTGCCCAGTTGCTGCATCAGGGCTCAAGTGGTGCTGGGTGACATTCTTTTTTTTTCCAGATGGCACACGATACCAGTTAAGATGAGTAGTTTTGGCTCCACTGAAACCACCAGCTGTGGGCACCTACACGTCTCTCCACATTTTGCCATTGGAGTCCCTCTCACTACTTTTCACATCCCCTTGGAAAGCTGAGTTAAAACTCCTCTGTTCTGTGCTGAAGTGCTGAGATAACTCAGTACCATAACATATGAAAGGACTTTATGTGAACAGATTGAAGAGGGACGTGCCTAAAACCTCATGTGTGAGTACCCTGTGGTGGTGTTTTCCAACCAGGACAAGTTCTCCCCTGCAGAGAGCTCTGCAGCCTTGAGTTGGAACCCCTGGGTGGTGGCTGGTAATGCAAGGTCACAGGCTGGATCAGGAAATAGAATGTTCTCACTGAGCAGAGAAAAAGGAGATCCTCCTATGCAACTGTTCCAGTTCAGTAACAAACTCCACTCTTTTTAGAAATCCCTAGTAAGAATATTAAGCTACAGTTTGTTGGAGGGAATCATCCAAATAACCTAGGAGTCATGAAAAGTTATTTTAAAATATGTTAGCATTAAAAGGTGAGAGGCCCACGGTTGAAAACAGAGAGTCTCTTTTAAAAATTAACTGAAACCCCAAGAATTTGGGAAAAAAAAATGTAACTGAGAATTTAAAAGACTTTGTTTGCCATCACATGGTAAACATTTGTTGTCTATGTAGTCCTAGGCTTGCTATGTCTCTTTATTCATGAGCTTCAATCTCTGTAGGCCAAGACATATGTTCTGTGCTAGTAGCTGTCTCTATGTAAGTACATTGGTACTTTACATGTAGTATTGTAGACTCAGACAACATCAGTCATGAAGACATGAAATGGTTAAAAGAATAAAAGCAAATGATCTTTTCCAGCATGATGCTCAGACCAGCTGATCAGAGACAGTCCTGCATGTTACTGAGTCATAGTAACTTCTGGAGCATCATGGTTTGTTGTTTTTTTTTTTTTTCTTTTCAGTAAAAAACCTGTAAAGATGTTTCTTTTTAATGCAGAAATAACCTCTACGAAGATATCTGTTGGAAGGGCAGAATCTGAGATGCAGGGAGTCGTATTTTTCATATCTACATACTGGTTTTCTTTTCTTTTTTTTTTTTTTTTTTTTCATTTTCTTCCCCCAGAATGCCTTAAAACACAGTTACCTTTCAGCCAGCTCTCACTCAGGAAGGAAAATAATGTGGCCTGGAGCATGTACCAGTTACAGCAGGGTTAATCAGGAGTTACTCCACTGGCACTCCTACTTACATTGGTGTAAATCTCATGTAAGTGAGGCCAGAGTGATTTCAGAGTAACAAAGAATGTGACAACAGCAGCTTTCAACCAGTGACTACTGGTGACCCCTACCACATGGGTTTTCAGGAATCAAAGCCCGGTGTGTTTTGAACCCATGTCGACTCAGAGTAAAATAAAGCAGCCTTTCTAGTCTGTTTCTCAGCATGATAATGCTACCATAGTATTACTCTAAGGTCTTCTGAGTAGCTGCATTTAATAATGCTTTACAGTAAGGTTCCATTTATAAACACTTCATTATTAATAAAGCATGGCAATTTGTAGCATGCATAAAAATTATTTATATTCATGTGCTAACCAAGCCCATAGATTTAATAATATTGACGTCTTATAACACGCGTTGTAACAGCTTGTCACAGCATCATCTGTTAAGCATTTCTTACTAATGCATTTCATACCATGCCTTATAATAATTTGTTAAAGGATGCAGCTGCATCTATTAAGCCTTTCATAAATATGAATAGCACATTTTCTAAAATGGCACTATATATTAAATTATTACGGGATATTCTAACTGGAAACAGAATTTTTCTTTCTCGCTTTCCCTGTTTCCTTATTTCCTTTTTTTCTTTTTCTTTCTCTCTCTGTCTCCCTGACCCCCCACCCCAGTCTGCTTGCCTGTCTGTCTGTCTGTCTCTTTCTCAATTCAGCTAAACCCCAGCTTTGTCTTCATGTGGGGAGGGGAGCTCTTTCAGTTCAGTAGGGTTTCCTGGTCTAGTGTACCATATAATTTAGGCACCTTGGTTTGAAAGCATCTTGGAGGGAAACTTCAAAAATGAGTGAGGTCCACGGAGGCACTGTACCTCACTGGGACCAACAAGAGTGCCAGCTGTGAAAGAAAGAGCAGATGAACAATCTTTAACTTCTCTCATGTGCGGATTCATGGCCTGAGCATGGCTGGTATCAGTGGTTCCTCTTTGCTTCTCAGGCACTACCAGCGTTTAGCCACAGAACAATTTCTTTTCATGAAAGAAATAAGAATGAGAATGGAATTACAAATGAATATAATAATAATAAATCATCTTGTTTTCTGAATCCAAAAGATTTGGTTGTGAATATTCTCTGCAATAGAGGCATTTGTGCCTCCCTGGGATGCAAGTGGCAGCAGGAGAACAGTGTGGGTGTGGAGCAGGACCTTGTGTGTCTGCTTGGGGTAGTCAGGTTTGTGAAAACACTTGTTTGCCTGCAGAGATAAGTGGCGTTAGAAAAGCTGTGAGCACAGGTTAGGTATCAAAGCTTCATGTCTGCCCTGAGACCAGCACGTGTTCCTGGGATCTGCCAGTCATCCTGCTCCTGAGTTTGGCACTGTGGTCCTTCAGTGATTTTATCCTGACCTGTCAAAAAATTATGTTTTCTGATGGCTCTCAGGTAGAAACCTCCACTCGAGTGACAGCTCCTTAGCTCATCTCTGTCCTTTGCTTTTTCTTCCTGACCAAACAGCAGTGAATGCTGCTGTACAGCACTGGCCTATATTGCAGTGCACACGTATGCAAAATACACGGGTTACGCTTTGCAGCTGTTCACTTTTGCACTTTATTCCTGTTCAGGTAACACCTCTTCCCCTCCCCGCCTCCCCCACCCCCCCCACCCCCTTTTCCCTTTTTCTGTGATATAATCTAAAACTGTGGCACACTGCAAAGTTATTAGAGATTAAATTCTTAATTATGAATTTCCTTGCTTTTGTAAGTTTGCCTCAGATCCTTAACATTTTTAATGTCATTTTTATGCGAATTTCCATGCTATTTTAATTCATTAGTCATGGGCTATCATTTTTCGATGTAATTACTGTAATTTCATCAAGTGACATAATTACAGTAAATACTTTGAGTAATTACTATTCATATGGAAAAAGATATCTGGAGGTGTAATAATGTCATATAATAAAATATTTATGATGTGTAAAGACAAATTATGATGACATATTTACATCTTGTAATGGTATGACAGCATTCCATATTTACCTTGGGTGAGGATAATGACATAAAAATAAGTTTCAGTGATGTCATCTGTTGGTAATGATTACAAAGAGTTGTGCAGCATCCATGAACAGCAAATTCAATAACTCTTTCCTTTTGAAAATAAATAATGTTCCCCCACCCCCAGAAATGTCCCAAAAAGAGGGTGGGTTAATCAGTTGCCAGCTGAAGGTCAAAAGAAGGATCTACGCCCACACAGAGATCAGATGGCACTGTGCTGGGCTGGGGGAATTTTCTATGGGAGAGCAAATGGTTGCCACTTCTAGAAACTCCCAGTATAAAGGAGCCATTTTGAAAGAAAAAGACAAAAGTAGCATGAAATACAGTTTAGAAAATCTTCAGGAGGCATGAGGAGTGTGTATGGAAATTTGTGTGTGTGTATGAGGTGACAGATACGTAACAATGCCAAAGAAGCACCAAGACGCTCACAAACCCAAGCCTTCTGCCACTAGGAAATTCCAGGTTTAATCAATACAGGTTCAACATAACCTGTCATCTACCACCTCTGTTGGGCACGGGCAGGATGTCCTCTCATTTCACTGCCGTAGCCTGGGGCTGCTCCAGCTGAGCTGGAGCCACACAGAGAAGGAGCTGCCTTCCAGACAGACCTCTCCCTCCCATGTTGCAGAGCGTGGTCACACTGGGGTATAGAACACAAAGACTTTCAGTGGATGGAAGAATAAAGAAATCGGTGCCCGAATTCTCTACCTACCTGAAGTATTCTTGACAAAAAGAGTCAGGATTTGCCACTAGTTGTATATAGTCCCCATTTTCTGAAAATCTTCCTGGTGGAAAGGCTTGGTGTTTGAGGCAGCAACTGAGGACCAAATAAACCAATCTGGCAGACCTAAACTGCTCTAACAAACAGGCAAGTTTAGGGCTTATCCACTTGCATGCTTAAAATTAACCAAGTTATTTGACCTTAAATTCACTATGCTGTTGCTGTTCATCAACAAAACAATGCTTATCCTTCCCTCTGGTCTTCCAAAGATCTAATGAAAACAGCAAACAGAAGAATGCAAGTAAAGCTGCAGTGCCTGCCAAAGGGAGGGAATACATCTCTTTGCCTCAGCAATAGGGCCATGGGCAATAATAGAGGCCAGAAGATGTGATCAAGGGAAACTCCAGATTTGGGTCCATGTTCAAGTCAGTATATCTCTATGCTAAGCCAAGGCTCCAGGAAGGTTAAAAGGCAAATAGCCATGTAGTTGGAGGCTAAACCATTACACATGTGCCTGAAGAGGCCTACAATTTGCAAAAATAGTCCAATTTTCGAAGCTTTGTCAGTATAGCACCATCCTCACAGCAGCGTGGTTAGGGACACTATATGCACCTGACCTGCCAACAGCACAGGGATATTTTATTCTACAATGGCTTGTTCTGTGCATGTGCAGTACTACTTTGCATGTTCTGCAGTTGCCCTTTCCCTCCCATTTACATGATGACTGCACGGGAGATGGCTTCTTACACAAAGTTAGCACAATGATGTATTAGCCACTCCACTTACACCCTGGCACAGGGTCTGTGAAAGCCCACAGAAACATTTTATGTTGAGGATTATGAAAGTGTCGTGGTGGCTGAAGGCACACTAATAAACAATTTATGGATATATTGCAAACTACAGCAGCATTCATTTTCCTCTATGGGTTACATATGGTTCTCCCTGCTTTGCTGGGAGAGGGGTATCTTAGTTGGAACATTCCTGTAAAGCAATATCTTTTCCTCTGGATCTGGAAGAAACACCATAAGATTGGTGTTACCCTTTGTTCATCTGTGAGTCCTAATAAAGTCTCTTAGGGCAGAAAGAGAAAGAGAAAGGGAAAGTACTGGATTTGGTAGAAGAGTAATTCTGCAGGAAAATCGGATGAAAATAACACCATCGCTGTGCTACAGATAATTAGGATTTGTCACGTGTTGGCATCAGGTGTCAGCAGTGTCATTCCTTTTCAGAGCAGAGAAGCAGAGGACCTGCATATTAAGGCCAAAAGCAAAAACAGTCCACTTAAAAAAAAAATTAAAAAATCTGAGCATCTGGTAGACTTTTAGAGAGATTCTGTCTTTAGCTCGGTAAGTCTCAGTTCCATCATTACGACACAGAGGGAATACCTAATGTCACTTAAATACAAGTGCATGCATGTCATACATACACACATTTTATTTCTGTTTGCATACATTAAAAAAAACAAACCCTTGTTATTTCTTGAAGAATGAATCACTGCTTGATTTACAAACTTGCAGAGGTTTTGAAAGGTGTCAATAAACTTCAGTACGCTGTAGACAATGTTCAATTTCTTGCCAAAGCCCCAGGCTAAGTCGGTCTTGTAAAGCTTAAAACAGATCCTTAGAACTTGCAGACAAATCCAAAGACAAAAAAAAAAAAAAAAAAAAAAAAAAAAAAAAAAAAAAAAAAAAAAAAAAAAAAAAAAAAGGAAAGGAAAAAATAAGAGAAAAAAAGAAAAAATTAAAAAAATTAGGAATCAGATGCTCAAGAGAGAATGTTCTTGCCAGTAACATGACAGAGTCAAGTTAATTCAAAGTGATTCAAACAAGAGGGATGATTTTTCTTTTTTTTTTTAGGATATTGCTGGCCAGTTCTGCATCCTGAATCTGATTGACATATGATACTACTAGGCTGAATGAAGACATTTTGCACATGTTTTTGCTTTAAAGAGCAATTGCTAGGGGTAACACTGGTTAGTTACAACGTGGAGACATGCCAAACTATTCTCAATGAGAGTGGATTGCTGGATGTCTCATGCTTCAAGGTTTGTGGGGCTGGGTGAATAATTAAGCATTCCTGACATCACCATGTGGTCACATAAACTCAGAGGGCTGGAGAAATTAACGTGGAAGCTCAGGTTCTTACCGGGTGTGCTGTTCAGTTCTGTAAATGAGTATTTCCACTGCAAGCAGTTGGATGAACTCCTCAGTAGACTTCATGGGAATATCTTTGACTATTACAGTAATTTCACCACAAAAAGTAATGTTTTGACATGATTTTTTGACAGGGATTTTTGGACTTCTTTTTTTCTAACACCCCTCTCTTTTCACTGCAGCCTTTAAATCTTTGCTGCAGAGTTTTATTATTTTTTAGCAATCTATACCTTTCAGAATATAGTTCCCACATTTTTACTTCTTGGAAAGATTTTTCTGAATGAAAGCTTGTCTGTCCCACAAGGTGTTGATGCAATATTTTGAGCGATAGCAAATTAGTTCATTAATTCTTAACAGTAGTCTGAGCCTGCAGAGGCAAGCTTGGGTGGGAAAGTCCTTAAATCTGTCAGGATTTAAGCTCTTTTTTTGTTTGTTTGCTTGGTTTTCAGCCACCACGATTGATCCTCCTGTTAGAGCGCCTGTTCACACTTTTGGGTAGCTTCAGTTTTCCTCAGCCTGTATACTTTGCATCAGATAATTCAGCAACAAAATGCTTCCTGAGTTCTGTTTTAAAAAACCCAACAAAATATAAACCAAGACGATTCTGTTTGAATTTTCAGCCTATTAGCACATACCGCCAATTTCTTCCCAGCTGAGAAAGAATAATCTGAGCTTCTGAACCAGCCCCATTTTCCTGAGGGTTACACGACATTAGCACAGGGAGGGATTGGGAGAAAACCACACAAACTAGAACAGCTGGCTTGATCTTCACCTGGCAAAACACTAATATCCAAGACTGGTTAATTTAAGTTTCCCCATGTTCAGAATGAAAATGTTCTAGCCCTTTCCAGCCACTGATTTAACCATATATTCGACAACTGAAGCTTGTCCAGAGTCATCAATACATATTTTCAGCAATGGGTTTTTATACTGTTTAGTTCCACATTCCTTGTGTTTGATCACTCTGTGCAGCCGTGTGTGTTAGTGATTCCTCTACTCTTTGTCACGCAGGGTAAATGGAGAGATTCCCCCCGTGTGGCTGAGATCAGGCCACGGCCCAACATCTCCCAGGGATTATTTGCTTCAGCGTACACAATGTGTCAAAGCATCGTGCCTTAATCTGCCGAGCGCAGTGACAGGGCTCCTGATGTGACAAGGCAGATCAGTTGATGCTGTACATGTCTTGCCAGTGCACAGTGAATAACAGGGGTAACAAATGTGGGAGGATGGAGGAAAACAGCTTGTGGGGAAATGGAAATACCCCTGCACCACCACCGCTGATGATGACTTGTGCCCACAGTGTGGACATTGCCAAGCAGCTTGGGAATATATCCACATCTTGGCAGCAGACTGCCCACCAGGCATTAACACTTATTTCCAGTCTTTTCCAAACTGTGGTTTGTTAACTAGCAACTAAAACTTGAAGTAAGAAAGTCTAAATATCTATAACTGAAATAAGTCAGCGCTCTGTTTCGATAAACTTAAAAGTGGCATTGCAGGGTTTTTTGCATTGTCTTTTGTGAAGGCATTTGCTTCCAGATTGTGTTAACAAAAATATGTTGTTTGACAGATATCATCTCAGCAGACAGGTTGCCTAATCTGTTTTATTGACAAATTGACTTATTATTTGATCAACTTGAATATAGTCTTCAAGATATACTTCTATTATGAAAAAGTAGATGGAACAGAGAATAATGTGTTTAGTCCATCATTCTCTTTCAGCTGTCATTTAAACACTGGTGTGTCTGTAAGAAAAGAAAAAAGTTATACAGTTGTTTTGATCATGCTGTCAGAATTGTCTTTATTGTCTGGGGGGGAATTGCCTATGTAATTTCTTCTTCCTTGATACGATAATATATTGACCTCCCTCATTCAGTCAGAAGAAAGCAGGTTACGATGGTTCTACCCACCACCTACATGAAGTTTCATATTCTATCAGAAGAGAAACAAAGCATCTCTGGGATCCAGAATCACTTATACTTCACTTCCCCTGTGTTTTCTTTCAATGGGACCTGGAAACAAAGTGAAGCTAAAAGGTTTTCCTCACCGAAGTCAGAAATGCTTTCAAAAAAATAGTAAAAATTTCTAGGCTGTTGTGTTGCAGTGTTTTCATTAAGGAGAGGTGGGGAGGGGGGCTGTTGGCTGTGTTTATTTTTAAGTCAATAAGTTGCACTTGAAAAGTTTCAAAGTTATAAAGAATATGAAAAATGTAAAATCTGCATTTATTCGGTTAACAAGGTAAATGTGACAGCTTTAAGATTGTTCTTCAGCAGATTATTTTGTGAACCTTTCATGTATCCTTACTTTTCCTGCCCTGATTAGTGGGAGGAATCCTGCTCACCCCTGCCTTGTTGGGGTCCAATGCACCCTGAGTCAGTGGAGCTGCCACAGGCATCAAGGGAATGAGAAGGTCAGATAAGATTTAAATCTGGACGTACAGACTGCTACTTTTAGCTCTTTGCTTTAAAAACTTAACATCAGAAATAAAATAATACTTAGGAGCAAGGCAGTCATTAAAAAAAAGTCCCTCCATCTCATCCATTTCTGACTGTCCATCACAATTTGCACTGTTGCAATTGTGCTCATAGTAGGTGCATCAGTTCTACTGGAGGTAATAAAAAAGACCCTGATTTGTGCAGTTGGTATTCCTCTGAACTCAAAATAATTATCAATAATGACAATCTTAGCCCTTTTAAATCAAGTGGAATAGATTTTTCATTGGGAAAGTAAATGCTCAAATTGAACTAAAAAAAAAGAAAAATTCTAAGTAGTCAATACAAGATAGAATTATTTTCTTCTTCCTGTGTAATTCAGTGGGTAAATATATCCTTAGAGGGAAGTAGGGTATGCTTTTGAGGCACGGATTCAGGGGTTTGATAAAAAGAAGCCCCAAATCCCAACAGTTATGTTTGCAATATGGACACTCTAGGAATGACAACAAAATTGGGCCCCGAGCTGTACCACCTCTGGGGTTTAGCAAAGTCCAGATCTGGCTAATGGAAACCTGGCTGCAAAAAAAAAAAAAACCCAACAAAAGCAAACCAACCACAATTTGCTCATCTTTGGGGTTTTTTTTCTTCCTATTTTTTTTAAACTGCAGACATTTATTGCCATGCTTGTCTGAGAGCTTTTTCCTGTAGCTAATAATACTTTGCACTGCTGTACTGCCTTTAATCCAAAGATCTCAAAGTGCTTTGCAGGCATTAATGAATTAAGCCTCATAACACCCCTTTGAAGTAGGTATTATTATAGCAGTCTTAGAGATGGGCTGAGTAATTTTCCTGAAGTTGTAGAGCAAGTCTCTGACAGAGTCAGGAATAGCCTGACGAAGTCCCGCATCTGAGCCGCTTCTATAACCACCAGGCCATTCTCCCAGACTAAGTCTCTTAAATAATTTTAATTTTAAATAATTACTTTGATTTACTTACTGTATTTAAGTCATATCTCTGTTAAATACAAGGGGAGGCATTGATTTATCCTTGGTGGGTTAGGCATTCACTGCCTGTGAAAGTTGCGCTGATAATGTGAAGTTAAACCGACACAAATCCCTGTGTGGGAATGCTCTTGCGGGGGGATAGGAGGGGCTTCTCAGGGCTTAGTTTGAGCCCCCGTCTTCAGACACACACCCTCAGTACTGTACAGCTCCATCAGTGCCGCTGACACCCACCCCATTCCCTGGAACACCAGCACAGCTGCCTGAAATGGCATTTTTAGGGGCCACAATTTGCACCATAAATGATCCTTCATATGGCTGTAACTGTACCCATGCAAGCAGTTTCCATTATTTGTGATACACCAGCCCTCCTTCCTCCTTCCCAACATTGTTAACTAAGACTAAATATATAGTCAGGACTTTAAATAAGTTCAACCTATCTCAAAACGCCATTCAAACTGCAGCTTGAATTGCCACACAGGGCTGGCAGAGTTTTAACTAAACCTTAAATTCATGCTTTTAATTTGATTTTCAACTATGTATGTACCATTCTACTGCCACTAAGACCCAGCTCTGCTGAAAGGCTTCCTGCTTGAAGTATTTTAGGAGAGGTGTATCTGGGTGCGTTGTTAACCTTTTCCTAGTGACCTGGCCATCACAGGCATGGAGTGAAGGGCACACCTGAGTTTTGGGCAAAGTAACTTTCCATTCCACCTCTGGTAGCAAGTTTGGAAGCATCCTAAAAGGTAAATAGTTGTAAATCTGTGAATAATCAAACCCATAATCAATAAATTCTTAATCTCATGCAAGTAGTTTGCTTTGATCAGGTTAGTGGGTCAGGAATGACCATTCCTTGGTTGTGCTGTCGCATCCCATTCAGACACACAGTGCTGGTGTGATGGTGACAGCCAAGTTCCCTGGATACACAGTGCTCTGAGTTGCATCTGGTCTGTGATGGAGGAGGACTCTAGCTGAGTGCTGAATTGTCTCCACACTCCCCCAGCCCCATGACACCTGCTGTGCTCTGAGAAGGCTGCTTTACCAGCAGAAAAAATGACCCAAACCCCCCAAACCACTAAGCACTGGCTAATCTCTCAAAGTGCTGGATACAGATAGCCTATTCCCAATGGCAGGGTTTCCCAGTGGCCAGGCTGCATGTGGCATAAAGTGAGAAAGGGTGAGTAGGTAGGTGTGTGTGCATGTGTGTGGGGAGTGGGAACCTGTGATCCATCTGAACCACGCTGTAAGACCAAGATCATAACAATGTCTACAAAGTTCGCGTGACTAGAGGTTGGAGAGCAACTCTTACAGATGATACTTGGGCATCTGTAGAATTTCCTTTGTATGAACTTTTTGCTCAAATTTACTTAAAGGAGAAAAACACTCACCGAAACTCCACAGTGCCAGCCCTGCAAATCCATCCCAGCCTGGGGAAGGCAGTCTGCCACCCCTCTGCCTTGTGTAGCCGTGTTAGCGGGAAGGTTGTGCAGCTGAGGCACAGCTGATGCTTACAGAGCTGCCGACACCTTCCTAATTTAGCCAAGGATGCTGTGATGCAATTTTCTTTTTCCTGCCCTTGTCATCAGCTTGCAAGCAACCTCTGATTCAGTGTATGGCCATCAGTGCTACAGAAACATCAACAGACATGAGCATAAGCATCCCAGGGACCAAAATTAGGTACTCTGAATATCTTGCACCCATAGGTCTTAGGCATAGTTTACTTTAATAATTATGTTCACAAGATTTTCTGGACCTATATAGTGTGTGCTTTCAACTGGTTGGCCTGACAGACGCTGCCTGCTCTTCTCCTACATTGCTTTTCTACAGAATTACTGAATATTTATTGACTAAAAGCTTATTGACAAGCTCCCATGCACTCTCTCGCTGGTGCCAAAGTCACAGCACTGTGCTTCCTTGGGAGGCACATAGGCTTTCCATAAACTTTCATGGCTTCTGTGGCGGGTCTTTTCACTCTCCCACACATATATAGCTCTGTATGTTACTTTTTTGGTAGGAATGCACTAATTGTCACACATCTTTCTTTTTTAAATAGATTAATGTCATAATTATCCTCATTTTCTTCCTTCCTGCTAGAGGCAATTGTTGGAATGCTTTAGCATTTTTTTGGAAAAAAACCACAAACAAACAAAAAACCCCCAAACCAAAACCAAACAAAAAACCAACCCACCAAAAACCAACCAACCAACCAAAAAAAAGTCCCCAAACACAAAAAACCCGTACAACTTGTCTAGGGAAGGAATTGTTACCACTCCCAAGACTTAAGGACTCTAGAAACCCTCTCTTTTTCTTTTACTTCAGTGAATACTTAGGGTTTAACAGGTCATCATTCCTGATTTTGCAAAGCTCAGCCTTACCCACACATATTTGAGATTAGATGTATCTTCAGCTTAGTTTTTCTCAGGTTCGCCTAGACATTTCCCCCCCCACTGGTTTAGGGAACATTATTGCTTCTGTTAGGTACCAGCACAGTCACAAAGGAAAAAAGGAAGAAGAAAGCAGTTCTATAACCCTCCACCTCAGTGCAGGGTGCTGAGGCGGCCACATCTGTTCAGTGATGCTCAGGACCAGGCGGACAGTGCGTGCCATGTCAGCACCTGGCAGGTGCTCCCTTCATCACATGTTGCTGACAGTAACAGAAATAGGGATGTTAAGAGGTTATATGATGTGGACTTTTCTTGGCCTGATCCTCACTCTATATGGTTTTGCTCAGGCCTGTTTCCACTTCCACTGCACAGGTGCTATACAGGTGCTATAGGCTGTACTAGGAAGCTGCCAGAATAAACCTCAGGTTTGCTGGTGTTTCAGGCACCACCCTGCTCCCAGGAAGAGCACAGAGGACAACGTGGCAAGCAAGAGAAGTGTGGGCAGGTTCGTAGGACCTCCACCAGCTACCTCCTGCTTTCCCAAATATTGTCTTTTCCTTTTGGGAAATCTGGAACCATAGAATGACATCTGTCAAGCCGTAGGCACTTGAGAGTAAGCACCCATCAGAATAACTTACTGTCAAAAACAGGTACAAATTCATTTCATCCCACTTTGTGCCATATGCTGCTGTCAAAACTTCATGAACTGTTTAGGCAGCATGTTGGGACATTCTGACTAACTATGAGCAGAGCTATTTTTTTCATAGCTTTGTGTCATTGGCGTTTATAATTGGGTGTTTCCCTGAACTTGCTTTGGTCTCTGAACAGATAAGCTTGTAGAAAGTGAACATAGCTTGGGAAGGTGGGCACGGGCCAAACCTCTGGATTCCACCATCCCCATTTATTTTCCTGACAATGAACTGGAAATTGCTATGTATCATGGTGTTCAGGGACCAACTTTTCCTTCTATTTTAATGCTAATATTTGAAAGACGGGGTGATTTTTTTCCCTGTGATTTGATGAAAACCTTGAATTTTGGATCAGACTGGTAAGCTGAATCTAAATCACATTTTCTACTGCTTGAGCCCAGCTGTTTTGTTCTCCTGACAAGAAAATTAGCTAGGACACCCTTTGCTATAATAAGTGGGAAACAGACCACAGAATAGGTAAAGAACACATTTGCTGTTTTATTGGTGCCTTGCAGGGCAATAATACTGAAAAAGGGGAATGCAAAAGAAACAAAAAACCAAAAACAAAAACCCAGGACAGTGGCAACCCACATTGTATTTTTTTTAAAGAGTACATCAACTCCTGTTTTTTTTCATTTATTGTGGCATGAATGATAACATAAAACCAAAACATGAAAATATACAACTTATATTACACTATGTGTTATGAACAAAATATAAATCTATAACTCTATGTTATATTTACATAATTATTTCTTTTATTAAATTTCAAGTGAGATGGTAGGTTGCACATACTTTGTTTTAAGCTCCAGGCATTTGATTGTCTCTATTTCTTTTCTATTTTCATTTCACTTGTAAAATCCAAAACGTTAGAAGGAGTAAGAGCTTTAGAGCCAATGGAGCTATATAAATACTGTTTCAGCAAACCAGTGACAAAAAACACTGGGGAGTAGAGAAATCAGTCAGTAGAAAAAACGAACTTGACATGTTCTTCAATCTGGGAAACTGACAAGTTAAGATAAAGTTGAAAAAATGTAAATATAAACCAAGCTAAACAGCCAGCCCATGCCCTGTGAATTGAGGATACACTTGAATCCACATCTAGTGAATTACACACAGTTCTTTGCAAAATGGAAAGTATGGTTCTACCGAGAAGTGGGCAGACAAAGAAACTTCCTATCCGATACATCATGCCCTTAAAACATACGAGATACCATAGAGTCACCATTCATTCTAGCAGATGAATTCTTGCTAAGTAAGGTCTACGTTTCCACGGAGTATAATTATTTTTGATGTTATGAACGTGATGTCAGAGGCTTCTTCGGGGACAATAACAGCTCATCTCTTTGGATTAAAAAGAAAAAGCTCTGAAAATGTGCTGTAAAAAGGTTAAAGACAATTTACTTTCTAAAAAATGATTTAATTAAAGAGAGTCTACTGCAGTAACCAAATCTTTGAAATAATGTCTTCGAAGAAAGAATTTCTTCCATATGCATTCGTAATAAGAGGATTTGGTTACAAAACTAATTAAATGCTATAATAATAGCTAGTGTTCTTTTCTGGGGGCCTGATTAATATAGCGGAACGGTTAAATAAAGATGTTAAATGCACTTAAAAATCCTATTTTACTAATATAAGGCATGAATAAATTGAAAAAGGATATACTCTGTGTTATTTAATTGAGCTTAGAAGCAAGTGCCTCAGTTTTTTTCTTCTTTTCCCCCTTTCCCCACTGCTGGTGGTGTTCTTTTGTAAGCTCACGAGATGCACGGCGCAAGGGGCTCCCCCTGTTTAGAGGGGGGTGGCCTGTACGCCCCACACCAAGCAGTTCCCCAGGAGCATCCTCGCTCGCCAGGTTCCCAGGGAAGAGAGGAACAGAGCCTGCCTCGGCATTAGGGCCTTGATGCGCTTTTAACGTTAATACGATCCTAATCTTTTCTAACCTGGTTTTTCTACATGCTCCAGGGCACAGTACCCAGGAAAAAAAAAAAGAAACAAGACAAGAAGATCTTTTTATAAATGCATGTTTTGCTTTGTCTGGTTATTTGTTGGTTTTTTTTCTTCCCCCCCCCAAAGAAATTAAAGAGGGACAAACAGGGCCTCATTTTCAAATCTGGTCTTCTACTGCCAAAGGATATATGGGTGTTCATCCTTGGACCCATGAAAACATTAATACAGGCGTTAAGTATTTTGCTGGTTTGGAACTCAATAGCCTTTTTTTTTTTTCTTTTTTTCTCTTTTTTTTTTTTTTTTTTTTCTTCTTTTTTAACGTTTCTGCATTGGTTTTCAACATCCAAATGCAGGAGGTGGATAGTTTGCTAAAGCCACCCATTTGCAGAGCCTGGGTGAGCACCAGCGTAGTCTCTCGGATGGAAATGTGCGCGGTAACAAAATTAGCGTTCAGCCGAGCCCCAGCCCAGGCCAAGGTGGTGAGCAAAGCAGAGGGCACCGGGAAAGGGGCTCCAACGTGCCATCCATCCCCAAGAGTAGAGCTGGGTCCTGCCCCCCCAGCTCCTCCAGCGCGGGAGCCGCCCTGCCCACGGACACCGGGCTGCCTCCAGGAGCGGCTCCTGCAGGGCAGCCTGCAGTTCAGGGCTGAAACTCCGTCCCGCTGAGGTCAAAGGGCCTTCTTCCCACTGACCTCCTCGAGGGCAGCTTTCCAGCCCACGTGTCTAAGACTTGCTCCAATCACACCTGCCGCAGTGGCACCTACCTGGAGCTAAAACAAAGTATTCTGGTAGCCCAAAAGTGACACAATTAAACCAGAGAGTCTCTATAACGTGGTGGAAATCAAGCATCCAGCAAATGTGAGGTGAACCCACAAGAGTCAGAAGTAATTTGTTCACAAAGACAGGGAACAAATTTAAAAGTTTAAAAAAAAAAAAAAAAAAAAGGAGCAAATATCTGTTTTCACATTGTACATAATAATGATATAAAAACAATTGTCTACTTTTTTGTTTCCTTCTTATCCAAACAGAGTGCTTAAAAAAATTGGCTCTAGATGACTGGTGTAATTAAATAACTAAAATGAGTGATGAGAGAGCAGAAGTTAATTAAGATTGAAAACAACACTCCCATTAATTCACTCCATCATAATAAACATCAGAAGTTGACATGGCTGGGGCCAAAATTAGAATAAAAGAAAGAGAAATGGTGTGAGCAGAAGAAGAAGCGATTTGTTTTCATATGTATATATATATATATTTATATATATATAAAAAGGCAAGGTGGGGAGGGGGTATCCATTTTAAATAGCCTAACAGCTTCATTTGCTGCACTGCCAAATTAGAACAGAATAAAATAAAGTTAAAAAAAAGGAGGGGGTGTAAAATAAATTATACATAATTTACTAATCTGGGAACAGCTGACCATTATTATTATTATTATAATTACCATTACAACACTAGCAAGAAGAGGCAGTTCAACTGAAAAAAAAACAAACAAAAAAACACAGTCATAAAATACAAACAAAAAGAACCCTCTCTGACGTGGAGGATATGATCAGCTACTCCAAGCATCATTTCAGAGCAAATCTTCTGAGAGAGAGAAAATAGAAAAGAATTTTTTGAGGCAGACGTGGAAATCAGAACAGGGAAAACAGAAGAAAAATGAAACAGATGTTGCAGGGTAAAACTATCATGTCCAAACCACTCGTTGGAGCATTGTCCTAAGTTTTCAATGGCATTTGCTTGTTTGCTTTGCACAAGGTCTGTAGAGGTCAATTTACACTTCAAGTGGGATTTCAAGAGGCCAAGAAAGACACTCCCCCTGCTTCCCAGTCTCTCCTTCTACCTGCCCCTTTCATCCTGCACCTGGCTGCAGCAAGGGCTACATTTGCCTGATTAAGGAACCGTTTGTAAGAGCAGTGTTGCCAAATGCTGATGACCAGAGTTCTGGGGAACGCTTGGGCTGGGATGTCACTGCCACTAAGGTATGCAAGGCAAATCTTACAAGTTAGAGGTGGCAACAACAGCACCGGGTATCAGTTTTGGGAGTAGAAACTTACCAGGAAGTAACATAAATATAAAACTGGCATCCTCAGTTAGAAAACTGATTCAGAGGAAGGCTTTTGCCTCAGTACAATCCTAAGACTTTCCTTCACAGGGAACAGAGCAGCGCTGGGATAGCTGCTGCCTGCAATTTGGAGTAGAGTTGACAGTTGATTGGTCAGTTTAGATCTAATGCTTCTGTCTTTGCTACACAAACCTGGGTGCTCTCGTTCTACAGGAATATTACAGTGAGGAGATGAAAAGAGACACTAATTCATTTATATTTACATTCTTTTTAGTTCCGAAAAAAAGCATAACATTCAGTTACATTATCAGAAATGCAAACTTCTGCTCAGGATTAGGCTTGTGTAATTCCACCTTCCTCACTCTGTTGTTGCTGCCCAAGGAAGGCAAAACTGCACAAGCAACAATCTAAGTGCTCTAGAACAACTCTGAAAATATTTAATCACAGGAGAGTAATTTTTGGTTTGTGAGAGGCAGCAGCTGGGGAAACTCAGCACTACAAAAGGTTCGGGTTCTTGCATGCCCACTTTGAATATGGAAATCTCTTCATAGCTATTAGTCTTCCTTCCTACACAAACATCCCACTGATAAAAAAGAACTTCTGCCAATGCAAAGGAGAAAAAAACATCAGTAAAAAAAAAAAAAAATTGCCTTTTGAATCAGAGATCAGTACTCAACCACCCTGAAGGTATGAGTTCAGAACTGGACATGGTTGGTGGCTACCTAATTAAGCTCAGCGAGGAGGTAACATTTCCAGTTGCCCTGTCCTGTGCAGAACAAACCACATTTTGGACAAGCCTCTTCTATGTTGTTTATGCTGCCACTTGAAGTGTAAACTAAAAGCGAAGGCTCCTTACAGACCAAGTCATTTGGAGGGTGCAGGACTTCATTCTGGAACATGCTTTTTGCTCACAATAGTCCAAGATTATTCTTATTAGTACCATAAACACGCACACATGAAAATCCAAGACCATAAAATATTTTTTCTCTAAATTTCTTAAGTCTCTCTCTCTCTCTTTTTTTTTACACCTGAGAACGGCACCTACAGTTTCCTTTAAAAAGCAAAAGCAAACCCAAAAATATATGTCTAATCTCACCAGCTGCTGGTATATCAGGTTCTTCAAGGGATTGTCTAAGATACAACACTGTCCTAACTTTAGACAGAGCAGGAAGCAAAGAAAAAACAAAAGAAAAACAAAACAAGAAGAGACCAACCTAATAAAAAAGCAAACTGGACTAGTTCAGCGCTTTAGTACAAATTTGGCACTTGCTCAAAGACTCAGTATGGTGTGCAACTGATGAAGAGAAGTCCTCTCTTGAAAGGAAATAATTGCTTGTTGGGGTTAACAGAAACAGACTCCCCACTTCCTTCCTTGCCAGCCACGCGCACAGGCACGCACACACACGCGCGCACACACACACACACAAATCTGACCCAGATTTGACAGGGAGGAGGAGGAGGAGGAGACAGAGGGGGTTAAAAGGAATTTTATCTCTTTTCTTTTCCTGTCAGGTGCATTACCAAAAAAAAAAAAAAATTATTTCTCTTTAAACTGTAGCACAAAACAACAAAACACATTCACAAGCCACTTGTTGGCACTGTGTACCTGAGTGAGAATTTCTAGAACATTGTAGAACAAACAGCCATAAAGTTTATTTGAAAAAAAAATAATAATAATAAAAGGTCGACGGGTAAGACTTCAGTGCTTGGGTATAGCAGCTGAATTACTGGCATTATTTTACCCATAGCTTATATCATTCTGTTGTTGTTGTTGTCGTTGTCTTTGTTTCCTTTCTTCTGAGCCTTTTGTCTTCTGATGCAGGCTGATGTCTATTAGTCAGCTGATGTCCCAACTAGTTAAGACTAACAGTTAAAGTAACAGTCAGTGTATGAGAAAGTTAATGTGCTTGGCCACTGGCAAGGATAAACCACACGGGGCTTTATTTATTTTTTCTTTTCTCCTTGAAGTCCTGTAGGTCACGAGATATTTGGACCCCGATCAGTTGGCTTGCCCCGCAATGTGATTTTCACTGTCACTGCCATAGTCCGCATCGGGGTCATCCTCTTCCTCATCGTATTCATCGTAGATTTCTCCATTGACGTCATCGGTCTGCATCTCCTCCTTGATATGAGGCTCCTCGCCTTTGATGCCGTAAGTGCTCTGGATGACGGGCATCCCAGGCTCCGGGCTGCTGGACACGCTCGAGTGCTCAGAGGGCAGATGTGGGGAAGGCATTCCTGCCATGGCAATGGCTCCTGGGTAAACTACGCCCGCGGTGGCGATGGGAATCTGTGCTTGTTGCCTGCCATGGAGAGAAAGTAAAAGGATGTTTGACTATAGGAAGGAGTAAAGGGAGGGCAAGTTCAACAGCAATTTGCAAGCCTGCAGCATATATCCTTGGCCATGCACAGAAAGTCCCTGGATGGCCCATGCAAAATAACCTTCATATCAATATTCCGGACTCACCAACTGATGCTCCAGAAATGAACATCAAGCCCAAACCAACTTCACTGATCAGAAAACCCAATCTCTTTAAACATCTTTAGCTGCACCTGCACTAGCTCCAGCTTGCCTGCTTGTTAAGCAGGCTTCTCTTTTGGGTCAACTGGGTGTCCTATGAGCTGCCAGCCAAAAACAAAGATCCTTGCAACTGTGGCCCAACTTAAAACCCATATATTTTGAAAACACTCCTTTTAAATAATCCAGTCTTCTGGTAGAACTAGACATAAAAGTAACATGTTGCCAACAGCAGAAATGCAGCAAGGACTAGGTAACTTGCACAGGAACAGGGAGGTGCTTTAGGAAAATACCAGTGAATGAGGAGAAAGCAAGGCAGGAACCTCCAAAGAGGCAATGCTTACTTCACCTTCACTCAGAGACCTGGCTATTATTAGGGAGAAGAACAGTGAGCTTTCTGGGGCCAACATGGGTTTATAGGTTGATAACTAAAGGCCTCCCACTGGAAGGTGGCAGCTTCCACTGGGAGCAGCCCTTGTGAAAAGCAGACTCTTTGAAGGAAGGTGGATAAAATTGGGAAAAGGCAGACTTAAAACGGAAGCAGGCATTATTTAAAAATAAATAAAAAGCAAGCAAGTAACATGAGCATTTGAGAAAATCCTCTACAGGATGCCTTTATATGGTGTCTAAGCCTTGGAAACCTGTCTGCAGTAATGAAAGAAGAATTATTCCAGGCCACAGAAATTCCCTTTGCATCAAGAACACTGGCTGTGTTATACTAGTGTTTGTTTCCCTGAGAAGCTTCAGAGTCCCAACAAGCCTAGAGGTTTAAAATTCATGCTCCTTTTGTTTCCCTGCTGCATGAAGTAATTCCATTGCAGTAATACTCTTCAGTACATGCTGCACATTGTAATGTCATCAGCGGTGTGTCCATCTGCACTGAAAAGCCTTGCCACAGGAGACAGGGCAGAGTCTCTTGAGATGAACATTCTTAATTAAGAATGAAACCCTCCCCGTTCCCCTGCCTGCCTGTGCCCTGGCTGTACAGTAAGCCTTGCACAGCACAGTGATCCTGAAAGACTTTCCTCTGCCAAACAGCTTTACATTTGTTTGGAATTGCTGCTGCCTTTTCAGATACTTCCTGCCCGCCATTTGAGTGAGGCCTCCCTCCGCACAGTCCTTATTTCTGTGTTTCTGAAACAAGTCGAAGTTGTCTCAGCTGAAGATACAGCTCTTAAAGTAGGGAGCGGATCTAATTTACATTTTATTCTTAATTCAATAGGAAGGCTTTTGTTTTCTGGAGTCAGCATTTCTGCAACAAGATTCAACACACTTAAATTGCTTTTAATATTTAACAATAGGAACACTTTGCACTTAAATGGTGCTTTTCAGAGTGCTTTTCAAATATTAAATAATTTAAGAATGGTATTTTTCCACCTCTATAGGATGTCCAGCCCAGAAGTTCTAGCAGCAGGCTTCAGATACTAATGCATAAGGGCTCTCAGCGGTCCAGGGAGGTGAGCCTGCCATGCTATCACTGAAGACAAAGGCACTGAGATAGGAAAGTATTAAAAAATGCCCAGTCCTTCTCATTGTGATGCCTTCAGCACATCTCAGCAGCTGGCATAGCCACAGCTCCTGTAAACCAAATCACTTATTGTGGTGCCCAGGCAGCAGCTGGACTGGTGTTTAGAAGTATAGCCCTAAATGACCTGTACTGGGGGATGCAACAGATGGGGAACTAAAACCAGGAACGCAACTGTAGTGCCGTGACTGCTGGCATCACACACTGACCCCACTGCAGCCATCAGCCACTTTGTCAGTAGCTTTCACCACAGGTTCTGTGCTCCAGTGCCCCAGTGCAAATTATCTCCAGAAATGTCTTGATTTCAATGTCAGCCTTGTTTGGAAAGCTAAACAGTATGCAGAATGTTACAAGGTTAATTTTTTTTCCCCATGATGAGGCATGCATGTTAACCAGATAAGCAGTGTTCTGGGGGCTCTGTTGCCACCTATTCTTTTTGCAGAAGCCCCCCCCCTCTTTTTTTAATCTCTTGATGCCAAATGTTGGCTGACTTCCCTGTGTTTGTTTCAGTGCTTACCATTGGGATCACTGTACCTGCCAGCACCACAGGGTTAAGCAGCTCAAATTTCTCTGCTGAGCGGCTTATTATAACAATGCACACTGTAGCTGTTTTAAACACAGTCTGATGACACTTAACAGTTGCTGGACAGATATTCTCTTCTTTATTGCTACTTCAAGCCATTAACTAGAGAGATGTGCAACTCAGTTAAAATTAAAAGGATTCAAAATTCAAATGAACAGAACACAACTTCCATTATTTTGGAGGGTCACTCATGTTGCTGCTTTTGCTGGTCTTAAAACCACTGTGTAGCTTTTAATTTTCTGTCTACAAAAACATTGTGGAATATTTGATTATTTCCGATTCTTTTTGATATTTTGGAACCAAAACCGAGCATGCTACTCTTCTAGGCAGATATTAACCTAATCATATCAAGCTGATCTATTAGCTGTTTATCAGAACTGGTCTTCCTAAAATTTATGCTCAACACAAAGCATTTAGCTTACTGCTGGAAGACACTCCCTAGTATGACAAAGGCTGTCACGATGAACAACGCAGACAACTTCATGCCTGATATGAATTAACTGAGCCAAGTCCATATTCCAGCTCAAGCTAAGTGTGTTCAGCAGACCTTTTGCAAATCACTGGTCACAGATCACACTGAAAGCAAACTTGCATTTTTGGCTTTTGGATCAAGAGCCACTACTATAGATTCATTTAGATATATTCTCTCAGGCCTCATAATAAAGTAATAGTTATAAGGCTTTATTAGAAGACTATGGTTGATTGGAAAATCTTAAGCTACTTTTTTTTTTTATGATCACAGTGGAAATGAGACAGTTGGCTGAGGTTTTAAGATGAGCATTTAGCAGAGCCAACAAAAAGATCCCTAACTGCCTAACTTCCTCCTGGAACACGTTATAAAGTATAAGCTTGACTTTCTGTTAGCAGTATCTTATGTTCTTGCCAATAAACTGTACCATTTACCACGCTGTGAATTAAGAATTCTCCCTGAATTATTTTTTTTTCTATGAAAAGAGCAGTAGTTTTTAAAGGTCCCATACCCAACATTAAAATACTGCCTCATCTCCTGGCGTCTGTTGCGCATGATAGCCTTGTACTCGCCAATGCGTAGTTTTTTGCCATCTACAAGGCAGGTACGCTTCGGCCTCGGCTTGTATTTGTAGTCTGGGTATTTCTCCAGGTGCTGTTTGCTGAGTCGGGCCTGCTCCTCATAGTATGGCTGCTTCTCTAGGTTTGTCATAGCTTTCCAGCGAGAGCCTGTCACCAAGAAAAAAACAAAATTTAAAAAATGAGATTCTACTCATCCCCAAACACTGAAAGGCAGAAAAACAAGTAGGTCACCCAGAACAAGATACCTACGGTCATATTGCTTTGGGCTGGGAATCTGTCAGAGCTTCTAGACAGGGGTCAGGTCTTGTTTGTATTTTACTGGTAAACCTCTTGGGTATGGCCAAGAGGCAGAGAGAGATAGCACTGGAAGTTTTGAAAGTATTTTATTGAAACTTATCTACATTATAATGCCTTTCAGGTGGGAAGTAAAACCATTATCCTGCTACTAGGCAATCCTGGACACAAGGAGGTGTATTTTAGAGGAATGGCCAAAGACGCCTTAGATATACAGTCTGCTCTGCTACATCCCCACACTTCCCCTTGGCCATGGGCCTGTTTTCACGTCCTGTTCAGAGGAGGCACCACTCCTGTGCTGCCATCTAGTCACCGTGATCCACCACATCCAGATCAAGGCATGAACTTGGGATATGCACATGCCCACAGCTTAATCGTTCATGACAAACACCAGATCTTTTGGGCTTTATGGGTTTGTGAGAAGTAGAATATGAAGGGATTGTAAATACTGTGCAGCCAGGTACAGGAGCCTGTAAAGACCCTGAAGCAATGCCTCTAAAAGCTATAAACTACCCCTTATGTCTCAGGGAGGTTTTAATTCCAAGACCAAGAGCTGGGGAATGCTGCCAGCTACAACTTAAAGAATTTAGTGTGTGTCATGAAGGGAAGGGCACTGGGATACTGGCACACCTCTCCACAGAGCTGCACTATGGCTTCATTGCTGGCAGCCTTGTTTGTTGCCTATGTTAACGTGGCTATTTGAGCTAGGGATATAATGAAGACTCTACAACTGTTTCCAAATACCTCCTGAAAGTTATAATACTAACATTTCTTCAAGGACACAAATATGGGAGCAGAAAATAAAACTTCTTGAATCGGTCACCCTATTTTATTTTCCCATGAAATACTGAAGTGCTTCAGGGTAAGATACATTTCAAATAACAGGAATAGTCCAAACTGCGAAACATGTGGCCTAGAAGAAAAACTTAATTGGAAAATAGTTGATTTTCCCATTGAAATAAAAGTTTGAATAGTTTCTCAATGTAATGGGTTTATAATGTCATATCTCGACTTGCTCTTGTTCTTCGTTTTTATGGTTACTCATACTGTACTTAGCTCATGCTATTACTCAGGCTAGTCTTAGCTCACTCTACCCCCAAGACTTGCAATATAGAGAGCACAGTTATCCCTTCCCAGGAAAGAAAACAGTTTCATGCGCCCTCTAGAAAGGCCCCTTCTGATTATTGACACTATTTCCCCCACTGCTCTTTGAATCTTTATTCCATGCTGCAGCTTGAGCTTCTGGAGAAAAGGATTGGTACAGTCTGACCTCACATCTAGAGATATGTGACTGACTTGTAAACAGCAATGTCTTTGTTTTGAAGATGAGCAATGGACATCCCTTTCTTAACAAGCACTGATTTGAGGTAAAAAACATCATTTTTCATTATGTTTACAACACGTAACATGCAGACATCCCCCAGCTAGTCCTGGAATGGGAAGCAGTCTAATGACATTGTTGTTAGCTTAGGCACAGCACCATACTAGCATGACTAGATGGCTTCTAGGATTTGGACTGAAATTTCTGCACAGCTCTTTTTATGTCATACTGAGGTAGTGTCTGTACATGGGAGTTTGTGACAGGGCTCTGTATTACACAGGGCAGCAAACCTCTGCAGCCAGAATCCTTGTCTCCCACAGAGGAATTATTCCAAGCTTTTTCTGGCAAAGAGAGTGGCTAGAAAAAGTGACACCAACTTTCCACATAGATTTCCTCCTAGATTTTGGGCTGAATGACACAGTGATAAACACGTGGAGATTGCCAAAACACTGCACACCCACTAACGCTGCATAAGAAAGAAACATAGATTGGGCCTTGTTGAACCATGTTAAGAATTCAGGGTAAAGCATACACAGGTTCTACTGGAAAATGCCCAGATGTGGTTCTTCTTTCATATTCTATCTCACAGACACTGGCACACTGGCATACAAAGAAAATCATAGCAGTTAGTCTAAATCTGGAGTCCTCTAATCACACCCCTGCTGAAACCCTAGTGGCTTAGAAAACCTGTCCCATCTTCTTTTCTTGCCGCAGAATCAGTTTTTATTTATGAACAGAAAAGCTGAAAACAGTCTTTAAACAAATCTTGACATTTGCTTTACATGCTGTGAAGGGATCTGCAATGTAGGAACTCACACATATCTTCAGACAGACAGACAGACAGAAAGGTAGAAATTAAAGTCAGTTGGTGCAAAATTGCCAGGAAACTGCTCTAATCCAGCACAGTTCCTCTTCTGCTGTGCTGGTTCACTTGCTACAATCCTACAGTCAGATCTGGGCAGGCAGATTCCTACCCCCTCACCTGAAAAGATCTGTAAATAGTGGGTGAAGCTAGGCAAACACACAAGTCTTTGCAGGATCAGGGCCATAAAAAGTGAAATTTTTGATGCATGATATTTGTACATACCGTTACACATACAGTATTTATACATAAATGTCATTTGTTATGTTTTTCCTTCCTAAGCTGCAAACTCAATACAACAAAAATCCTGGCAGTTTCACCTCTCTTCCTAGAAAATTTTTAATAGCTGCCTTCTGCAGTGATACGTCCTCTTACTATGACATTACTGTTTTTACAAAATATACTAAATATAATTTACTAGTATGTTTTGAACTATCATACATAATTAAACAAACAATACTGTCAAATTTTAAGCAAGGCCACATTTTCTGGTGATAAACCCTTGTTATTTACATTTTAGCATTTTCACTTCCTTTCTTAGTCATATACATACCCCAGTCAGCTCTCTGATTGGACTTAATTTGAAATTTTGGAAGTTTGAAGAAAACATAATTCTGATCCTTGAATTTGCACCCACAGGGTAAGCTATGAATGAGTATTGTCAATCAGCATACTAAAACTGGTTTAAAATACTTTATGTTTGGACAAAATACGTTTGCAATAGCTTTATCTGTCATTGTTTTATGTGTCTATAAACACATACAGGGCAGGCACGGGTACCTATTCACAGTGCCAAACCCAAGCCCAAACAAGGTCTGACTGAAGAATCTTCAAAAATTTTTCTTTTTAAGGGAAGATTTACACTCTTGGGTGAGCTTTCCACTCAGCATCTGTGTTGGAAAGTTTTGAGTGGGTCAAATATGCAAGGCTTTTTTCCTTGACTATGAAAACAAGAACCTGTTCCCCTCCCTGGATGAATACGTAATGACAAGCAGGGTTCTTGCACAATTCTCCCTGTCCTGGTGGCTGAAGTATTAGGGGGGAGGAAAGAGAAAATTAAAAGACTGCAGTACCAAGCATGGCTTCTGCCCCCCCAGAGTGAGGCAGGGCAGTAAGAGCTGTGCTCACACAGCTGTGTGTGACTGTGAACACATGTGGAGAGGGCAAATATTAGAATCCAGAGCAGAAAAGAGATGCCCTCATGTATGCCCAGACACTTGTGCTCAGGCACACACGTGCCTGCACATTCAGAGCTCTGCTTAACCACTGATTTTAAGCCAAGTTTCTCTGACAAGAATTTTTTTTTCAGCTGTTTAGCAATATTCACCAATTTTCAGCCCATTAGACTCACATTTTTCAAGCTGAGTACCTGAATCAGGCTAATTTTATGTAAAATAAATACCTTCACATAAACAAACACTTGTATAACGTACAGGTATGTGTATACGTTTGTATTCACACACATACATCCCAAGAGAATTTCTGAAGGTAGTGTCTGACTTCGTTTTTTCCTAATATCTTTATGGAGGTTTCTCAGTGAAATTAATTAAAGTATTTACAAAAATATCTAAACAATGCATTATTAAATTGATAGGGTCCAGCAGACCCATTTTAGCACTTTTTTAACAATTTACTAAAAAAATATCATTATCCGCAAGTTTAAGTTGCAATGAACAGATGGATGACAAACGTATGCACAGATGAATTTAGTGACAAATCCGTGTATCTAATTTTTATGCTCAAAACATAATACCACAGTGTCAAACATAATCCCTAGAGAATTCTAGTGCTGGGAAGGGCACCTCCTCTCATTTTACTATAAAAATGGCCTTCGATCAGTGAGAACTCCATCTAAGCTGCTCTCTGTGACAACGAGCTCTCTGACCTCAATGCGCAGCAGTGCTGCTGGAAAAATGGGAAAGAAAAATTGTGGCTTTCTAATAAGGAGCCCCTAATACCTGGCTGAACTGTAAGCTTCTAGCTGCTCACCCTACACCAGTTAACAGACAGCTCCCTGCTGACTTCAAAAGACTGGCCTTTTGCAATTGAGGGAAGACCTTTGTAACATTTCTGTCAAGAAGGGAGACGTCAGGACAACCCTCTCCATCGCAGTGGTAGAATGAAAAAATTAAATGTGATGCTGGAAGGAAATAGAAACATCATCTCTCACTGCCTCAGACCTTGCTTTTCCCTGTATCTGGCAGCAAAACAGAAAGAGTTTGGAGTCAGCTATACTGTCTGTCACCTCAACAGGATCTGTAATGAATTTGCACATTTTACTCCAACTACTGTATATCTAATCAGAAAAAGATGTCCCCATATCTCCCTGATCTAGCGCCAAATAGTAAAAGGTGATTCCTTATGTTAACAATTTCAGCAGAATGGCTTATTAAAACCAGATTTTAGGGTATTATAAAATGCTTAGAAGCCCTTTAAAATGTCAACCAGGATCCCCAGAGACTGCGTAAAATGTCAGCCCAGCTCAAGCGCCTGTTTTAAGCAGAATGAATTAGCAGCGTGCTGTCGGAGGTTGTTATCCAAAACAATCAGTTAAGAGGGAAAACATCAAGCTCTCTTTGTACTTTCTATATGAAAAGGGCCATTCAGAATGATCTTGTAGATTTCTGAAGCTGATTATTTAAAAACAGGTTTAACCAGGTCTACTCTCAATTTAGAAACAGACCAAAACTATTACTGCCCTGTCCTCCGGCTAATCACATCATACACCTCTGACCAGTATAATCCCTTTTAACCAGTATAAGGTTATTTTACCATCAACATAACCAATTTAGCCTTCTAATCCTGTTCCTATAACTAATCTAATCATCTCGTACCACCCTTTAAATCATGGGTTAATATCATTACATCTGCTATCCACAGTAATACATTCTGCCTCTTGGACCAATTTATCTCATTTCCACTTGCCCCCTGCTAACTTTTCATAATACCACTCTCATCAGCATAAGCCTCAAACCTCTGACCAGTCTAAACTCAGCATATTTACCAGACCTGCAGCTGGTTAATGTTGCCATTACATTTCTTGAGTAGTCTGCAAACCAGTGAGACCTGCAGGCCAGGTAAACGCGTTCCCGGCTTAGCCACTGGCCTGAGGGATGCTTAGGTTCTGTAGTAGTTTTTCTTGGTAAAAATTCAACATCTCTAATTTGGTCACAGATTTTTTTTTTTTTTTGCAAAACAGTAATTCATTGGCCTCAGTGAACCTCATTAGTCACCTGCTGTATCATTCAGCATGTCACAGAGCAGTAACTTTGGACAGAACATGGTCAGAACATTTGAGCAAGTAGTGAAAACTTGGAAGACTATGGCATGAGATGCAGTAGATGACATTCATGACAAATATTGCTTGGGATGTGAAGAGTAGAGGATATGGAAATTAGTTTTCAGACTATGGGAGAATGAAAAACCACTCACTGCAGAAGATTAGATTCAAGAACCTGAAGGTTCATAAGTCCATAGGACCTGTTGAGATGCATCTGCAGGTCCTGAAGGAACTGACAGATGAACTGGGGTTAACACTTTGGTGGATAAGGGAAGAGCAACCAATGTCATCTACCTGGACTTGTCCAAAGCATTTGACACTGTCCCACATGACATCCTTATTTCTAAGGAGAGACATGGATTTGATGGATGGACCCCTTGGTGAATAAGTAATTGGCTGGATGGTCACACTGAAAGAGTTGTGGTCAGCAGCTTGATGTTCAACTAGAGGCAGAAAGTGCTATGGCACAAATCAAACACTGTAGTGTGCTACCTCATAGTAACTAGTTAGATGAAATATGTGGGCAAATAAATGATAGCAGTTATTTTGTGCTTGTTCAACAGTCTAATGAACCGGTTTTGCCTATTCAGTTCACATTTTCACACCAAAATGACCACCACAATCTCAGTAATTATGAAGACACAAGAACATTTCATGTTATGGTTAATGCATACAGCTGGGCAGCACAGTGGAAGCTAATATCACTGTTGTCCTTGGTGCAGTGATTAAGTAGCAAAATAGACAGTACTTTTGTTGTTGCAGGTGTTCAGGTCTATTCTTTCAAAATATTTTTGAGTTTTGCTCTGAAAGAACAGTGCTCCATCACTCTTACCTAATATCTTGCTGATGTTGGAGTTGTGCATGTCAGGGAAGGCTTGAAGGATCTTCCTCCGTTCGTCTTTAGCCCACACCATGAATGCATTCATTGGGCGCTTGATATGGGGTTCATTGCTACCACGCCCTCTGGATTCCCGATAAATTCGAGATTCTGATACTCCTGCACTTCCTAAAAAGAAAGAGAAAAACATTCCCAGCTTGTGTTTCATTGTGCAGCTTCCCCTGCCATCAGTAACCTGGTGTCAGGTGCTGCACATTCAGTGTTCATAATAGGTTAATATGTTGTATATTGTCTAGTTTTAGTTATTCTATTGATTCAGTATCACATAGTATGAACTTGATGAGGAGTTTAGACTGGTTTTTTTTCAATACAAAGCATTAAACAGCTGTTCTAAATCATCTTTTACTGCTTAATAACATAAAGCCTACACTTATCAATGTAGATTTACTTTTTACTTTCTTCTTTTCTTGCTTAGAGAATGCTGGTCTTATGCTACTTATCTACCTTTTTTGTGACGGACAGGGGGTGATATGTGTGGCAACACCAGGCATTTCTTCTGATGCAATTCTCTAACTAGCAAATAAATATTTATGTATCTGCCTGTTTTTGTGCTTACACCTCCATAACAATACATACAAAAGCAGAGAAACAAATAAACATTACGCTTACTTCAACAAACCAATAAACTCCCCACAGATTCAGAGTGTGCAACACTTACGGAGGATCAGGTCTATATTGCGGGGATTCTCTGTGTGATCTCATTTGTAACACATATATATGTCCCTTTTAGTCCCTTTTACTATCATAAATAAATTCTTGGTCCCTTCTTGAGTCCTTCATTGTACACAGAGAAGGCTAAAAATCACCTCCAGACTTAACACACCCCATGATTAATCACTTTTTCCTGACTTCTTTCATAGCACTTACTGCTAACTGCTCACAGGCCTCCAAAGCCCTTGGATTCTCCCACAGATCACGCTGATATGCACACAGAAACCTGGAAATAAGGATAAGCCATTTGTACTGACCATCAGAATCTCCACTCATGTTGAAATCCATCATTGCGTGGCTAAACTTCCCGTCTTCACTCTGTTTTACTGCCAGTTGCTGAGTCAGGGTCTCCAGTGTTGTTTTATCCTATACGGGCAAGATGACGGGATTTGGATCAAGGAAATAATTAAACATTGCAATCACAAAGTCCATAAGTCACTTAGATGGTTGATAGGGAAGCTGGATAACTATTCACAACAGTTTACTGAGACAGGTATTTAAGAATCCATAATAATGTTTTTTCTGGAAGAGGTATGATTGCAGACTCTACTGTAAATTCCTTTTGAAAACTTGCTTATTAGCTAGTGATGAGCAAACTCCATAGTGTTGAAAAGATTGGTTTAGCTCGGCATGATAAAACTGGCTGCACATCTGAAGAATACTTCAACTCTCTACATCCCTAGGACTGCAAAGCTGGACTCGAAGTTTAGATGATACATGCTCTTTTGCAATGTATTTATTGTTTTACTCTACTTCCAGCCTGCAATCAAACTGCAGGGGCATGGGTGCCTTTGCCTTTTTTTAAAGGCAGTATTTTAGGAAGCAGCCCATAGGGGAAAAAAAACCACCCTGCAGTTCAAACTTATTCAGGCCTTGGGAAAGGGTCAGCCTGAATTAAGCACGATACTTGGGCAGCAGTTTGTGTTCTTGTCCAGACTGTTTTGCCCAACCTTACTAACACCCCGTCCGTCATTCATCTAGTCAGAACTAACTGTGAACCCTGGATTGCAACAGGCTAGTGTGTGCTGCCAATTAATCTGTCAGGCTGCAGCGGTGTCTAAAGACACTGCCAGAACAACATGCCAGGGCCATTAATTCCAATGTTCTCTTCAAAACACCTCGCTTCCCCCTGAATTGTTTGACTTTACAAATACAAAGGTGTTCCATTTTCCAACTGTTTTTGTTTTCCCAGTGACTTTTGCTCATAAACATTCTATCTTCCTGACAATCATATGTTTAAAAATAAATCTTTCAGGGAAGCAATACTAACATTTCAAAATGTTAGGCACTGTGCCTTTTGCAAAGCTAAGGAAATGACATGATACAGCATGATAATAAAGTGGCTCCAGTCGAAAAAATTCTTTTGAGCTTCTTCCTGCAAGAAGGATTACTGTTTCCTTGTTCTATTCCACTCCTGATGACTGTAAAAGATCAATAAACTAAAAAAACTTTCAGATTTCACATGGCAACCAGAGACTTCACAACTTCTGTGTAGCCTAATAATGTCACTGGGTTGTGTTCCAGAAGAAAACAGAAAAGAGAACAATGTGAGTACAGAAATGCTTCCTGCAATGTGATGTCCCCCCACCTGCAATACAAAGAATGGTTCAAATCCCTGAAAGTCATTGAAGAAAGATTTTCTGAAGAGTGTTAGAAATAAGGCTGATCTGCTCAACTTTATATGCTCACAGAGTTTAGGCAATATAAGGTTAACTTTCCTACTCCTCACATTCATTTTCACTGCAGATCCCTTTCGCACTCCTCGTGCTCTGTCTATACCCTGACACATCACTGTGGAAAGTGTGCAAGATGAGTTATCCTCTTGGTCTTTTCAGGAGAAGCTCATGCAGCAGAGTCAGCCTATCACAAGCAAAAGGGTTTCCATAACACTACCAGGCACAGCAGATCCAGCAAGCTTGGAGAGGCTTCAAATAAGCACCTGAACTATTCAGGCATTTAGTTTTACCAAACTCTTTGATCTACTGGTTTTAACTCAGCTCTCATTTCCAAAGCAGCCTGTCAGCAGTCAAGTCAGGAATAAGTTGACTTTGTATTTTTTCCAAATGGATCGCAGATTTATAATGGAAGTCAACAGTTTTTCCTCAGGAAAAGAAAGAATGTATTTACTGTCAACTTCATAGTGCTAGAGTTCAAAAAATTTTTATGTCAGAAATCATTTTATAATGCTGCCACCAACATAAAATATAAAAGAACATTTCCTCTTTTTGGGTATATTATGGAGGAGGGAGTTATTCTGTTGCAGACTTTTCTGGAATCACGTATAAACCTCTTAGAGAAACAGAGCTGTGAGCGCAAAGGGCATGGGCTTAACAGCTTTTTCTTCATGCAGTAAGTGCAGCTCTTGAAGTCAGGGGCAGTTACATTCAGAACCACACTCCGCTGACATGATCTGATTGAGTCTTGAGGTCAGCGAATACTCCGGCATGCTGTCTGCAGGGTACACACCGGGCACGGCTCATTTATCAGAGTCTGACTTAACAAGCCTACAGATGCTCTGCCACTATCCATCTTGGGCAAAGTTTTGCATTTTGAGGTACAGCCACATTAGATGAAGAGAGAGAGTGCAGGCATGATGGAAGAGGGGCTGTGAAGGAATGCCAGATGAGTGCTGAGATCCTGGGCTGCTCTGCGCAGCCCTGCGCTTGGAGACGGCTCTCCAGAGAACCGGAACATGGCTGAGTGGGGAGACCGCCCTTTCAACATGGTGACAATTAAACTGCTGCTTAAACGTAGGGAATGACAATACAATGTAATCAGCAGTGATAATGTGGCAGCTAAAAAGAACTTCTCCATGACGTTGCACAGGATGTCAAAGCAGTCAGTTGTACTTCTCTGTGTTAATGCTTAGAAATGTTGAAGTCTAAAAGGTACAGAGGCAATAATAAGTCCGTCCTTTCCTGAGCTTCGGCAACAGCACTTCTCCCATGAAGAAAGGCTACAAGAGTTGGGATTGTTGAGCTGAAAAAGAGAAGGCTTTGGGGTGACCTAATTGTGGCCTTTCAGTACATGAAGGGGGCCTACAAGAAAGATGAAGAGAAACTATTTATGAGAGCCTGGAGTGACAGGACAAAGGAGTATTGGCTTCAGACTGACAGAGAGTAGGTTTAGATTAGATATTGGGAAGAGGTTCTTTACTGTGAGTGTGGTGAGGCACTGGAACAGGTTGCCCAGAGAATCTGTGGCTGCCCCATCCCTGGAAGTGTTCAAGGTCAGGCTGGATGGGGCTCTGAGCAACCAGGTCTAGGGGAAGGTGTCTCTGCTCATGGCAGGGGAGTTGTAACTAAATGACCTTTACGATCCCTTCCAACCTAAGTAATTAAAAAATCCAAACCCCAAAAATCGACCCCTAAAAAACACTCAAAGAACAGTACTAGGAGAGCAGAAAGAGATCAGTAATATCCCAGCAGGATGCAAAAGCCTGACTATTCATAAGCAGCATTGTGATTTCATGTCCTATGCTCTTCCCATTAAACACACTGCAGCTGGTTTTCCCCAATCCTGTCATACAGAAACACTGATACAATTACAAAATATTCAAAAGGGGCTAAGCAACATTCCCATGTTGTTTTGCTTTAAAGTATTCAGTTGATGACTTAACTGCTTTTTGTTTGATGTAAGCATCTCTTTAACATTTCCTACAGAGTCTTTCAGTTTATGGTGGAAGTATTTATGGACTCTCCAAAGAAACAAAGGAAAAAAGTTTTCTTCCCTGATGCCAAGTCAGCTGGCAACCTCCTGACATTGCTATCCCTGCCTCCTCTCACAGAATCATAGAACGGTTTGGGTTGGAAGAGACTTTAAAGATGAACTAGTTCCAACAACCCTCCACCCTCCCAGACACCTATATAAGAAATTCAGACAAGAAGTCCACAATGATTTCAAGTTTGTACAAAAGCAGGATCTATTTATCATCATTATCTTAATTTAATAGCAAACTGCATGATCTCAACACTGCCACCACTCTGCTGTGTAAACCGTAGCAAGCTGAGGCACTATCCAGTGACAACATGCGTGCTAGGTTAAGCAGAACATCCCTTTGTTTCAGGTATGACATGATACTCATTCTATAAAAAATGCACAAGTGGTGTCCACCACAGCCTAGCACCAAAATTGCCAGGATGAGTAGGGAAGGTTGGTCCAAACCCAGGAAAGCAGTGTCAAGAATTGCTTGTGAGACCTGCTGAAAACCAGACAGCACAAAGGAGCAAAAACAAACAGCAAGGAACACTTGCTGCAAGCGTTTATTCTCCTGCAAGAGAATAAACATAGGGATCTCTTGCTAATGATGAAGTGACTATTTTCCTTCTAAATTTCTGAGTTTTGTATCAGACCTCAGAAGACTGAAATACATCTTACAAATTTCTTTTCTTCTCTATGAAGGACTTCAGCAGAAATGAAATGACCATCACAATGGTCATTTCTATTGGATTGTAGGAGACTCTCTCTGCAGGGGAAGTAAGAGCTCTGTTGACTGGATAATTTAAAATTCTAATGGGCAAACCAGAGAAGATAATACTATAGAGAGCAATCAGTCCCACAATAGCCCAATTGTTCAAAGTATAACCAGAGAGATTTCATCAATAGCCACAATGTGGTGAGAAGTCCCTAAAATTTTATTAATCAAAGAAATTAATCTGCTAGAGAAGATTGATTTATACCACAGCTCCTAGAAATGTTCTAATTATATTTAAAAGAACAATGAAAAACACATACACACATGGAATGTGTCATGTAGAAAAAAAATATAAAAAATGACTAAGCACCAAGTCAGACTCAGTTTTGTGGTCAGCTGCAAAAGTTACTTGGCTCTCTGTCATGGATAGCTGTCATAGTTTAACAAAACATTGATCTAAAAATGACAAGAACTTGGTTGCAGTCTCTTTCATAGAAGAAACATAAAACAAGAAGAGTCAAAACATATGTAGAACAGCCTGACCATGTTTGCCAGAACTCCTCCCACTACTACACAAGAGCAAAGCAAAACCTTGGAAGGTTTGAGAAATAAAGACATTCTGATATATTTACCTAACCCCCTCCAACCTCACAGCTCCCATCTTGTACTGGATCATGGTACCAATGCTCAGGGTGCACCTGAGACCATGAACACGTCTCCACTCCTGAAGGACTCCACAGTTCTTCCAGAATACTGTGAATGCTGGGCATATGGCAACGGATCCCTTCTCCCCCTCTTTGAGACATCCTTTTGGCTGGGGTATTTGGCAAACACCGACAGTACTCTGAACTCCGTTAGAATCGCGTTTTGGCAAGAGCTGTTTTTCCGATTGCATAATTCAAGGTTAGCAATTTTACTGAAGCAGTCCACTCTCCACTTTGCTACTCCCCTCACCCTACCCCCACTTCCCCTCATAGGAATATTTTTCCTCTCAGCTTGATGCCTTCAGAGAAACAGCCAGCACAGAATTCCAGAGGAGGAGTGTTCAGGAACATCACTTCACATTCCTGCTTTTCTTATCCCAAGTGAACTGCAAGGCCAGAAATGAAAAAAACCCATGCATTTTTAGGGGAGCTCATTGGTTCTTGCACCTCAGAATTACAAACACACTGATGAACTGAGTGCCTGCTACCTTTGTTCCCTTCAGTGTCAATACATAAAAAGAAACAGATGGTTGCTTGCTACTGTCCTTTTTAGTGTTCCATTTCCCCCCCTCCCCATCCCCGCCAAGTACAGTTTGTCCAGCTATTTATCGTCTTGCTTTGTGGGGAAAATTCACACATCTAAACTCTAAAGATGCCATTTTCCAATAGACTGGGTTTTGATAAGCTAGTTTTTATCTTAGATTGCTGAGCAGCGCCTGTGACAGCATCTGATGTGGTTTGTGGTGCTGAAGCAGATGTCTTTCCTCCGCAAGGCCCAGTAAATATCAACCCTTCTGACACATATCTTGGTCAACATGCACCAAATCTTAAAGCACTAGGCAGATTAGCTGCTATGATCCTGGAATAGAAGTTCACTTTATGACAGAAAAACATATTTAATTATCCGATACGCTGGTGGCACCAGGTGTTATCCATTCAACGTCGGGGTATTTTCCTTAGCTCTCCAAGAAGGTGAAGAGTCTTATCTACATCTGACACAAGCAAAGACTTTGTAAAAGCAATCTTCATGTGCAATTTCTCTGCCTCTTGCAATAATAAACATCAGGATAGTTTGAGTTATAAAATCTTCATCCACAGCCTTTCAAAATGTGGAAAACATGAGATGGGCAGGCATTACGGATGACAGAGAGCTGGAAGCGCTTAGAGGAACCACTGGCAGTGGTGAGAGGTGTGCCCAGAGGTTTGCAGTCAGACTCTAGTCCTGCACATTAATGCCATGGTAGTTCAAAACAGGTACTGTGCCCGCTGTCTACATCCCAGTCCAAACCATGTTACAGCCCAGATCCTGTAACAACACAGAGGGATCTTCTATTTAGATTTGGGTTTTCCTGTGTAACAGATCACCTTGCCCAAGCATTCTTCACTCATCCATAATTAACCAAAAAATTTCACAAAGAAAGGCAAGATTATTAACTCTGTTTATGAGACGGGAAACTGAGTCACACATGATGTGACTTGCCAAGGGTTCCTTAGTACGACTATTAGTTTTAGGAACTGAAACTAGCACTATTGAATGTTATAAAAAAAATTATAATCTCAAGCTCATAATTTCTTTGTGAGTGTGGAATTGTGACTCTTGCTGATGGCACATGTTACCAGGGAGAGCAAAATAAAATAAAAATAAGAGTAGTTACAGATTCACAATTGCAACGGACCTTGCTTAAGTAACGCTTGCAGGGCTGTAAAACTCATAAAGAGCGCATGCATAAAATGATAAAATAGAGTGAGACTTTCAAATGTTCACTCAGTAATTGTTAAACCCCTTCTGGCTGCACAATTTTATAGTCTTCTACTGTACTAATGAAAAGGAAAGAAACAACAAAGAAGGGTTTTAGCCTTCCAATTATATAAACTCTGTGGACCACCAAAGAAGATGAAAGATTATTTATAATGCCACAGCAAGTTATCATTTGGGAGATTTTTTTTGTTGTTGTTGCATCAAAGTTGAGTATGAAGAAACAATGCATTCACCACCCCCTCAGCTCTTTCAGTCCTGCTTATCTGAGATATCTCTTTTTCATGGAATAATCCACCCACAGAACCTAAAAGGAGCATGAGAAGCAAGAAAATAAAAGAACATTCTTTATTTTTGAATCTTCCTGATTTTATGGTACTTCTTCCAAAATTATGATAGTCTTAGTTGGGGCTACATCACTTGGTAAAGGATCCATATCTTTTGGTTTACAGTACATATTAAAATCCATATTGCTTTAATACTACCTAGAAATCATTGCATCTGAATTGTACTCCATATGAATTGTTACATGGATCCAGTAGAGAGGTTCCCTATGAGGTGTTATAGGGAAAAAATCAGGTGGATGAAGAAGACCCAGCCATTTAACTACTCTTCTCTCAGGAACAGACACCCACCACGGGGAGAATTTGACAAAATTTATATAGTCTTTTTCTTTGCTGTGCATTGTGGACATAAGTCTTTGGTTTCCAAGGCCTCTTAAGGCAGTACCTTTAAAGGCACTGAAGGCTTTTCAGAGTCCACTGAAATAAATAGTGGAAAATCCTCAATAATTTGGCAGGTGCCAAGTCTCTAAGATTATTTCTTTTTCATTCTTTATTTGAAAAAGAATTATTTCCTTAGTAAAATATATTATTTGGCTTGGAAACAAACTGAGGGGAAGCAGCAATTCCAGAGGATACTAAGGTCTGGCTTTTTTTTGATTATAAGCTCTGAAAGACAGTGCAAGTCAGGATTTTTACACAAAAAAGGAGGTAGGACTGGCCCAGTCCATTACTTTAAAGAAGAAATAAAAAGGAAAGGGAAAACGAAGCAGAAGAAAGTTTTTACAGCCTGGGCATAGGCATTGACCTCAACCAGGTCTGCTGACCTCAAATAGGTTAAGAGTTACACGACCCAGTTTCTCATCCAGACTGTTTCCTGGGCTGACACGGTCCGTAACTCTGTGTGAATTGTTCAGTTGCTGCACCTTATTTTCCTGAACTCTGCGGGATGGAGATGGTGACATTTTCCCACCATTGTGAAGAGTTTCGAGATCCCTGGATGAAATCTGCCATGCAAATTTTAATCAAGGATTTCACAGCGAGTCAGAAAGCTGGTACAGCTGACCAGTGAGGAAAGGAAGCATTAACTGGAGAAGTGGCACACCAAGAATGAAACAAGATGAAAATCACAACCCACGCAGGATATCCTGGGAAGGAGGGTCTACACGCATGCAAAGAGAAAGCAAGAACCCAGTCTCTGCTTTCCTGGCAATTGTTTAATGAACAATGGGTGACTCAACTGCATAGCTGCAATACAGCCATACAATTCTTTTCCATTTTTCCCTAGAAGGCATTCAAATTATGAAGCCTGCTGTACCTTTGCTTACACTTCTTCCAGCCCTAATGAAGAAGCAGACATACTATCTAGGTTACTGCCTAACAAAGAAACCACTACGTTTTTCTAGTAATGAAGCAATGCTTAGTTTGACTTCTCCCCAGCATCAGCATCAATACAATTAGAAGTAAAGTTCAGCACCCTCAAAACACTCTTGAGGCTGCCTGTCACTCAGCTAAGTGAACACCTGCACACTGGGACAGGCAGATCCCCCCGAAGACTGTCCCACCTGCACAACAGGACAGGCTGATCCCTCAAGAGACTAAATTCACAGAAGAATCAGGCCCAGACTTCACTACACTAACGAGAGGTACTGCACTGATACTGGTGCCCATGAGTGTGCTGAAAGCCCTAGCAATTGGAGGCATGTGACTATGTAAAAACAATAAAAAAAATCTCAGGAAGCAATTAGCTCTCATGGCTGTAGGGCACAGCTTAGAACTTAAACCCAAAGACTCACAAAGCTCAAAAGTCATAACGAGAACTCCAAACCAATTGTATGTTTTTTTTCAGGAGGAAGTTGATCCATCTTTATTGGACTTAATAAAATTTCCACTACAGTATAAACAGCTGCAGTCCTCCCTGATCCACACTAGGCTGTGAATGTTTCCAATCTCTGCCTTCTGGAGTGAACGAAGACTTAAATTCCCATTCAGATTTCAGCAGCTGCAAGCATCCAGGGCTCTTCCCTTGCCTGTTTTCCTGCTGTTCTCCTTGACTTCAGTGGGAGTTTCACACACACATCTGTGGGCAGAATCAATCCTTCCATCTGTATGTTTCATTTTTTTATGTGCTAACCCTGCCCATGCAGCCCTGCCATAACAAGGCACTAAAGACACACTTAAATATATACACACTTAATCCTTCTTTTGAAAAATGTATCTAGGCATTTAGTAAATGATGGTCAATCAGGAGAAGAAAAACCCCTGTTTTAAAGTAAAGAGCTAAAATCCTTAGGGGAATAAAAAAATTCTTTATTGCAGAATCTCCCCCTCCCATGCGTAGGCACTTGCTAACTGAGAGTAGTGGCACTGTGACAAAAGTAGCAAAACCAAAGGCAGGCTTTACTAAAAGAAAAGGGGGGAGGGGAATCCTTCCACTGGCCATCTGTGAAAACAAGGCATGTGGCCATTAAATGCAGAGGCTGTAAATATAAATATACACAAGCTCCACAAGGCAAATGGCAAAAAAATGGGGGGAGGTGGGGATAGACAGATAAACTTCCAGCTGAAGTAAATCACAATGTTTAATGATTAGTGCGGGGTAAACCCAGTTTTAATTTTTGTAGTGTAACCTGCGTTTTGAATTAAACTGGAGAAAAGTTTCAGGAGAAATGACAACGGGTACAGTAGCCCTGTTGAACAGGACTCCTTGACCACCAATGATCCTGCTGAGGCTGCTGACTGGGCTAATTGAAAGGCTGACAACCCTGGGTGATGGATGGGTGGTGACATAATACCTGCTCACCTTCTTGTCACACATTTTGAAAACTGTCTGCCCTGTGTCGACAGCATTAACAAAGAGAACTGCAGCCCGCACACAAGAATTTCTGCTGGCGAAGAACCTCAGCAAAACAAAACTAAGGGGAGGACAGGGAAAGTGGTCATGAGAGGGGGATATATAGTTCTTAGGATAACACGTTAACTTTTGCGTTGTGGGACTCTAGCAGTCCATTGTCTGCAAGAGACTTCCTGGTCCCCACATTGTATAATAGTTATTCCAAAAGGATCTCTGCTCAGACAGCAAGAAGAGAACAAAAAAATTACACTGATCATTTTTCCTAATGTTTTACAGGTCAGTGAGGAATAGAGTGGGCTACAAATTACAGGACATATCTATTAGCAGTCTGTTGAATTTGCAGGGATAAGTGTGCATGTATGTAATGTCTGTGGGTAACGCAGCCTCTGCTAATCATTGAGAATGCTAAAGTATTTTTCCAGTAAAATACTACAGTGATTATGAATAATGGGCAGGTTTCAACTCTTGCAAAGTGATTTGGTTTATGATGTCAGTACAGAGCCTCTGGACTTATTTCCATGGGGTTTCTCCTATTTGAGAAGCTCAGCTTGTGCTAGGTCCCAGTTTCAATCATTGCCACTTATTCTAGGCTGACCCACGGTCTCTCAGTGTCTGCAGCAGGCACGGGGTCAGAGTGTGTTTTACCAACCCTTCTCTTTTCTTCTCCTTCCTGCCCTTCTCTCCTTCAGTTTTCTCTTGACTTTCTAGTTCAAATCTAACCATTAGGGGAAGAAAAAAAACGTTATTGAAGTACAATTCTCTACTCCAAGAGAAATTTAAATCCCCTGTGTTAAACCAGCTACTCCTTATGCCTTCAGTAAAGTGAGCTCCAGTGTTTTATTTCTCAAAGGCAGCAGGATCTGCAGGTTTGAGATTCTTATTATCCCACTCCTCCCCAAGGGGAGAGCAGGGACGGAATTCATTTCAGCTCAGCAGATCACAGCAGTTTCGGAAGAGTTAACTCTGCTATCCCCATCCATCAGGCAGCCAGTGAGGCATCAGGAAGGAATGATGGATGTAAAATTATTACAGGGCTGCCACCCGATATACTTACTGCCATTTGTAACTAACGCTGGAACTGACACACTTTTTTCATTATTAAACATCCACATTAAGTCAACATTGGTCACTGTCATTTCATGTTTGGCACTCTCTTAAGGGGAAGAGGAGGAGTTGGGGGTGAGAGTGGGGAGGATGGTGGGAGGAGGGGTGAGTGGGAATGGGAGGAAAGACATCCTGAACCCGGTGTTCCATAAGCATGAGCAATAAATAGGCTCCTGCTTACAACACTGGAATAAATATTGTTACAAATAGCTCTTTAGTTACAGCCCAGCAGACAAGTACATGTCAGAGCCTTTTAAAAGGACACACTCCAAGCCATAACAGGGAGAACTTGTATCACAGGTTAAGAAACACTTCAGCACAGGAGGTGTGCGTATGGGGATGTACTCAGCTCAGAGGGTGAGTGCATCCCTACACATCCAAAACCCTTTCGTGCCTGTGTCCTTACACAACTGCCCGACTTGCTGGCATCTTCAGCAGCAGGTGCCAGCACTCAGAAACCAGGACCTGTGTTTGCAGCAGCGCACACTGACTGCTGAAGTACCTGCTTGTGTGTCCCTTTCCCCCTTTTTTAGTTACCAAGGCACATACACAAGTGCATGAGAGTCTGACTGTAGTCAGAGAATTGCTGGCTAGAGCAGTGCATGTTTGTGTGGTGTATCCCTGAAGGCACTGTCGTCTTGGGTGCATGCACACACATGCTGGCTCTTTGTGTTTGTGTACATCTCCTTTGCAGAGGAACAGGCAGTTTTGGGGCGGAACAGACAGGACAGAGATCACTTGCTGATGCTTCCTGTTGTGGTGTTTACGCCAGCTGACAACCTGCACTCTGAGCAACATGTATAATAGGTAACATTGTTTGTGTATAGTACATATCAAGCTATAATTAACTGTAGATGACAATTACAAATAAAACTATGCTCCCGGGTTTCCAAGAAACCAGAAAAACATATACACACACGTCTCATTTATACACCAAAATGTTTCCAAGAAAAGTAATGTAAAAATATGTTTTATTGCATTTGCAATTAAAATAGGTTTTAGTAAAATCCATGTTCATGATGATGCTCATAGTTTTTACTGTAATCCTCTGAAAATCAAATCTGTCAAGATGGTCCAAGTTGGATGCCCATAAAGTGACTCACCCAAATCATCTTAACCATTTTTAAAAATCTTTTCCTATTTATGACTCCTTTTATACAGTTTCTCTCTAATTCCACAAAATTCCTGTCTGACTACTGCCTTAGTTGGCACGTCTGGCTGGCCATGGGGATCAACCCATCTGGGAGCACGAGTAAGGTAACAGGTCACGCACATGTGAATGAAAAGCCCCAAGAGCTTTAACAGAGACTTGCAGAGGTTATTTCCAGCCTCAAACCTGCCCAGATACCCCAGCAGATAAATCCCTACCAAGAGTCTCATACATATGTTCGGAGCTGCACAGAGCCCACCTCCATTAGTAGGCTGCAGTAGCATGCCATGAAAAGCTCAAGATGTCTCAGAGAAATCCAAAACTACACTAGCCACTGCCACAAAGAAGGGAGGAAAATTTGGGATAGCACTATATGGGTTTGTTGGCTACAAAGACTGAGGTCGCTCTAGGGGAAAGAGAGTCTTTCTTCTGTACGTAACTACAGACATAGTGTACATTTCTACATTGTGTTCATGGACACATAGATGCATCTTTTAATTATATCCCCCATCTCAAAATCTCCCAGTGATCAGCAAGCAAACATGACATCCCAAAATTTCAGGGGCTGCCTCTAAATCCCATGGTGGGACCCCAAGTTCCTGAAAGGGAAACCTTCCATAATAACACTGCAGCTCTATTTCTCACTAACCTCCTTCCCATCTACCTCATTTTCTTCCTTTGAAAACAGGGAAAACCGGAATAAAATTTAATTCAAAATTCACTTGCCTTCCTCTCTAAGACTGCTCTTAAGAGAAAACTTGGAAGTCCTGTATCAAACAGACACAAACTTTAGGGCAGTTGGTGTGTTTGTCTGGATCTGAACTTCACAGTTGGCTAGTCAGTGGAGAGCCTGGAGCATAAATGGGAAAGAAGAACAAGTACCTAAGCTTTACAGCCTATGTCTTTCCTCTGTTGAGTCAAATGCATGAGACAGCTCCGAAGACACTACAAGTTAAAAAGTGCAACTTCTTTACTAGTGCTTAAGTGGTTACCCCAGCAACTTAAATGCCATTATAGTCCAATAGGGCTCAGACTTGGTACTATCCTTTCCTATCTTCACTTTAAAAATAAAGAAAATTAAATAAAATGTAATAAAATAAATTACAGAATCAATTAGGTTGGAAAAGACTTCTGAGATCATCAAGTCCAAATCAGTGAACCTCAATAAAGTTTTGGCATTAACTGTATCAAAACACCCTAAAGCCTACAGTCGCTTTAGAAAAATTTTCAATTGAGCAAACAATTTTTTCTTCCTGCTACCTTGTAAAAGAACTCATCTCTGCCCTCCATGAGCCCATCAGGAGGCATGAATTAGAGAAAAAAAATAAACTTCAACTGGGGTTGAGGGTGAGAAGTGAAAACAGAAGGGTAAGGAGAATCCCAAGAATAGGAAAGTAACGGAATAAAGTGAATGCAGATGGTTCCACTCCTGTTACTTAATCAAAAGGCTGTGCAGAGTCACTAGAGCCAGCATAAAGTCATGTGTTAGAACAACAGCTGATCTGTATTAAAGAAGATTAACTCCCAATGCCATGGTGGAGGGCCTGGGATTATTTTATGTGCTTCCACTGCCGAACAAGCCGTCAGCACAATTACTGCCCTCCGATGTGAATGACTGATCTGTAACCACAGCTAAACAGCATGCTGCTTAGGGGCCTGGGTGCTTCATGAAGATGAATTTCCATACCATCAAAGTGCTTTTAATGGGCTTCCTGATCCAACCACAAGGCCTGCTTTGCAAGTATATAGAACTCAGGATGAAGGCTTCCTGTCCAAAAGGATTTGGTCGGTTGTCACTTGACAATTCCCAGCCAGCACAAGGGAGGAGAGGGGGGAGATAGGTAGAGTTGTCTCTGCTTTGGAGGATTAAAAAAAAAGAAAAAAGGAAGAGGAAAAAAAAAAAAGGGTACAGATGCTTTCTGAATGCAACCAACTGCTGTATCCACAGCTGAATTCAATGCGCTTAACAAATAACGGCAATTTAGCTATGCTTGCGAGGAATAGCTTGAGTCACTTTGCATTAGCATCTGGCTGAGTGTTAAAGTCATTTCTACATGGGGAGCAGAGAAAAGGAATTTCTGCTCCGAGCATCCTTTCAAGAATGCTTAAATATTTGAATATAAATTCCTTTGTGCTTGTGATCACTTCTTCTTATATCTGACACTCTGCTTTTCCCTTTTCCCTTCTGGTACTCTTCTATGTGAAATGCCATAAACATGCTCCATCCCTCTTTTTCTTTCCCTCTCCCTATACCAGCACTCTTATTCTTCTACGAAAGAATGCATGTACTGCCAGATACCTATTACACTGACGTCTTTTTTCCTTCCCCTTCCTCTCAAGAAAGTGCATGAAATTGGAGTAATTTCTACATCACTTACACTCAGGATAGGCTGATGAAAAAAGTACAGTGGTGAGAGACTCACATGTACGTTTAACATTCATTACCCAGGCTGCTGGCTTCTCACAGCTTATTGATCAAACTCCATCTAAAAACAGGGAAAATGGAAAGCTATCCAAATTAGCAATCTGCTCATTCTGGACAATATTGTTTGACTCACAAGCTTCCCAGGATGACTGAATTTCAAGTTTCTGCTAAATAGCTGATCATTTTTATTTAATCTATCTATCTGCCTATCTCAGTGACTCTCACAAGACCTTACAGTGCAAAGGCAGTAGAAGTGGTTTCAATAAAATGCAGTTGACACCAAATGTGACAATGGAGATCCTTGTTGTACTGCACAAGACGGCTGTATCACCTCAGAAAATACTGCAGGGGAAGGGAGGAACTGAGGGAAGAGTCCTGCCAAGCATACAATGCTGAGATGCACGCAAGCATTTGGATGTATATCTTAGGTGGCAGTATTATAAGGACAGTTCACTATAAATGTGACAGCAAGGACTGGCAGGTCTATTTATCCTCCATAAGCCAGGGCTGTGCACGGAAAGACATCAGGTATTTCCAGAGAAAAGCAGCAAATCACAACCTCCCTGACATACATGACAATTACATTACAAATGATTTTTACTAGACAATATTTGCTTTGTTGGTATTTTGTCATAACACAGCTTCACAGGCCAGTCCAAAAGCAGAAGGTGGTAAGGTCCATACGTTCTGCTGCCTCTAAGTTTCACTGAAAATATTTGGTGCAGTTTGTGTTGTCAATCCTCTGCTTTTTCAATTTTGTTAAGTCATCTAACGTGACATGACAGTGCTACATTGCAGTGGTCACAAAATATCATATATGACAATCTCACAAGGCTAAATACCCAGAAGCTGAGCCTGAGTATCAGCAAAGCTTATGCTCCTAAAGAAGCTTGAATATTTCAAATCCAGCTCATCTCACAAACACATGTAAGCATTTCCATAAAGCAAGATTTCCACTTAGACCCAGAGATTTCCAAGATCACCTTCTCTTAATACACATTGACAGGCTGGAACAGAGAATTACTGGCCTCCAAAGTTCTTGTGAGGGCTTTAGCTATCTCTGCCTCCTCCCCACTCTCCCCCAGGGGTCTCCACGTCTCTCTCTCATGTCATCTTTTGGTTGTGGTTTTCATTTTGCTTTTCACTTTTTTTTGAGCTGTTCTGTTTGAAAATGGGGAAGGAAAAATAGAGCAAGAAAAAGGAGGAAAAGAAGGGAGGAAGAACTTAGGTATGTGCAGGGAGAGCCAAATGCAATCTCTGACCCTTTGCAAAAGGAGTCTGGGAAACTCACCTTTTCTGTCCTGCAGTTATTGAGACCCAGGCTGTTCACAACGGCCACCTTCCCATCCAGCACCTGCTGTTCCCTCCGAAGTTGCTCCTTCATCTGTCGGGCCTCCTGGATTGCCTTGGTAACAGCATCGTGGTCATTTAAATAACCTGACGACGTGACAGAAGAAAGGATATCTTAAAAAAAGAAAGTTACAAGAAGTCACTTTAGCTTTCATCGATGGAATGTAATTTATCATTCTTGATGAGAAAGAGTTAAAAGGTAAGGCCCAGAAACCCATCCATGCTTTGTAATTCTATTGGTGTTGTGACAGAGCCACCTGGATAGAAAGCATGAGAAACCTCAGTGCCAAAATCATCCTTCCTGCTACTTGATCCCATTAGTTTCAATATTTCCCTGACACTGCAGAGGTTAGCCCTGTGGTTTGTATGCAGTAGGATGTAACCGGATAAGAGTTAGAGGAAGCTTTGATCATGCCAGCAATCCCGAACTCTTAAAAATAGACCATTTCATTCTTCCCCTTCTTAAAACTTGTGAATACATTAAAATAAACCACAGGTGGCGGTGGTTTGCTATAGATATGAAATGCATAATGGCTGGAAAGAGAAACCTCATTCACCGAATGCTCCCCACCACCACCTGTCATTCACAAATGTATAAGACACCACAGTTACACGGACCTACATTCCCACTCCTATTCATGCTGCTAATAGTAGGTCAAATGTCCACTGTTTTGCTGCAAATTCACAGCCTAGGGCTTAGCCTTAGTAGTCACTGAATTATTTCCTTTTAAAATGTTACAAGCATCACCAGCACAGCTAATACTATTTAATTTTAAATGTGACACTTTGTCATTTTTTTCCTTTAGCGTACTGTAGATTATACTTATTATGATCTGCATGTGATTTGTAGGATAGAATACTGATGGGAGACTCCAAGCCCCAGTCTATTTTTCAAACATTAAAGGAGAGGCTAATATCTATCAATCTCCCTCCCCCTCTCCACATCCCCACACGTGTGCGCACGCACACACTTCTTTCTGTCTTTTAACTAGGGCATAAAAACGGCATAAAATGAATCTGTAATATGAAATTGCCCAGAAAAGGGACTTCTGTTTGTGACATGAGGCTAAATCTAACCAGATCCATTGGTGAATTGTGACAGATGGAGGGACTGTGAGACAGAAGGCAGGCACTAATCACACACAAAATGACCGGCTTGCCTCAACATGTTCCATGGATTCCAGCAAACTTTACACCCTAATCCATTTTTAGAACAAAAAACATCTGGGCCATAAATCCTCTAATCTGCCAAAACACGCTATTAAATCCCATGATTTGTTGAAAAACACTAAGATTAAAGAAAGGAAATATAAAATGGCTAACTGCCGTGTTAGGAAAGTGTTATTAATACTCTTTCTTTGTCTCAATTATGAATGTTCTGTTCCTAAAGAGCCTTGTCTAATCATGTCAGATTACACATCCTTGTTGTATTGCTAGACTCTTCTATCTGATCCACTGATTGCCAAAAAACGTAGGACATTGTCTTGCTGCTTAAAACATTTCAAGGGAAGAAGCTGATGTCAGATTAGTTCAGTGCTCTGCTGCTTGTCAGGATTTTAGCCTGATTTGGGCTTTTATTGTTGTTTTTTTTTAGGCTGAAGACAGAGTGAGACTGGTATTCCCATTTTCCTTGGAGTGCAAAAACTAGAAAGAAAAGTTTCTGTGCGGTTTGACTGCTGTTAATTGTACTAACAGTTAGCTTTTGGCCAAATCCCCAGGAACCCTGAGAGTTTTATATGAAATAACTTGATTCACATTGCTTTTATCAAATGACCCAGTTCAGAAGTTCCCAGCCAATGGAATTCCAGCAATTCCAGCTTTCCTGGCATAAGGATGCATACAGCCTGCACCAATACAGTGCTACCAGCTGATTTTTCCTTTTTTTTTTTCACCTCCATTTTATCAACTTGCTTGGTTTCTTCCCCAGTTTGCATATGTTAGTGATCAACCTCGCATGTAGTCAGACTAAATTAAAAAGGAAGCAAACAAACAAACAAGTAGTATTAGTGCTGGTTGTGCTCTTGATTAGAGTAGGTATAATACTTTCAATCTGTAACAGAGACGAATTTTGCCTAGGAATTGGAATTTATGCCCTTCTCCAGACTATTTGGCTTTTCCTGAATACTGCTATCTTTGAGACAGTTTGGCACATGACAGTGAATAAAAGCAAGCACTCCTTATGTTTTTCAGTAGCTGCCAAGATGCTGGTGTGCAGGGAAATGATTAATATAGAAGCGACTTGAATGTAAATTATTGTTGTTTAGGGTAGGTGGTGAATTATTGACAGAGAGGGGAACTGCATTACATAAAATGCACTTAGTTACAAGGATTGCCAAACTAACACAGAGATGTTGCAGATAATGGCAAAGAGCAGAGAGAAGTTGTTTCTGTTTTTAGTACACGGACATATGCCTGTTCCCAAAAAGAAATGCTTGGATTTAAAGTCATACATGAAGCCATGACATTTGTGACTGCTCAGTCTGTAGCACCATTTATATGCTGTAAGGATGGCTCTGGAGAGGGCTGTGTATCTGTACGCCCGAGTGCAGCTACACTGTTAATCACTGGGGCTCTAAGTTTACATCCCTCAAAGACAACTGAACAATACATGAGCATTTCTCCACGCCACAGGAGCTGAGAAGCCTGAAGAACTGCTTTCAGAGAACAGTTTTAATGTGAAGTTAGTGGTGGTGAAAAGTGACAGCTCAACTGCATCTCAGCGAGGTGGGCTGCGCACACCTAGGACAGACAACTTGTGCCTTGCGTTGACAGCTCCAATCATTCAAACAGTGAAGGCAACTATCTGGCAAATGACTGTTTCCCAGTGAGTTTTTGTAGAGGGATTTATCACTCAAGATAAGAAAGTGATCCAGTTTCTCTACCATTGAGGGACCTTAGTACCTTTGCTAAAAATGCTATCAATTTTTTTGTGGTGTAGCTCCTGCTGGAGGGTGACTTGAAATGTCATGCTTGCTTCAAGATCACCAAATGATTTCATCTAACTTCGGTTGCATCTGACCTAGCAGTTAGCAGGAGAAGAGTCTTTAGGATCTTCATGAGCCTTTCCTTCTTCTAGTCCTCCATTAAAGCATAAACCTTTGTTAGAAGTACATTATATCCATCCAGCTCCTGCACCAGTTAAAGACAGCTTATCTTATATTATACAGCATGCACAGCGATACTGCACAGCAACCTCAAAAAGTCACTTTCTATATTTGTAGCTGAGAGATATACAGCAGTGAACTCTATGTCATTAACAATAACTTAAGTATGTTATCTTTTGCTCCACAGTTTTCCATGGTTTATTAATGGTATAACACATTAATTCTTCTTACAAGAGTGACCTTTAAAGCTCTGTTCATCCGCACAGCTTTTATCCAATTACATTATCACTCATTACAGGTACAGCATTTCAAAATCTGCATCTTGTTAAAAGAAGTAAATTGCAGGGGTCTCAAACCTATGAAAAATATCAGGTGTATAGGGAAAGAAGATTGGAGAGGAGAGAATAAGAGATGTCTTGCCACTGAGATGTGGGTCAGATACTTAACTCCCCATCCAAATGTGATATTCACTCTACTTAAGGACAAAAAATCTAATGTGAAAAAATCGAAACCCTATGCATTGTGCATGGAGAGCAGCAGGGTCAAGCAAATTAAAGATGAAATAGATTACTACCTACCACAGGTAAACAGTGTAGAGTTAATAATAATAGAGGTGCTAACAATTAGTAATGTGATATTTAAAAATATTTCTACAGTTTTAATGTGTCATACCAAATAAAGTTTACTGCATAGCACTGCTATATCACAGAAACAGTTTCTGATGGGTTTGACCTATGGCTTCTTTTGGGTTTTTTGTGCCAGTGGCCAGCAGGAGATGCTTTAGAAGGAATAAGACAGACCATAGAAAAGGTGCATCTACCTCCCCTAATTCTCAAAACAGAGGTTGATTTACATACTGAAATCTTAATTCAGGTTATATTCAATTACTTCATGGAATAAAATATTTCAGTTACAAGGACAAAGAAGGGGGGCTGTATACATTTGTCTTATACACACAAAGAGCAGTCCCTTTAACACATCAGACTTACAAAATCCCCACCACTAAGACTGTTACTATTTAGATGGTCTTTTAGGCAAAGATGTAACTTCGGGAGGAGGAAGAATTATCACTACTTTCTGGGACAACGTTAAAAACAGTCATCAAGACTTTTTGCAAGATACAACATCAAATTTGGGTTTTTTTAAATGAACCTGGTAGTTGCTTTGCTCATTACACTAAGGTGAAATAATATTCAGTGCAGCTTTTGAGCAGACTAAAGATTAAACCTGTAATTTTGGAAAGACGGAGACTTTTTAACTTTTAGGGATACTTTTGAAAGTTTATCCATTGTTTTTAGTGTATCACCGGTCTTCAGTGCCCACCATTAGACAGGTTGCTGTCCTTAATGCATGCCATTAAACAAACAGCATTTACTAACTTTATTGGTAAAGCAGTATCTGAAATAACAGAGGTCCTTGTTTACTGAGTATGTAAAAGCTAAGAGAACCCTCCTGAAAGGTTAACTATGTGAGTTTCTTCACTGGCATCAAACAAATGGAGTATTATGGTCAATTTACAACAGCTCCTAGATCAGAGCCTGGCACTGGCTGATGAATGTCCAGTTTCCATTAAAACCTATTAATCCTTATGAGGAGCAACACACAAGGCTGAGCTTACCTATTGTGTTGGCTCTGGCTGAAGGACTAGCTAATGTTGCTGGCACAGAGGACTTTAGCGAGCTGGCCCCACTGTTTATTCTCAGAGTTGGCATATGAGGAGAGGTGGGTGATGTGGGAGACTTGCCATCAGATGTCTTGGGTTTGGCTGAAAGGTTCAGAGGCTGGGCCACTTCATCCTGTGACAAGCAGAAGAGAAAAGAATGTTATTACAAAATTGCTGTTGGCACAACACCGTCCAAGCAAAGACAGTTGTTTTCAGCTCATATGAACTTCTAAACCTGAAAGGTTGTATGATATATATGAAGATCAAATGTGATACCCTCTTGTCACTCCAGTTTGGAACTGAAATGACTGATAAACTGGAAAATTAGCATGACACGATCAGAGAATATCATCCATTTGCACTTTGGATGAGAGTTGTCTCTGAAGAAATTATTCTCATCAACAAGATATATTCTTCTATTATGAAAATGAAGAGCAATTTTACTGTTATATTTCCGCTATTTTATTTTAAATTTATATTCATTAATGAAATAAGAACTGAAGATCTTCTTCACTTAAAATTCAACCACCGCTATCGAAGCTGGGCAAATGTGTTTTAGTGAGTGGGGTTTCAGTTGGGTTATTTTTATGGTCCTTTTTTTCTGTGTGTTTTGTTTGTTTGATTGTTTTGGGCTTTTTTGTTTTGTTTTTCAACTTGTCCTTTCCCCTGAACTTTCCAGGCTTAGAATTCCAAGCACAAAAATATGATAGGAAATAAATAATTCTCCTCCACCCTAACAAGAGAACAGGAGAAACCTGCCTTTTCTTTCCACAAAATCTGAAACAATAACCTGATAGTTCTGCATATAGCCATAGATGTTTTCCTCTTCTGCAAAGCTGAACTTCCAGATTTCAGTAATTATTATTATGTGAAAATAGAAAGACTGGGTGACACTTTTTGCAGGGTAACTGGAATTATTCCTAAACCTGGCTTGATTACACAAAGTGACAGACAGTGCTATAAAACATATTAAAATTCTAAGTCATGTATTTTTGTTTGACCAAAATAAAATACAGTAAGGGGAAAAAAAAAAAAAGAGATGGGAGAAAACATTTTTCAACAAGGGTGTATTTTAGAAATGATTTTAACTGACTTCTAAATAGCCAGAACTAATGAATATGGTATTAGATCAAATCATCACATAATAGCTTAGCTTTTCTCTGATACAGTGACTTAGGAAAGTCATCCTTTAGCTACAAGAAGTGTTGTATCAGACAACTAGGTTTCAGCTCCAGGCACTGAGGAAACTCATTCTGATCTCTCTAAATTATAAGTACATTTAGTTTTACAGAATTATTTCTGACTTACAACAATGCAAAGCTGACTGGAATTAGACTCGTAATGTTTGAGTGTTTTACTGTTACCACTAAGATATCTGTAACTACTATCATATAACAGTGACTCTTTTCCACTGAGGGTGCTGTGCTGCAGTAAAGAAAGAATTTTATAGTTGCCTATTGCTTGTGGAAGGATGATGTAGATGTACATCTCCAAACACAAGGCAATTCTGCAAAGCACTGTCATATAACTTTTCCACTGCTTAAAGAAGCAAGCTTTGAGCAAAGCACCTTTGTTACATTTGATTATTTCTACATAGTTTTGGAATAGTCAAAGCAGACAAACATATCAGAGGCATTGTGGACAAAGCTGCCATCCTTAAAGTGGTGTCTAAGCCATCCAAGATGGCATAAAATAAATGGCAAAAAACCCCCACCAAAACAAAACATAGAATTGTATTAGAAGCCTCAGTTCCATATTCTCAGAAGTGAACTAGGCACCTAGACGGCAGATGTCTGTTGATCTAAGAGACCTAAGCCGTAGGGTTAAAAATGTTACCAGTACAACCAGCATTTGGCATTTTAAGAAGGGGTTCATTACTTTACAGAAATACAAATCTATTGTATTAAATATGTAAAAATAAAATTAGAATAAAATAACCTACTGGCCAGATGGAAGGTGACTTGCTCAGCTGTTCATCCAATTTCAATTAAAAAATAAAAAAATCCCACAACAGTGCAACTATAATGTTGTGAAATCAGTACTGAGATAGTTGCATAAAAGTTTTAAGTACAAATGAGCCAATAAACCAACCAAACACAGTGACCCTGTGCCAGACAAGGATCCTTGAAGAGCAAAGTCATCTATTTGGAAGAGAGCATCAGAAGCAAAACAAACCTGCCCAATGACTTGTTTCAGTTCAGTCCCGGAGGGGCTAGTTTCCATGTACCTTCAATTCTTGACCCCCATTCTAAGTCTCAAGAAAAGGGCTGATTAGTGCCAGACACGGCAGCAAAACCTGCAATATGCTCTCTGGCCACTGGCAATCTGACCAAGAGCAGCACCAGTTCATAATGAGCAGAAATCCCTGATGCAAATGGCTCTCACTCGCTGCAAAGACAGCTTGGATTCCAACCTGCATCCTCATCCTGAAAGGTTTTTTGCTCTCATCCTTTCACCTCAGTCCCTCAGCTATCCTGTCCCTATAAAGTTTATTTCCTTGCCTCCTCCTGGTCCTCCTCAGTTCTTCTGTTCCCTTTTTTTTAATCCTAGTGTGAAGGCAAAGTCTTGTGCAAGCCCACTAAAGAACAGTGGTTTTGGTCTTGGTTAATGTGAGTTAGAAATGGGAGAGGTGTTTTTTTCCACTATAGGCATCCAGCAATGAAGTTGCCTGTGCTGTAACTATTCTTGGTAGTAAGAATGCTCTTCTTCATTCAAGTCAGCACAGACTTCTCCGGAGCCAAGAAATATAAGGCCTTGTGGAAATAATAGAAGTCGACAGTTCCAGAGCTGATAAATGTCATTCCAAATTGCCCCTTCATTCACTTTCATTGTGTGTTCAGGCTAATGGCAAATTAATCGGAGGTCACAGAAGCTGGGTTCTCATAAAGGAGGATAAGTAAACAATTTTCAGCTATTTTATGTATTTACAAAATGATATTACTTCACTGTTTGGTCTTCATAACATTTTTACGTCTGCTATTTCAAAGAGCATTCTCAAATCCTCGCTGGAAGTCAAATGCATTAAAAATTCAGTCAGACAGTTTAGAAATCCTACGTTGCATCATGAGTTGGTAATAATTTAAGTAATTTCCTTTACCACAGTGGAACTGCACTGGTTTATTCTAAAGGACTCTAAAAAATACCTGGGAGACAGGTAATAACATACAATTGTGTTAAGTGTAAAGAGGACTGTTAGGACCTTCACTCCTATAGTCGGTGAAACATTTTACTCCTTTCCCTTTCTGCAGCCATAAATTCAAAATCCTCTGCTCTTACAGTCTAAATCGAGAACTGTACTGTCTTCATTATTGATCTGAGCCCGTATAACCAGAAGAAGAATTAGGTGCTTTAATTTTTAACTATAAAACCTCCCAGCTAACAATTTTGCCACATTATAGATTAGCAGGTTTCACTTTCAGTTACATCAAGTCTGTGTGTAAGCGCAACATGACAGCTAGGGTAAATGGGAGAAACAGAAGAAATAAAAATAGATGTAGTATCTTCACTTCAGGTAGATGGTATCTTTCAACAGCCAGGAGATTCGATTTTATGCAGTGGATCACAGAATCTAGAACGACTCCCTGCACTTAGTTTTTATTAGAGAAAGTATTGATTGGTCCCTGCCTTTTTCTGACATGCAGTTATTCTAAGATGCCATTGATAAGAGGTTTTTTTTTCCCAAGTCAGTATTTCTTAAAGAGTAAAAGTCAAACTCTTATTTACGTATCGGCCAAACTAATTTATCCTTAGACCAGAGGATTTTAAGACCTAAAAAGCTTGTAATAATATAAACACATGTGATGAAAGTAAAATATGATCTTGATTAAAGGTTGTGAAATGTCTCTTTTAAAGTAGCACATTTATGTAAAAAAACAAAACGCACACACACATAAAATAAATGTACAGAATAAAGCATAAGCAAAAACACATGAAGAGGGGCTAATAAAATGAAGCACCCACAGCAAGAGCAAAGCCTCAGTAAAGAGATTCCCATCCCCTGGATCACAACAGTGTCAGATCAGTTGCTACTTTAGGGAGAGCTAGTTTGCTTTCCAGGACTGGGAAGCAAACTTCCCAGGACTGGAAGACTGTCTAACCAAAACTTGAGTTTGGGGAACTTTAAATCCTTGATTTGCTCGAGATTTTTTTCCCCAGATGATCCCTAGGTATACAAGGGAAGAAAAAAGAATCCTTCACCTACACCAGAATTTGGGAGGTAAATAAAATATTCAAGAGATGTGTTTTGTAGCTTCACTCATCCTGGATTAGTATAACTTTGAGCTGTCGTATTTAAGTGTTAGACACAGGAAATCTCCAAATGCAAGTGCCTGACAAGCAACATGTAAACAGAAATACTGCTGGCAAGTTGAGTGTGCATCACACTGCTTTTATAAGGTTTGCATGGTCCTTTTGAAAGGTAAAATGCTAGGTTAACACAAAGTGCTTATTAACACGGGAGGCAAAAAACAAAAGAGAGGGAAAAGGAAAGCATTTGGTCACAGTCCTACAGTAACTCAGCAGCAGAGCTTCAGACAGACCCAGGAATTCCGACTCGCAGTCACCAATCTTGAAATAGTTGGCTGAAATGGTGTCTTTTCTAATCTTTTTCATCATGCTGTCTCTGTTTACTTCCTCCTAAGATAAAAGGTCAATTTATCTCTATGAAGAATAGATATGGAAAAAAAAGAGAATAAAGTCAGATTTTGAGAAACTCTCTAAACCATTTATTAAAATGGCACATTAAAAATGGCACCAAGAGCTAAATAAATGACTGATAGCCCAGATGACTGAACCAGCCTCAGAGAATGGAAAAAAAAAAAGGGGAAGGATGGGGAAGAACCCAGACAATTTATTAGGATTTGATAATCTCACTCCTTTATACATATTTTAAAGATTAGTGGACTATTAAAATACGGTTACTGAATTATTGTACAGTCATTTAAATCCAAGTGCTGCATCCTCCTGTGGCACACACTGAAGCCCAGGTTGCATAGTTTATTACAAAACCATGAACTACTGAACTACTCTGTGTATCATCTGACTGGCAATACAAATGTGCTTAAATGACCTGGCATAAGCACAGCCTAGCCTGCTCTACTAAAGAGGCTTTTCATGACCTCTGGGAACACATTTGCCACATCTTGCTGCCTATTTAAATGACCTTGACAGTACAAATTACAGCCAAATGAGTTAGAAATAAGAAGCCGGAGAGGGGGGTTTGTAAAAGAATGCCTCTACCACCTCACCAGAAACAAAGCCTCATTCCCCCCATCCTGGTTCTGTTTTGTGGAGATCTTCATTTCAACAAAAATGCAAAATACAGAGCACTTACTAGCACGTCTGGGGCAGAAGACAATGATGCTATTGTTGCCCACTGAACAATGCAGCCACTCAGTAGCTTATCCATTCAGTCTTGTGCTCATCCAGAAATGTCTGACTGAAGTGTATCAGAAACCGAGGTGCAACAGCATAGATGCAAAGAAAATCCTTTGGCATCAGTGTCCCTCAAGACTACAGTTGTCCACACACACAGAGATACTGGCAGCTTCCTCTACATCCCCTCCCCTTCCTCTGAAGGCACTCATGTTGAAATTACCAGTAGTGATAAGAAACCAAGAGGTAAAGGCAGTTGTGAAACATGTTGTATAAATGAATCATGCTGCTGATATTATCCTCACTGATGAAATAATTGTATTAAATTAAGCAGGGATGTTCACATGACAGGATGGGTGAATTAGATAATGCTCATCTGCAGCTGTACCTCCTCCTGCCACATTCTCAAGTTTTGATTAAGAATAATGTGTCCCTTCCTGCAAAGGTGGAAATATCTCTAACTACATAGAAAAAGAGATGACACATAAACCCAGGCATCTTGGTTATGATAGGATAATAAACACAACAGCATTATTCTTCAGGTTCAGAGAAGTTAGTTAGCTCTTGCCCAGGCATTTCATCACTAAAAGTAGAAGGTATGACAAGACTGGTTAGAAAGCAAAAGGCACCAAAGTCAAGGCAGAGGGCAAGTATTACGAAGAACTGTCTTCTTTCTTTCTGATTCTTCAAAGTGCACAGACTTTTCCTTCTGTGATAGCTGCAGAAACATCTCTGTCTGGATTTTTTCCTATACCCAGAGCAGCTTTTTTTTAATGGTGTTGCTTTGTGTTGCTCTCAGAAGGCAGACGCTTTCTGGTCTCAGTGAATGTTATCCAACCACAGTTAATACTTACAGACTTTCTGATACTGCCCAAATACTCTTCTTATTCATCGGACTCAAAATAAAGGGGGAAAACTTGTGCTGCCTTAACTTGTGACAAACACTCTTTTTGCTCTCTGATCTGCCTCTTTTAGGGTAATACTTGACAAATAAGTTACTCCCAAATGCTTATTTATATATTGGGAGTATTAATGTCCAGTTTTCATTCCTGTTCATGGGGAGAAGTGGTGCAGGAACACACCAAATAAATCCATTTTGTAGTACCAGGGACAGACAGGACTTACCCTGTCTTCCTGTGCAACACTAGGGGCTCTCAGTGAGCATATTCTCTGGGGACTTTGTCCTCTCAGAAAGATCCTTAACATCCTCCCCTTTCACTTTTCTTTACAGGAAGTCTAGTTGCCAGGAAAGAAGTCTGCAAGTTACAAAGACTAATTTGCTGCCCTGGAAACCCTAAGCTTTTGATTTTGTCTGGCCCACGTGTTGTCACAGTAAAAAAAAAGAGAGCTGCTGGGTGGTTTTCCCTTTGTACCTAGTGTTGTTTTCCCAAGATGTATGCAAGATTCACAAACAAATATAGGAAGAACAAAAGAGAAGCATGGAAAATGACCTGTTTAGAAATATGGCAGCCCCTGGAAGCTGGACACCTTCCCCTCCTCCCCACAACATTTTTATCCGATGCATGCCACTTACTGTGTAGTATCTCTCTATTCTATAAGCCACAGACTACAGATGCTGAAATAATAGAGGAGAATATGCCAAACAAGGCATTTTAGTCCTCCAGCTTGCTCAGACACGGAAGAGTGTGGGATGTTTCAGCTACAGGGCAGCCTAAAAACAGTGTCTGGAGAGAGAGCCATGTAATTTCTCTTCAAAGTCTACATCCAACGATGACCTGGGGCAAAGGCCTTCATTTTGTGTAGCAACTGGTCAGACCTCTGCACACAGAACCCTAAAAGCAAATCTTTCAATGTCTTCAGGAAAGGCAAGTGCTACACTGGAACCTCACCTTTTGGGACCTTGTGGAGCACAAGGCAGGCTGCTTGGCCAACAGAATACACCAGGGCATGCAGCTTAGCAAAATGAGCAGACGGGTATGTGTTTACCCAAAATTCATTGGTTTAGTTTCACAGATCCTCACAGATGCATCCTCCAAAGCTTCTGGCTGGCTTTGGACTGTCAAAATGCCCACTATCCTTGTGAACTCTCCTGATAATCTACACAGACAAACAGCACAACATGTTTGAGGAAACTGGCTGGTACGAGATTTCTAGGCTATTTTTGCTTGATCATGAGTTTTCAGCCACACCAACCTCTAGGGAAGCCTGATGACTTATGGGTGCTTATTCCAACCCAGATCCAAACCTCAAGCATTCATTTTCATCCATACAGAAGTAACCGACTTACATCTGTCACAATCATCCTGCTGCTTGGGCCCTTCTGTTGGACTGAAACAAGCAGAAGTGAGAGTTGCTCACCACACATCTTAGGACCTAGAATGTGGATTTTCAGTACAGCATGAAAAAAACCTGCATGAACAAAGCTTTTAGCATTTGCTTGCACCTCATAATGAAAAAACTCCTTCTCGTTCTGCATATCTAAGTGAGTGAAAATTTAACTCAGTAGCCACATTTACAAGACAGCTTCAGTGAAGCCACTTCTGAGCAAATATTGTCAGCTTTGGTCTGAAATGTGAAGGGTCCATGTTGAGCAAAGATAAAACATGAGCCAGTGAAGAGGAGATCAGCCCTTTGGGGTTCTGCTAGTCTGTATTTCATGTCAGACTTGGGTGCTGTTGTTAGCTTTTTGCATCTAATAATTATTTCTCAGCTGTATTTCTCACATCACTGCTGTACCTATTTATTTGGTATAATGCTATTAATGAAGTGCTTCCCTAAGGCGGCTCAAGTCAGCGGCTAAGCAGGAAGAGTGATTTAGGCACAGGTCAGCAGGGATTGACGCAGAAACTGCAGATCTTCAGGGGAAGACAACAACTGATTTTTCATACTTTTAACCATGCAAATCTCTTTACATGCAGTAAAAATCATTAGACAGGATCACAAAATCGTGAGGGGACAGGAAGGGAAAGGATTCTTCCTACAAAGAATGCTTCTTCCAAACTGCCCCCACTGAAATACATAGCAAGCAATAAAGTGCAAGAGGGGGGAAAAAAAATCACTTCTCCAGTGTACCACAGGAATATTAATTAATTAAAGCTCATAATTACTCTGACAGATTTAGCCTTATTTTACAAATGGGAAGAATAAGGCACAAAGTGGCTAAATGATTTGCCTAATCTCACACAGTGAGTAAACAGCTGAGTCATAAGGAAGAGCAGAGCAACTGCCACTCTTTGGCAGCCCAGTGTTTGGGGGTTTCTTTGATACTGTACTTGAGCCTCCTAAAATGTTCAGCTGCTTCAGAACAAGTTGCAAGAAGTATTAGATAGTGGTCAGATACTTTGATCTATTGTTACGTATTCCTGAACTTGTGCTGGGTAGAAACTGGAGTGGTCTTCGCCCTGGAGCATGATGACCTTTCTACATAATTCTGTCCCAATAAAACCCAGAAGGCTAAACTTGTGGAGTTGTGTCCTTAATAACGCCCTCTCCCACCTATAACAATGCTGTTAAAAAATGGAAATAGAGATTAGACTGGATTTTGTTTGCTGCCTAAATTGAACCTCGAGTCACCACCTTCCAATGAATAATCCCCAGTAAACATTACGCAGAATGAACAGGAATGAAAACAAAACCTGAAAGGACAGGGAAGGACTTGGAAGGAAATAAAACAAGGACCTGCAAAGCCAAACAGCATTACAAACTGGTACATTTTAAATGAACAACAAGAAAACAGAAGCCACACTGATCAAAGCCTCCCACCTCCTCTCTGTGGTGGATGACACCTTCGCTGGGAGCACACCACCACCTCTAACCCCACACCTGCAAAAGGAATTAATTTCAAAAAGAATACAGACCAAAGCGAACCGTATCAAAACACATTAGCAACACACTCCTCCTCCTGCTGTGGTCAGGCAGGAGAAGCAAAGATGCTGCACAGTTGCTAAGATTCAGGGGGGAAAAAAAGACAAAACAAAACCAAAAAAACCCCCCCAAAACCCAGTTGTTGAAAACTTTAGAAGAAAAAAAGTCAAAAGAGCTTGCAAGAAAGAGATTTCAAACAGCTTGGACAACTGGCAGCGGACTAAGAAATTCCTTTTCAAAAATCACCTGTGCTTTCTCTGACTTTGGATATCTCTGTGTAACCTAGGCAGATTTTTCACTGAGAGGCAGCAACATATACAGCACTAGGAAGATGTTGTGAAAAGATAAAATACACTGTATTTATTTATAGATACATACCACTGTAAGAAAAATGTCAAAATATGTTTTGTAACTGTAGATATGACCTGCTTGACAATTTGTTTTTCCAACTAATAGCTTTTCAAAGGGAACCTATCAACACAAAATTCATCCGTCTCTAATGCTTGTATGCTATTAACAACATCCCAGATCACTAAAATTCAAAATGATTTTACAACTCTGTCTTGCTGGGTATTTTTTCATTTCACCTCCTTTTAGGAACAAGATGAAATCTAATCAACAGTTGCAGAAACTGGAGGGAGTTTAATGTACTGTAGGGAATGTTCAAAGCAAACACATGCTCTTTCATTAAGTAGTGCACTCACAGAAGAGCAACTTGTTTAATATTTATACCTCATCCATAATCACATACATGGGGTTAACTACTTGAGAGTACACCTGTTGGGAATGGTTGTTCCTTTTCCTATGCCATAGTCATGCCTTTTTTTAATTGACGATTTCTTGGGTCATGCCAAAGAGACTTGGGTTCAGTTCCTGACTTTCCAAAAAACTTTCTCTGTGAAATGAATGAGTGACTCATTATCTAATCTTCTGCACATGGTCACTGATATCTTTGCAAAGTTGTATTGCTAAATAAAAATTTTAGTTATTTGCACAAGTGCAAATAGCTACAGAAAGCAAAAGGTCCCCACTTTTGTCTCCCTTCTCTACTCACAAAATTGGAGAAAATACATCCTTTCATCTATGAAAAGGGTTTATTCTCTGTAAGCTGGGCATACATCATAAATAAGTTTATGTAACTGCATGGGGACACCACCATTTACAATGCTACAAGTTTAGTAAAGTACTATTGATATCACATAATTATCGTAATGAAAGCATTAATCAACCACAGTAATCACAATTAAAATTGAAATATATTGTAGTTTCCTTTTTTTTTTTAGTATTTGTTGTTGTCCATACCAAACATAGATTACAAGCAGAACAGTACTGAAGGAGAATTCAGCCTCCCTTGTTGGTGAACAGACTTGAGGTCCCATTCCTGATTCACACCAGCAAAACCGAAACCACCATCAGGAGGACCAGTACTGGGGCCAAATTGCTGGCAGGCACAATGAACCACTAATTGCTGGATTCATTAGTAAGACTCATAGTTTGTCCCCATGAGATGCTGAACACTTTCAGCTCCTTTTAAAACCTTGCATGTTAGAAATTAAAATTAACAACTGCAAAACTAGTATTTTTGTTATACTGTAGAAACTCAGCAGGAATTTGAAGTCAGATCACAAGAATGCCAAAAAACTATTATGTAAAATTAGGCAGCTTTTTATCTACCATTTCCCTGTTAATTCTGTAGAACATGCATGCATCCACACAACAGATACTCCATGTTGTTCCTCAAGCCTAAACAACTGGTTAAAATAGTCTTTGTAAAGCTGAAGGAGACAACTGCCTTAAAAAATACCTTTCAAATAGCCCCAGTATCACGCTGTTAAGACCGACCTATTCTTTCCAGACATAAAACAAATGTCTATTTAAGAATACATCCAAATGCATTTCCATCACTCAGCCAGAACATTCGCCTCCCAGAAGTCAACACTGTGAGACGGAAAGGGAGAGGGAGAGAGAGAGGAGACCTTTAGTCCACCTACTGGCTTCACTGAAGGCAATGAATCCAGCCCTAGCTCATTTCAAGTAGGTTCAACTGTGTCAAAGGTTACCCACAAGCTATTTCTTGATGATTTATAGCTGATGTCTACAGATCTTCTTTTATTTTAATGATGACTTCAATACAGACGTTAAGACACTCTTTGTCTTTGCAGAAGTGTATGAGAGGGAAGTTGACATCTTAAAAAAAAATAAAATTTGAAGGGGCTGATGTGCTATTTCTGAACAGGGCCAGCTCCGGGCAGTTTTTATATCTTATCCAGAAGAAAAAAAAAGGAAGGGGAGGAAAAAAAAAAAAAAAAGGGCCCTTCATCCTTTCCACTCATACTAAAGCTGCTATGTTTTTGTGACTTATTCTGGGCACAAATCCTAGAGCACTGACTCAAAATGTATGTCACCAGTTAATTATCATCAAGACAAGACACTAGGATACTTGGTAAGCATAAGATAATTTTATCTCTTCACCAGTAATAACATGTATTTATATAGCATTGTTTTGCACTGTTCGAGCCCAGAGAGATTTACAAAGTGAATCCCAAATGATACTATCATGGGAATCCTTCCACCCAGCACTGAACTGTAATCATTTGGGGGTGAAGAACAACAGCACAGGAAACGCAGTAGCAAGACATACTGCATCCATTTGAAATTTAAGATGTCATGCTGGTAAAACCGCTGAGAGTTGTCCAAATGGAGATTATTTTTAGCTTCAAAATTTGTGTGTGTGCATGTGGGCGAGTGTGCACATGAGGTTTGTGTGGATGTTTGGCAATTGTCATCAGTATGGACATTTTGAGTGCATCAGCCAATCTCCATCAGGTTTGATGGAAGTCCTCAAATATCCCACATTTTTTGCATAGAGGGACAGTGGAGTAGGGGAGAGGAATGCTCTAAGAATTGCCCCTCAGGAGAAGACTCCAGTGCTTAGCCACACTTTAGCAGATACCAGAGGATCCCATGAAGAGAGGAATTCTGCATTTCCTGTGATAGTCCAAATATTGCTAGACTTCACCGTGAAACTCGGGTCTACCACTTCTGGTGACCTTGGGGCATATTGTTCACTTTAAACGGAAAGCAGAAGATGAAATATCTGTCCACTTTGTTCTGCTCTGTAGTGCACTGAGTACCTGTGCTATTTTCCTGCTTAGATCAGCCAAAGTGATGTGACTTGTTTTTCCTACCCATGAGCCCCAATAAAATGTTGGCACAGTAGCGAATCTCCCAGGTATTACACAACCACACCCTTCTGTCTTAAGAGCTGTAGTTCACTGGGAGGACTAATTTTCTGTAGAGAAATTGCCATCTTGAAGACTGTGAACCCAGGCATGAAATGCAGTGGACAAACAGCCATATGACACCACTCTGACTTCTGATATCATGAACAAAATGCTACTTTACATGCATTTCTTAGCCAAACATATGCGTTGAATTTTCCTGACCCCAAATTTGGTCTGTGCCTTTTACAGAAAACCCTGAAGGCACAGGCTATCCACCTATTTATGATGAATAATAGGCAAATAGAGATGAATTAATTCAACCAGGAGTTTTAATTGCAGACTCTATTTTCAGTGGACATCTAAAACCAGGATAAGGGTACTCAGAAAGAGAAAGAAGATAATTTCAGAGGAGACTAAGAATATTGGAAATAGGCACAAAAAGGGCTCATCCTGACCTGCAAGCAAAGCATAAAACCCCCAAGACTTTAGACTAGAAGGGCTCAAGATTTACCGAGGCAACCAACAGCCAAATACAAAATATATTAACTTACAGCTGTAACCTGAAGCCTATACAGATTTTAGCATGGCTAAAGATAAAAATAATCAGTGACCTGGAATGACTGCTCTCCCTGAGAGAGCTACCTTTGGAAAGAAAGAAATTCACAAGAACCCACACAACAAAAACACTTTCCAGGATGCTACATGCATATGTTTTCTTCCTAATCGTACACTGAATTAAAGTTTCTTTACTAATTCTGTCACTGTATTACTCCCTTTTATGGTGCACTGCATCATAGTTTTCTCTGGAGCATTTCAGAGATGAATAAATGTACCCCTGAAACTCAACTTTAAGAAGCTTTTTGTGCCAATTTTCCCATGGATATGTCATGTTGGGTTGTGTTTGTCACTCTGCAGCTCCTGTTGTGTTCTGTTAGCTTGAAATCACCTAACACGATGTGGCTGATTCATGACGTGACATGTCACTGCCCGGCATGTCAGCTGAAAGCTGTAGGAGCCCATGTGCTTCATCTTCAGACATACACACATCTCAGAAATGCCCCTTATTTTGAATCCACTAGCAGGTGATGGCATATCTACTCAAAAAAGTTGAAGAAACACTAATAACTTATGAAATACTCAAAGTTACGTTCCTCCTGTAACATCATGATTAGAAACTGAAAAACCTTCTCTGCAGTGTTCCCATTAGAGACAAGGTTGTCCCCTCCACACAACTCTGTGTGTCAAGATACTGAGCAATCTTTTTCCAAAGATTTTTTCCTTGTGTTTTTTTTTTTCCCTAAAGCTATCAGTCCTTGCAATAGCTTATCTTTTCTTTAAAAGCAGCAGGGGAAAATGTAGCAACTGAAATGAAACAAACAGAAACTAAACTCATTCATTAGCACTAGAAGTACACATCTGAATTCACAGTCTGGCAGCATTAATGGATATAACACATGATCAAGACTGAAACTATTAACTGGTTTCACGTATTAAATCCTGTCAACTTACATCAAAATCCAAAATGCTTTGTTGTGTTACCTTGTCTGCCTCTGACTGTCCTTTGGATGCTCTCAAATGTTCTCTCTGGATACTACGGAAGCACTTCCACTGGATGATTCTACAGTAAGAAGTCTAATTCTGCTGAGAAGTATTTATGCCTTAGCAGAATTGCCAACATGAAGTCTTCCATGACTTGAGACTGAAAATTAATCCCACTTGATTAAAATAGTATCTCATAGATTCATTTTCTTAGCTGCTTTCTAAGCCTTTGAGATACATTTATACCAATCTGTAAGTTTCAGCCCTAACAACCCGAAGCTTTTTTGTCGAAATGAGATTCTCACACAGTCACATGACTCCAGGACCTGGGGCCTTAAGGAAATTATCCATTATAAAATCACAAGATGTAGATACATGGCTTTGAAAAGTATGTGTCCTCTAAAGTGATGCTTTTCATATAAAGTCTCCGAATTCCTCTTTTGCAGCAGCTCACTTTACACTAAACAATTCAGACTGCATTCGGTACAATAAATATGTAGTTCTGAGAAACTTGAGTGAAATATTTGCCAAGCATTTCATGTAACTCTGAAATTAATACTAACCTATAAGAAACTGCCTTGTTGAATTTGAAAATAAAACAGATTTTTCCATTCTGCTGCTAAATGTTGTTTCTCTTCTGCTATCCACAGTTACTGGGGATTAGAGATTAAAATGTTTCATATTAAAATATTTTTGGAGCTCCCTTGTTACATGATTATCATTGAGCTGTGGGTACAGAAATACTTCCTGCAAAATGTATTTCTTTGCTGCTTAGTTTGAATTCCATTCTGCCAGAACGTGTCAAGAGGAGCTAATTTCAAATCTAGCATGTAACATGGGTGCAAACTACCCTTCTGCAGACAAAGCAAGCAGTTTTTGGAAGCTGCTAGACTGATCACATTAGAATTTGATTCAATCACCTCAGAAATTCACTTTCCATATTGAAAAGAAGTTCTACATTTGGTAAAAGAAGGTTACACTGATGTCCACTAGACAGGGCCAATGTAACCTATGTACTTTTCTTTTGATAATTAACACACGCCACAAAATGCCCAAACACTTAATCCGAAGCTGCAAAAGCCAAGATTTAATTCCTAAAATATCTGGTTCTCTTCTAGAAGGATCTGGTAGAATGGAGTTCTCTGTTCCATTTCAAGCTGTCTCCTAATCCATGAAATAGACATTGCTACAATACTATTACTTGCACCCAGAATAAACACATCCCTCGATTTAGAGACTCTTAACAGCTCAGAGTCTAAAAAACAGATCTCTGAAATAAAGGATGACCTTTATAGGAATTTCATATTCTGAAGGAAAGCAAAAATTAACCTGATATTGGCATAACTGGCTGGCTTGTTATCTATATTTAATTTGGAACTAACATTGGTCCTTCATCTTTTCAGTGCTGTGATACTCAGCAGCCCCCAGCAGAAAGGTGTGTCCCAAGCTGAACTTTGCATATTTCTCCCCTGGTTAGTCCCCCTTTCACAGCATAAAGACTGTCTTTAAATATTTTTCAACTCTCCTCACAAAACAAGCCCACCCAAATATAACGAGGATCAACTAAAACCACTGCAACCAGAAAAATTGAATTTTCCTCTGTTTCCTTATGCAGCTCCAGATTGCACGCTCTCCTAAAGCCCTTTTACTGTTATTTTTAGGACTTTGTGGCCAACTGGCAACATCAGCTCAACAGCTATCTCAGTAGCATTAAAAACCCCCTGACTTTGTGACACTGTTTTCTTGTTTGGGACTAGTCCAGAGCCTTCTTGCAAAATGCTGCTCTTTCAAGTTCTTTGTCCCAACTGACACTAAATGAGCAGGTCTCTCAAAAAGCTTCTGAGAAGCTGGTGCTTAGGTATTTCTAAGTAAAAGGGTAAGACGCAGAGCAGAAACAGTCAGGTCCCAGCACTCAAACCAAGCAGTTCAGGAGTCCCAAACTGTAACTGAACCTGGCTTTGGTAGTGGCCTCATGAAAGTAACAGTGGCTGGTGTAATACCTTGGTGTTCAGTATGAAGCCAACCATGTGGATCATGTAACCAAAGATAATGAAAACTACTACCTGCTGTGCACACACCAGTTTTTCCATGTAGGAAAAAAGGGGGTAGTAGAAGGCATTATCAGCAAAGAACAGCAGTGAACTAGTAAGGACACAGTGCTTTTTTCTCTACCATTTTACTTAACATCTTTGTTGTTCCCTGTCTGATTTCTGAAGACCTCTCTTTCAGAAATGCAGCAATCTTGCTTAATTTGTGTATCTCGCTTGTGTTTTGTGATCAGAGATTTTGGAGGGGGTTTTTTCACCCTTTTTCCTTTTGTTATGCTTTCTCCTGAGTTTTTATTATAAACAGTACCAACTGAGGCTGGCAACTCTGCTTGAGAGACAGGCTCCTGCCAGAGAGACATGATATCAGGTGACAAGAGCTGTGGACAGTTAATCTGAAAAAGCATCCTAGGAGCCCCTCCATGTATCTAATTCATTTTTAGCAAAGCAGAGAGAAGTGGGAGGCCAGCAGGATGCTGTGCAAGTCCCTACTGCTGCTGCTATTTAGATACAGTCTCTATTTTAGAAAAGCACCTTAAGAAGTTGCATTAATACTCCTCACTTCACTGTGCTTCAGCAAATGGTTTAAAAAGCAATTGTTATATTCCTGAATGTAACATACAGGAAGAAGAACAAGGAAGAGGAAAACAGAGTTTCAAAGATTCTGTCACTAGCTCCACATTTTACTCTTTGGGATCAAAAGCATGGGCAGCAAATGAGCAAGGCTTCCAGGTAAAGAGATTATTAGCTACAAGGTCTCTATTGAGAATGGACAGGGGCACCAAAGAAGGAGCACAGTGCCAAGTAGAACAGCACAGATAAGGCAGATGAGGTCTTAGTTTACAGCTCCCTATACATCATTGCATCCATACTATGAACTTTTCCTTACTTATCTTACAGCTATTTCTGACCTCTTTAATGCAGTGACAAGAGGATTGGGAAATGCAATCACTGAAAAATGTTTACAGTGTTCTGATGCATAATATTCTAGTGCTAACTGTTATTCCAGTGCTGAAAAGCTTCACAGAATAATTTAACAAGGATTTTTTTTAATCAGTGGCATATAAAGAATTGTGTCCAGACTGGAAACTCTCAAAAATAGAAGAGCTTGCAAATCTTGGAGATAAAACTTCTCCAAGCATAGGCTGGATGCTCTATCAGGGATGCTCTGTCTTACACCACTTTAGAAGATTTAGCAGAACTCTTGTTCTTCGGTCTAAAATACCTCAGTACTCCCTTTAATGAAAATAAGGATGCCTTAACTTCCTGTTGCTGGGACAGGCATCTGGCAGCTGCTGAGCTCTTCAGCCAACAAAGAGGCCATTAACTGGCACTAGTATATGATGCCCAACTAGTATATGATGTGCAGTGGGTTAGCTTCAGACAAGTTTCTTTTCTTTGCTCTTCAGAGAAAAAGCATTTGGCCCCATATAACACAATCACACCCTTTGATCACCTGCACACAGCCATGATCAGTCTTCTTTATAACACACCTACCCTCTTTGTACCTGAAGGACTTCACTGTGTTGTGCAGAACAATTAGTTCATGTTTCCAAAAATATTTGTTCACACTAAATAAAAAGAAGTGCTATGAAGAGTTAAAAACATGTATCACCTGTAGCGCTGAAATTAAATATTTTCCTTTAACACGTTAAAAAATGGCAGCTCTAAGGACACAAGGAATCTCTGTGTCCTGTTACCAGCAAGGCTTCTGCCATAGTCATAGCACGATGCAGCAAGCAAGCTGATGTATCTATGTACACAACGGAGCTTAATGTTTTCCCCAAGATCTCCCCAGGATAAAACTTCACGTTCTGCACCATCAGACAAAAGAGAGAAATGAGGGAAAGAGAGACAAATATACCCAACTTAACAGGGTTGCTTAGGGTAGTCATCTAAAATGAAGTTCAAGTCAAGAATGTGCCTGAAGCAGAATAATAAAATATCATATAGATGAGTGTTCTTTTTACTGTTTTTTTTTTTTGGTTTTGTTTTGGGTTTTTTGTTTGTTTTTTGGGGGTTTTTTGTTTGGTTGGTTTTTGTTTTGGTTTTTAGGGTTTTTCTTGTAGGGCCTGTTTCTTTATCCTTCCCTTCAGATAGTTTCTTTTTTTCCCCCCACTATATTGTTATCCTGAGTCAAGAAAACTTTCTTACCAAAACCGAGAAGTATAGTCCCATCATCAGTTTTGACTGGGACAGGAAAATCCACAACCAGCTCCTCATAGTAAATAGTTTACCTATTTTTCCTAATAAAACATAGTAATTTTTCCTGTGGTGTGTCTGAATTAAAATGCTCATTTCAAAAGCCTTTTATTCTTAATTTTGCCCCCAGTATCACATGTACTTGGTAAGAAAGTCAACATTTACTCAGTTGTAGTGTCCCTAACCAGGCTTACCTTGCCTGGATGAGAATGGAGCAAGCACACCATTGTTCTCGCTCTATGCTTCATATACTGTGAACAAGACGCAAGACACAGCTGGGGCACATGGCAGTAACTGCAGCATCAGCAGCAGATACTCCTCAAAAATGGAAGAAGTTCTTCTGGAGAGTCTCTGGCCATCTCAGGGCTAATCTGTGCTGTGGTAGAGAGGCAAGCTCTAAACCTTTCAAAGGCAATTCAACTGCTGTCCATAGGTGACATGAAAAAATTTCAATCCACTGCTTACTTTGGTGATCAGATAATGGAAAACAAAGTGTCATCTTCAGTTAAAGATTCACACTGATATTTGTCTGAATATTGCAGTTGAGGAGAATCTGATTGTGTATATCCAACTGCTTAGTGCTGTTTCTGGCTTGTCTGAAACACATTTCCTTTCCTTGTCACAACTCCCAGGTGCTACTGCTGAGCAAATAGCAACATCACTGCCAGAAGTATTTGAAAAGAACAAAAAAACTTGATTTGGACAATCTGTGTGCTTTTGTCACTGATGGAGACACAACTGTGAGTAGGGTTGGGGCTGAGGTCACAACAGGGTTAGAAGAGAAGTGCCCAGGAATTCTCTCCTGTCACATCTCGCACTGAATTGTTCCTGTTTCACCACAGATGCTACAGACAGTACACCGTGCTCCATTAAATACAGGGAATCATTCAGCTACATTTACAAGTTACACTGAAAATTCACTCCAAGATTACTGTACTTGAAAGGTTGCATGGAAAGGGTTAGAATATTGCATCAGGCAGACACTAGATGCTATATTTGTACATGTCACATAAAAAAAGCAATGAACAAAGGCAGAATGAACAGGGCCCTGACCATTTTCAAGTCAGGGTGATGTTGCTGTCCTTATTCGGGAGTATAATGCCATCTGAAGCCAGTGAAGACTGTAGCTATCAGGTGAGAATCCTGGTAGCATGGTAAAGGTCAGCATTCAGATAAACATATTCTCTATAACACTGCTGTTGTTTTTTTGGGTTTTTTTAATCTTGTGCATGGCCCTGTACAAGCAAGAGGCTTGAAGTTAATCACAAGACGGGCTGGAAGGTTATTCTGCCTAGCCCTTATCTGCACCTATGCCTGTTCTCTTCTGCTTACTTGGGAGTCTGTAACCACCTTGAACACCCAACAGAGCAGCATGCAGGCATTTACATGATCAAAGGCAAAATGTGCTTAAGACAGACTTTGGAAATCCAGCACAATTTGGCAAACTTCAAAGATAGTTGCCTTTCAAACGGGTTGTGGAGGAGGCCTTGGTAAATTTGAATGGTATGATTAGCATACCGGCTGTTTTTAAAACTGCTCAAGAAGAAGCTGTGTTAAAATCCATTTCCGCAAGACACACGCATTTTCTTTTGGACAGGCTCCACTAGCTCTGTTTCTTAAATCAATTTTTCTGGCACGGATCTCTTCTTGGAAGAATGTACGACACCAGCTCAGTTTCTTAACCAAAACTTGACAGAATGTGTGCAGCACAGCATAATGGCATCTCTGCTTCATGGCTTCCTAAAAGTTACAGTACAGAAACCTCGGAAGTGAATTTGACTGTTCCAGGTCACATCTGCTGAGAGGCGAGCGAGACAACAGAAGATGCCAGGATAGCCTGCCCAGCACAACGTTCAAACACTGGTGAGGGCCACTGATAAAAGGTTTGCCAAAACGGGAGTTGCCAAGGTCTTAGAGGAGTTTCAGGGATGTTTTCAAGTCTTACTAGAGTTAAAGGATGATCCTTGGCAAACTCCCCCTGATGCTTCTCAGCATTTCTAGAGCCAACAGTTGTTCCATCTGCCGCCGAGGCCGACTTTGAAGAATCCTTGCAAAGAGCAGCACACTAACTTTAACACTACACAAGAGAGGAAAAAAACACAGATTTTCAGAAATGACCTAGATGTTTGCCAGTAGCTTGACACACTCTCAGGTAAGGCTGTTCTCCAAACACTTGAGCATATTACCAAAGCTGTGCCAGTGTAAACTGTGGGCTGAAAATACTGAAAATGTTCAGTAAACAGCATTTATTGAAAGCTTGTCTAAGGCATTAACTGTTAGTCTGTGGAGGTCTGATGTACAGTAACAGTGAGAAAGACCACCACAAACGTACTTCAAGAACCAAATTGCTGCTGGGGATTGAAAAAAAAAAAAAAAAAAAACAAAACTAAAAAACGGCTGTGAAACTCAGACAGATACTCCCTGAGAACAGCTAGGAAAAATAATAAAAAAAACCCAAAACAGCCAACATAATAAACTTTCAGGGATGTTGAACACAAACAATCTCACAATCAATCTTTGGAAAAAACAAAGGTCCACACAGACACAAGTGGAGGTGTTTAGTTTCAACACATAAGCTTCAGTTTCTGCCATTGTGATGGATTTTCCAGCCCGTTTTCCGAGCCAGGCCACTGCACTATGTATAAGCTTTATTCTAATTACTGTAGGGTCTATAAAGGTTTCTTTATCGCTTAGTATTATAAATAATTGTGCTTCCAGGCTGGGGTTCAAAGCTCAGAACAGCACTCGCACAACAGCACAGGCAGGTCAGGTGACCTTTCTCCAATTCTCCTCTCTCTGGTGCCGAGGACAGACAAAGTGATATGTCTGTCATACGCCATTACCATTAGAACAGAATCTTGTTCTTTTATTACAACTGAACTCCGCCGGATTTCTCAGCAGGAATGCTAAGTGAAATCAATGTCTTGGATTTCCAGGCTGAGCTTGGAGGTCACAGCCACTCTATCATTTCTCAGCATTATCCCTTCTCCTTCTCTCGCGCTCTCTCTGAGCCTCCAACTGGCACACAGCAGATTGAAAACAGCATGCATCACAGGGCTTACGCTGCACAATTTTACAGCCTTTTGGAGCCCCCTTCCTTTCCTTTTGGCCCACTTTTTTATTTATTTTTCCCCAATCTGCAAGTAAGTTTTTCCCAAATTTGCAGGAGACCTGCAAGCCAAAAGCACTGGAACACCTACAAATCTGAAAAAGCAATAAAACACAAGGGAGAGCTGCCAGTTAAGATGACTATGATCAATGTTACCAGTAGATACGGTAGACCTTCTAATCCTGCAACTGCCACAAAGTACATACTGTGCCCCTTAGATCTCATCAGACATTGTACCTGTGCACAAGAGAACCAAAAATGACATCAGGATTTTAAGTGTAGGAGATCTCCCAAGCCGCTAGTCACACACAGAAAGGCCCTTGTAAAATGCCCAAAATTCTTGAGTTAACCATAGACACAACATTTAAAAAAAAAAAAAAAAATTCAAAAAACCAATCTACCATTGAGCACTAGACAGCTTTGTGATTCCTTACTCTAAGAGAAGAGGCCAAGCCAAGGACAAACTTCAGAAGTCAAAAAGTCTACACTAAGGAGAGAAGAAAGACAGCATAGACAAGCTTGATCCATTAACACAACAGCTACTGATTTCAAGTCATGTCTTTTACTCTTTGAACACGTATCTCACTGAGGTGACAATGGTATTATTTATTTCTCTGGTTATTTTAAATCTGTGCTGTTTTACTGTTAGGGTAAAAAACAAGACACTACTGTCAATTCAGGGAATCTGTCCTAACATGATAAAGGACATGGACAGCATGCTAGAGGACACTAACATAAAGAAAGGACACATTTTTATTAAGCTCTTGCTGTTATCTAAAAAGGACTTCTTTCTCCATGCATTCCTTAGCTAAATTCTTCCTGCTTGTTTTGCAACACCTAAGATGTGCCATTCAATGTTGACCTGTTAATTTTGCTCAGCCGTGGCACACAGTGAGCTCACCTTCTTTGACTGCACGTATTCTGCATCTTTTCTCTAGATATAGCCAGTCACATACTCCCACTCACAAATGACTCCCAGCTGTGAACTTGACTTCTTAAATGAGTATAGACTGAATTGCCCAGCTATGACCAACATTAGTCATCAGAGCCCACTGCTCAGTGGCCAGATTTCAGCTCTGCTCTGTAACACAACAGACACTGCTTTGGAGACTTCACAGAATCACAGAATATGCTGACTTGAAAAGGACCCACAAGGATCACCGAGTCCAACTCCCAGCCCTGCACAGGACCATCCCCAAGAGTCACACCATGTGTCTCAGAGTATCATCCAAACGCTTCTTGAATGCTGGCAGGCTTGGTGCTGTGACCACTTCCCTAAGGAGCCTGTTCCAGTACCCATCCACTCTCTGAGTGAAGAACCTTTTTCTAATATCCAATCTAAATCTTTCCTGACACAATTTCGGGACATTCCCTCAGATCCTGTCAATGGTCACCACAGAGAAGAGATCAGTGCCTGTTCCTCCTCTTCTTGCAACGCAGAAATTGTAACTGCAATGAAGTCTCCTCAGTCTTCTCTTCTCCAGGCTGAACAACAGACCAAGTGCCCTCAGCTGCTCCTCACACAGCTTCCTCTCAATGCCCTTCACCCTCTTCATTGCCCTCTTTTGGAAGCTCTTCAATAGCTTAATATCTTTCTTATATTGCGGTGCTCAAAACTGCACACAATATTCAAAGGTGAGGCCATCCCAGTGCAGAGCAGAGTGGGACAATCCCCTCCCTCGACCAGCTGGCAATGCTGTGCCTGATGTCCCCCAGGACACGGTTGGCCCTCCTGGCTCCAGGGCACTGCTGACTCATATCCAGCTTGCCATCGACCAGGACCCGCAGGGCCCTTTCCATGGCACTGATTTCCAGCATCTCATTCCCCTGTCTGCACTTGTTTCTCGACAAACTCCAGCTCTACTCCAGGACAGAATTTGGCCACAGATGAGGTGCCCCAACACTTTTCATCTCTTGCACTGCTAAGCAGACTCCATATTGAAAGGAAACAAGAGTTGTGTGCTGGAAAAGGACACTGGTCAGCTCAGCTTGCCACCTGTTACTGAAGATGGAATAAACAGCACTGTGATAGCCAGGACACTGCAAGAGAACCCACAGATCTCAGCTGAGGAGGTTCTGCTACCGACATTGTGTATGAATGGCTGTTTGGTATTACTGCACTGGGGTCTTTCCACCGGAAAAATGGCACTACGAATACACTCCCATTTCAGGAGCCACCCTGAGAACAAACTGAGAGGCACACGGACACCCTTCGGAAAAAATCACATGCAAGTCCCCACGTTGTCAGAAACACGGTGCTGCCTGGCCTGGTACAGTACCTTGCTTTTGGGTGGAGGGCTGTTTGTGCTCTTGTCTGTGTGGATGCTGGTAGGGGACACGGCAGCACCGAGGTTGCCCTGGGGTATGCCAGGTATCTTGCCTCCCGGAGACACTTGCATCGCAGCAAGTTGGGCAGCATACAACTGCTGTAAAAACAAAACAAAAAAGAAAAAAAAAAAACTGGGGTGAGAGGGAAAGAGAGGAGAGGCACCAGCAATAAATAAACAATCTTCCCAAAAGTTCTCCTACTGCAGAGGGTATGTTTTCCTTCTGATGGGTATTTTTTATTTAGCACATGTATATTTCAAGACAAGAATTGTCATCTCAACTTCTGTGACTCATTCCTCAGGGGATGAATGAGGGACGTCACCATGAGAAATGTCCCAGCATCTCTGTGTGTCCAGGGATTCAAAAAAAGGAACACAGCTAATCTTCATGGTTTGCCTGAACTACTGGGCAATTTTTCCTTTCCTGAGATGACTTAGGCATAAAAGCATTTCTACGAATAATATGCATCAACCCCTGTGAAACTCATATGATGTGTAATATGATGGTCTCTGTGCAAACATTTTATGTTTGTTTTTTTTTTTTTTTAATTTTACTCGCTATGTTTGTCCTCTCTGCACAGGCTATGAGCTGTTTGGGACAGGCAATGTAAAAATTTTTAGTACTTACTGTGAGAATTCACTCTCAGTTGGGTTCTGGGGAACCACTACAGTCAATATAAATATACACATATCAATGGTAATGTACTGCCCATTAGCTATTAGAATCTCCAATTAAGTCTAAAAACCCTTTCTGTGATAGATGCAAAGCAGACACACAACGGAAATGTTTTTCTCTTCAAAACTAAACCAGTAAGGCACTTTAAACACATATTTCATTATTAACATGTGAATACTTATATTCACAGTCATCTGTTTAAAGTTTAGCACTAACGGTAAGACTTCATGGGACAGAGGTCAAAAGCAGTGAGAAAGCAGGCAAACTGGCAGTGCCTGGAAGTTGCCCTGACCTCCAAATAAAACATGGAAAAAATAAGCCTGGGGGCAGGAGAAGCAGCAATTTCTGCTACTTTGTGAACAGTGAGGAATTCACAAGGCAGGTGGGTGTCTGAGAGAGCAGACACTGCATTAACAAAGGCTTTCCCTCCTCAGCCACAGCATCAGTTTCAAAGACTCACACTATGTATGGTTAGTGCGGTGCAGTATGTGTGTGATGTGTAACACTGAACAAAGGTACTCTCTGCCTGCAGGTGCTAACAGAGCTTCTGAGATGACAGTGACAAGCAATAACATGCAGGAATATGGAACTGGATGTGAAAAAAACAAAGGGGCTTCAATGTGACTAAGTCTAAGAAGTCTTGTTAGTAGTGCTTAGCTATTTTGCTGTTGCTTCTCAGTTAATTTTATATGCTGATAAAAGAACAGAGGTCAGATTGGAGGGCACAGAGAAATGCTAACCCCAACCAGCAAGTCTGAAAGAGGAAAATGAGGATTCATTACAGGAGTAATCCACATGGAACTATGCAAAAGGTAGAGAGACACCGCTAAAGTGAGTTCAGTGTATGCAAGCGCTGTAGCAAACATTTAACTTGATCAAATGGGCAAGACTTACTGCTCTGAATCTTGGACAACCCTGGACATTGTCTTGTGGTTCCCCAGACAAACTTTTCCCTTTGTTGGTGCACAATCCTAGCCCTTTCACATAATTAAAAGTAGTCCATTGCTCTTTTAGGTATAGGCAGACACCAAGTTCTTACTTGCTTCTTTTTCACTTTTTCTATTATTTTCAGACTTTCTATTCTTTTCAGTTTTGAATCCTTTTTTTCCCCCTTTTCTCTGCTTTGTTCACTGCTTGTTTTAATATTTTTCTGTACTTCTTAATCACCATTTATCCATCCCGTTCTGTTTAGTCTCCCTCTCTTTCCTTATTGTCCATTCATTCATCCACTCTCTCCTTGCCTTTTCCTCAAATTTATTCATTCATTTATTCTATGTGTTACCCCCAGTGAGACTGAGCCAAATAGATGCAAATCAGCTACAGATAAAAGTCATCAAAAACAATCCAGCCACAAATCAGTCACAGATTCAAATGCATGTATTTATCAGTTGAAGCTCATATCCATTCATTCTTTCTAAAGAAGACTAAATCCAGCAGGGAGAAGGGAACAAGTGTCTGTGTGAACCAGAGAAGCACTGCAGCAGGGAGTTCAAGGCAAACCAAGCCACCATTATGTACGAATTAATATATCAGAAAGGCAATGGTTGTTTAAGAAATAGGATACATGATTCAGGAACAACTCAAACATAATTGGACTCTGGAGGTGACAGAGCAGATCTAGGGAAAGCTTTTCCTTTTTTTTTTTTTTTGCTCCCTATTGAAAAAATGACAAAACACATTTAGACAACTATGGGAAAAAGACAAAAGAAAGTCAAACAAGCCATTAGGCAGGAAAGTCCAAGCTTGCTGCTAATCTATAGATTAGATATCAGAGAATATGTCTAGTCCACATGTAAAGGTAAAAATAACATAGTCAGTTTGGACACTTTGCAGTCCTGAGCAAACTGGAGATCACTGACAAGCCATACAGGGATCAGCCTACTGAGGACTGAGCTTTCCAGAAATGTTTGTGAGCCTTTGGGGGAGACTTTTCAAACTGAACCTTTACCCTGAAAAGAGAGGGGAATCTCTACATCAAACAGAACTCTCAACCTTCTGTTGAAGTCCAAAGACAGAATCACAAGAACTAAACCATATGAAATACATGCACAACACACTGTCCAAGAACCTGCAGATCGTACACCTTAGTGGTCCCAGAGAAATGCCTTGGAAGCCATGGTTCCTCATTACAGTACTGTCATCAACCACCTTTCTCACAATGCATGCAAAGCAGACAATGACTAAGTAAGCACTGGCAATGAAATTCCCAATGCAACAGCCCAGGAGAAAGCCGTATTTTCAGGTGAAAAATGAAATATATGGAATGTCAAATGCATGCTGCCTTCTCAGTTCAGGAACAGATACCTGAAGAGAATGAAACGCACAGTATAGTGTGGAGTTAACTGGAAGGAGGGGTGGAAGAAAATCTATAAAGCCTTCATTCATGCTTTGTAAAAACTTCTGTCCTCCTGTTATCAGATTCAACATCTCAACTCTATTTAATTTGAGAATTAAAAACAAACATTAAATAAAATTTTGTAAGAGGTCTCTTGTTAGAGTACTCCCTTGAAAAGTCCCTTCCTGCAACAGAAACCAACTATTCTACAGAAAAAGCAGTATAAAAATCCAGGCTTGGCTTTAAACTGAAAAACATGAGGTTATGAAATTGCAGGGGTCTGAATCCTATTTAACCAGTAAGATTGCTCCAACATTCCCTAAATTTCAGAAAACTGAGAGAAATATACAACATGCAGCATATTTCTTGGATTGTCAATAATTTTGAGCTTTAACATTATTGAACTTGTCTGTTCATATTTAGTTGTTTTAGGACATGATGACCTTTAGCTTTTACCCAGGGAAAGGGCAATAGTGTGACCAAGTGCTGCGAAACAAGACAGCTAAATGACAATTTATGCATTCATTTCATAGACAAACTGACCTCCAACAAAAGAACACTTCTAGCCCTGCTTCTCTACTAGGGTTTCAGATTTTGGACCAGTGTATGAATAGATCTCTGTTGAAACATTAAACCATAATCTAAAATGTACCTTTATACCCTTCACAGTAATGACACCAAGACCTCAAAAAGTGCAATGAAAATTATGTTCTTCTGTATCACTGCCGTAATACACTGTTCTTGAGCTTCTTAACTTTTACCCCAAACAGACTCCTCAAGCCATTTCTGCTACCTTCTGTACCTGAAGACTCAATGTCAAATTCTAGGACTCCAGGAGGTCATTTTGCTGCACTACAACTCATACAAGGACTTTTAGTCTATAGGGTCTTGACTGGTTTATTGTGACCAAGGCATTCAGTTGGAATCAGCGAAGCACTACTGCTTTAGGCAGGTTTATTTTTGCTATACACAATAAATAAGGAAAATATTCTGAATTTAATAAGATAGATAATACTTCTTCAGGAAGGCAGAATTGGGCTTCTGAAAAAGCAATTAAAAAGTAACATCTATTGTTTGTTTATAACTAAATGACTATGTTTCAGCTCTCCTGCCCATGTGCAATATTGCATGCCTTGTTAATGTTTTCTCATTAACCTCTTACAAAAATCTGCATGGAAGCAAAATCATCAGAACAAAAGCACAATGTGATACACTTTAAAATGAGCAGGAGGTATCATTAATTTTTTAACGTTGCCTCTCTGTTCTTAAGCTATTAAACAAAAAATCCCCCTCTTCCCTAGGTCACCACCTAAACCATTTCTAATTCTTCCAATATATTAAGCAGAAATATTCAGCTGAACTCTCCAAATGGACTAGCTCTAAGAGCTCTTGGCTTGATGACTCTGCAGTACATCAATAGCAAAGCCTTAAGGTTAGGCCAGCTTTGAAAACTTTCCCCTTGGGCATTGTTGTTACATGTTAACAATGCTCATTACTGCTTGGAGGGTACACTAAAAATGAATTCTTGTTCTATTAATACAGAAAATGAGAATGAGATTTAATAGCAATTTTAAAAAGGGTTGAACAAAGTGCTAGCAATTACATAGGCAGAGATAGTTGATTCAAGCACCTATAGGCATTTGGATTACAGTATTATCTCTTATTAAAATATTTTTATTAGTGAACAGTAGAGATTAAGAGCTGTTATTAAAAAGACCACAGATAGATAGACAGGTGGCTCTGGAAACCGAATCAGTTACTGTAATAAATTTGTTTCTGATATAAGCTAGTTTTTCAGTGAAGATACCACAGCGATGAATTTATAAACCACTGTGTCTGAGTGTTTGAACTGTTGACTGATCCAGCACTTCAACTTCTTTGTCATTCTGAGACCGATCATTAAAAATATACACATGAATGGCCCTGTTCTTTGGGGTTTTTTGCATAATCTGGGGGGGGGAAATGGTATAAAACGAGATTCTCTCACTCAGAATACATGAATTTAATTTTCTTTACCTCAAAATTTATGCTTATATAAGGCATGAGAATTATTTGATTATGGCATAAAGAAGTAATTTTGGATCTGCTCAGGTGGTTTTTTATTGAAAAAATAAAGGGACATGAGGAATTAGAAAGAAAAAGGTATTCAAACAAATTTAAACAATTTGACATATATGCTACTGCAAGATAGATTTTTTAAGATACTAGCACACAGATAAAAGGTTAACTACAGAAATTAGAATTAAAACTGCAGTGATTGGTAGTAATGCTTTCTAGATATTCTATGAAAAAAGTTCTTCATTTAGCTCCTCATCACATATTTGAAAGAACAAATGCCAGATTTTCATCTTTTGTCTGTGTTTCCTTCAAAGGTTGTTAGTCAAACATTTCAAAGGGACACACTAATTTGTGCATTCAAACTTCAGCAAAGGCTTTAAAGTGCCATTTGTTTGCATCAACTGAGAGATTTTCAGAAAAGGAAGACAATATCTGAACACAAAGTCAATAAGCTCCCTTAAAACCTTGCCCAAAGAACCCATTGCAAGTTGCAATTCCTAGCTTTCACTTTGGGATAATTTCAGATAATAACAAGAGAGATCAATATCCTGAGATGAACTTGATAGTATTTTGGTTTAATTTTGGTTTAATTTCATTTTGTTCTTCAGAATTCTGAGCAGAGTTGGCGAATTATTACTGTTCTATGTACCATTTGCCTTTATCATACCCAATTCCTACAAGAAACTGCCCTGGCTCCCAGTGCCAAGGTATGCAGAGAGATTCCCTCTGGCAGAGCACCTTGCCTGAGCTAGTGTTTCCTTTACTCACTAAGCAAAAAATAGCAAGCTGGATGAATTCACCCCAAAATTGTGGACCACACAGAGAATAGAGAAGACACACTAAATGTTGAAAAGCTACACTGTTCTTTCCCATGGCCACAGAAACCACTTAACTTCCTTTGAAAATACCCATCCTAGCTATGCTCTGTATTTAGCCTAAGGGAGGAAGACAGATAAGTAAATCATATATCAAGGAACAATAACTAATACTTTAACGTTAAGACTGGGAAAATTAATAGATAAGTAATATATTGCTTTTAATCAGAGAGCATTGATAACACTTCAAGAAGCTGCCTAGAGAAATTCTGACCCTTGATGTTTCAGTCAAGATCAGATGTGTTTTAGGAAGACGAACTTTAAACAAGGAGTTTATTATGCCAAATAATATTTTACATCTTGTTTTGTCAGGCTAGACAATCTAATAGTCTCTCTAGCCTTAAAAAACCTGAGACTTAGAAGGAAACATTTAGAAAAACAAGTTCTCGGTAGAGAAACTGTGAAGCATTCACAAACAGAACAAGGCTTCACTTACACACTTCTTGCAAGCAAGTTACAAGCAAAGCCTTGTAACCACCATCTCTCTCTCATATTAGAAAAACATCACTTTTAGAATCAGTAACCACAAGTCTCCATAAAATATGACTCTGGTAGCTGATCTCTAGGGTTCCAGGCCTGCAGACCATATTCCTGAGAATAATCTCACTGCAGTCAACAGGACTGCTCTGCCCGTGCCAGGATGAATGCACTAGTTCTTTTCTTATTGGAACTTCTATGGTATGACCAACTGGGGATCCTTGGCATCCAGAAACAAGGCTGGAGTCCAGGTCACTGAAAACCTGAATGAGCTTTAAGTCTGCATTTGAAGTAATAAAGACTTCCACTGCAGTACATTCAAAGCAATGCTTGCTTTGCTTGTAGAATAGTAACAGTGGATAAAGTAAAACATGTAGGTACAACTTCAGGTAGCTCTCTGAATTTTCTTAGAAAATGATGCAATTTTGATAGATAGGACAAACATTCTAGTTAAAGCCCAATTATATTAGTATTTATAGTAGCTTCTATGAGAAAGATACTAACCACAGCACTCTCAAATGTCATGCAATTCTGTTTTCCTTGAAAAGCAGCCTTTAGTTCTGCCAATGGACGAATGCTATTCAAATATTAGCAAGGTGAGAACCAGCACCCATGACATCAACTCACTGTTCCTGGTGACACAGGAAGACTTCTGATTAGAGCCTAGACCTCATGGCTCCTTTGTCTCCTGCCTTAACAAGAAGACAATCCTTCTACAGGATGTA
>JAWWEU010000040.1:73385970-73427941 GCA_035583155.1 Acropternis orthonyx | reverse complement strand
ACTTCTGATTAGAGCCTAGACCTCATGGCTCCTTTGTCTCCTGCCTTAACAAGAAGACAATCCTTCTACAGGATGTAACTGTAGGAACTTATCAATAGACACTTCCTATCACGGGCTAATAAGATCTGTTAGTTTCTGTGATAAAATATCATTGCAAACTGTGTGTTTAAGATTGCCTGCTCTTTACAAATGAAGATATTTTAACTGGAAAACTGCCCAAGTGGCCTACATATTCATACATACCATGTTCACACCATATGACAGTAATTGAAATAGAGTGACTATATGAAATGCATATTGGAGAGGAAATTTGATAATGTCTTCTGGAAAAAGCTTGTTGGATGAAATGCTTCAGATGAACAGTGTCCCCTTCAAGGGAAGTAATTAATATTGTACATACTTAAAAGTATTTTTAAAAACATAAGCTGGCAACAATTTATTCCTATAGTTTCTTGTGCAGCACCAGAATATAATGTATTCTTGCTGCCATTACTGTTAATTATTTTTATGCCAATGGAACTTCCTCTGATAGAAAAAAAAGTAAAACAATTTCTTTAAAGTAAGGACATAGTTTTGACAGCATACTCCTTAAGGGTTATACAGGAAGATGGGCAGTGGTAATGTAGAAGACTGCAAACAACGGTGATGTGTAACTTAAGAAGGGACATTAGTTTTGTAAACTGCATTCCCTTTATCACTGACTATTCTGTAATGAAGATGAAGTGTTTGTATGAAAGTTCCACATGGAGACTGTTTTTTCAGTACAGTTTCTGCAAATTAGAAGCTTGAAGTCAGTAAAGTGGCCCCAACATCATACTGTTGTAGGAAAAAACTCACTACTGCCTATTTGTTTACCACAAGTGTGTTTCCCAAGAGCTTTTTTTGTTTTTTTAATATATATCTCTCCAGATTGTTGGCAACTAGCTCAGAGCACCTGACTTCAGTAAGTATAATTTCCCATTTGAGAGACCAAAATTGTATGAGTGGCCATTTGACAAAATACTTATTTCATATTGCATTGCTTTACTTGATTGGTACTGTATATAATCATTCATTGTTATCCATTAAGTGACTAGAGTAGTTAACAAGCAAACACTGCCAGCAAAATTACTGTAAATAAGGTTCTATATATTTCAGATTGCCTGGCCATAATTAAGGCATTTCACTATTTTACACACATTTCCTTAAGCAACTCTTTCTCCAGTTTTTATTTATAGATTTTCTGTTTGCATTTTAAGTTGTTGTATTTAACAGGGAATTAAGTCAGGAAAACTCTGTGCCTGCCTTAGGACTGATACTGAATTAATTACTTCAAATCTGAATACTCTGTTTCTCCTGAAGTTAAGTGCAGAGCTTGTAGTAGAAAGATTAAGGTCAACTGCATTTCTTATTTTAAGAACATGGACTTTCTGACTTGAATGCTGATATGGCATCAGGTTCTTATATCTTGATGATTCTAAGACTCCTCAGTGACTTGTCCCTCCTTTCCTTCAGGAATAAAGTAGTGAAATAGGTATTTTGCAGTACACGTGGACCACAGCACTCAGCCTGACCTAGAAACTCTTTTGAGGCAAGTTGTTAGAAGAACAGGGCCCTAAAATAGTGATGTCCCTCCTTAAAGTTGGTAAAAAGATGATAATCACCTACCAGAAGCAACAGTGCCATGTTGACAAATTAGTTTGTAGGAGGGCTCAAGAAATAAATGCAAAAATTTACACTTGGGTATCTTTTGCTGTATATAATCTAAAGCTCCCCCATAGTTATACGTGCATTTGTTAATTACAATATCAAACAGTGAAATGAGAAACATACTCTTTCTAGTCTTTATAGCTTTTATACTTTAATACTTTGTAGTCTTTATACTTTTCTAGTCTTCAGGCTTTAGTTTGGAATATTTCTGAACCTCAACTATCAGATGACTTTATCTGTTGTCCTTGGAGGTATGAATTAACATTGTTCCTTGGTTATCTGACACCTACACGAGCTCAGTGACATCTAATCAGCTCATTCAAAAATTTAATTTGCTCTTTGAACTGAGCTGTATTATGTGGTTAAAGGGTCTGGGCAAAGGCACAGGAGACAGAGAGTGACAAACTCTTAGTCTATCATAAGCAACTTCCAACAGAGTTAGTTTTCACAGGCTCAGAGAGCCATGGCTACTCTCTTCCAGCTTGGGTGGAGAGGAAAGAATGTGATGTCTGTACCTTAAAGGGCAACTAAGGACTGCATTTGAGCTGCTTCCTTGTGCCAACACTCTCTGAAAAGAACATATAGAGGAAAAAGTACAGGTAGAAGAGGAATATTGAATGGGAGGGACCAGTGAAGGATAGCGTACCCGAGCTGCAGAAGAATACGGACTTACTCCAAGAACTTAACTGAAACAAACTGATTCCTAGAATACTTCTGAAGACATTTCTTGTCCTTCCCTTTTTCCTTGGCAGAAAGTACTAATAGGATGTGACATGACATCTTTTTTCAGCTGCATCAGTTATTTTATTTTTGGGAGGTGGGGAAAGCGGAGCAAAGTTATTAATTTGGGGGAGAAGAATGTCAGTCCTGCAGTGCAAGCTTTCAAGTAAGTTCAACAACATTAATATATCTCCCATATAATTTTTGTTCATGTTCATTGCTTTACATGGTCAATCCCCAAGTCCTCCAGAAAGCTAAGAAGTCCTACCTCATCCTTTGAGATCCTGTTGTGAAGTCATGGTATCAGTACAGAGCACCGGTTGTCCTTCCCAGCAGCACACTGTGATCCCTTTCCATAAGAGCAGAATATATGACAAGAACTGGGGAAAGTTTCAGCTCACACATACCTTTCCTTCAGCTTTAACCCACATGGAATCCCCTCTTCACAATAGTGTTTGTGTTCTAGGTATTACTGAAGACAAAGCTTGCAGGAAGGTCAGCCAAACTTTTAGACCTGCAGGAAACTGTAATTCCAATCACAGACATAGAAATTGCCCTAACTTTGAACCAGAATATTTTGAGCCTCACTGAATCAGGGCAAATCCATGTTCCAAATTAGAAACCAGCTGAGTTTCACTTTGGTCAGACTCCTCCTAACCTTCTCAAAAGTGAGTCTTATCCACTTCAAACAGATTGGAGTGCCCAACTTCAAACTAGCCCCATTGATATAAACTGGGTAACTCAGATGGTTGAAAACACAGATGAATGTTTGTTAAACTGGGATGCTCGAGGTTAGGAGATGAAAGGCTACAAAGAGGAGATGTTAGAGTATGTGGAGGGGTGTGCCCTTATTTAGTAACAAAATTGCTGAGAGGACCTGAGATGGTAGAAAAGCACTCAATTAATTCCATTATTTTGGAGTTTGCTTCATTATAGAAAAGTCTGCCTTTAACAAAATGAAGTAGCAGAAAAAACTCAGGAGCTGTTCAACCTTTTACTCTTTGATTTTACGATAAAAATGGGTGTGGTCAGTAAAATTCCCCCTCCAATGGAGTCCATAAAACTCCAGAGAGTCTGAAACCTCTGTGAAGCTTTGGCAAACTTCTCAGGAAATAACATAAGAATCTGTTTTCTGGTTCATCTCACTATTTCCATGTTTGCACTGATGTAATGGGAAGAGTGACACTTTGCATGTTCCATTAGAACACATACAGAAGTTCAGTTCTTAATTCTTAGAGGCTTTGTTCCCCCAAAAGAGGTCTCTGGAAACATCTGAAATCGCTCAGTATTCAGTTTCTGACTCTCACTACAATGAAACCGCGAACACTAAGGTCCAAAGACACTGCACGGTCAGCTTTCAGCTTCTGCACAAAAAGCCCTAAATCCATCCTGAAGCTCACGCCAATATTCCTCTTTTGGCACATGCTGTATTCAAGGTTTAAGAAGCTGTGGGCACAATAACACGACTGAAGGCCAAAGGGAATTACATCTTTAAATTTCATGTCCCTCACATGCTATGCATCACCCAAGCACGAGAACTTGCGTGATGAACTCTGGAACTTCACATTCAGCAAGAGGAATATGATGGCTACTTCTAGGTCTACCAATCCACATGGATAATAAAGAGCTGCTGGAGCCTCATGTTGCCATATAAAGTGTGAGCTTTCTAGTTCTTAGCATCAATCTGACCAAGGGAAATGCAACCTTTTCCACATTTCTCCTCTTCCATCCTGATGAAAGCTGTTAAGTCCCAGACTCTTCCAGCTTACCTGGGTTACCCTATGGAAGTGTTCCCTCTCTAACTCTTCAGCATTTTGCTCTTAAGACTAGACATGGAGAATACAAAAATACATCCCTTCAAACTCCTGTTACTGAGGCAAAAAGGATGCCTTCATTGGCAACAGGGCTGCAACCTCTAACTCGTCTCTCAAAGAATTCTACATAACCACAGATTCCACAGCCAGTGACGTGCACTGCATTAACACTACCTAAATAGTAACAAGCTCTAAAATCCATCAGTACATCTGATCCATCCATGACAACATTAAAGTTGATTTTCACAACTTTTTTTAAGACACTGAGTAAATTAAAAAAAAAAAAAAAAAAAGAAGAAAAGCCAAAAAGAAAAAAAAGACGTAGAACTCCTGAGTGAAAACGTTGCTTTTCAAAAATTGTCCGATTTTTAGTATGGAACTATGGAATTTTTTATAACATGAAGATGGATCTGCTTGTTCAAAAGCATGAAATACTAAAATTACTGTATATACTTGGGAGACATTTTTCAATTGTTAATAATGTAGCTGGGTTATAAAAAGAGCTAATCCGTATTTTAAATTGTTCACCTGAAAATTTGGATTAAGAGGAAAAACCCCACCAATTTTCACGTTTTAGAAAGCAATACCAAAACACTAAACTCCTTTCAATTCAAAACAAGAGCCAAAATCAATGTAAAAGCACATTTTAAATTGCTTTTGGCTGAGTAGTTGTCTGCAAAGCAGAAGGGGTGGGAGTAGCAAAGAGTTTGCAATGGAAATACCGGGAAGCTTTTACTGTAGTCACACTAACAAGAGCTGCTATCATGAAGTAATAACATTATCCAGAAATCTTTGTTCATTACCTCATTCCTAATGCCATCTCATTTCACTTGAGTTACTTGGGTCTGATGATGGGGTTAACGAGCGAGGAGGTGTTTGAGTGGGTGTGAATTAGGGGCGCTGCTAAAATAGAAGCTATTTTAGCAGTTCTGTGTTTAATATAGTCTGAAGCTCAGTAATTTTTTTTTCAGGTAAAATACTCACACATTCCAAGGCTAACGCTGACTTTGGCAAAGCATGGATAATACCTAGACTTATTCATATTACACGGAGTATCACAGAGGAACTCATGCTTCTATTCCTTTCCTACCTCCGTCATTCTACCCACAAGTCTAACTTAGCAGGAATGCTAATGCTTTAATTTCCTGTGTTCAGAAGTTTTCCTCAAAAATTTGGGTATTTTCAGCAACCATGACAGAAAACATTGCTGATAGCTTCTCTCCCCCCATCCCTCTGCTCCACAAGCCATCTTCACATACCGCACAGCAATCCATTACAATATGTTCTAACATCTGCCTCCTCATATGATGTACGACCTATCTGATTGACCCTTTTTATGCTGCTCCAAGACTGGCTGTTCACTGCAGTGGGAGGATGAACAGTACTCATTGCTTCTTCAGTTAGCAACTGGTAAATATATCTCCATTCCAAGAAAGATCGGGAATGTCAAGCAGGGATCCCTCTTGCTTCCCTCCTTGTAGCAACGATCCACTCCAAACAGTCCCTTTCTTTATCACTACCAGGAATAGCGATAAAGGAATCCAGAACAGTCCAGAATATGGAAGGTCTCTAGTGGGTCCTCCCATCTAATCGCTAATATATGAAACATTTCTGCTCATTAAATTTTTCCATGACAAATATTAACAGTGTTTGTGACTCCAGTGTGGGAAGCATGAATAATGCAAGAAACAGTAAAGTCCTCCATTACACTGGGATACTTCTTGTTTTTGCCAAAGTCAGCAACTGTAAAATATCTCTCAACTTCTCCGGTTAACACCATGGCATAATACAGGCCTTTGGTCAAAGTGATCATAGTCACTACAGTAAAAGCAGCATCTAAAGTAACATAAAAACACTTGCCAATATTGCAGGCATTAAATGCAACCCTTATTCTCACCATCTATATTTCCATCATGTATTTAACAACATTAACACACTTCGGGATCGTTGACAATCTTCCAAAGTCATCTGGCATGAAATGGAACAAACATGGCTATGAAAATGTAGGGAAGCAATGTATTGAAACCAGCACAATGGGATATCTCCTCTTCCCAAGGACAGAAAACTCAACTAACACAGGGAAGCTACACGTCCTCGGCAGTTAAAAAGTCATCTGCACTGACTCCAACTGACTTCCACAAATCCCAACCACTGCAGAAATACAAAGTCAGTTGGTCTTGGGGCTCCAGGTCTCAACAGCAGTCACAGAAATATTCTGACTTTATGGTCCGCCATTACTTGCTTACCAATGGGAATTGCCTTGGAAATGAAAAAGGCAACTGAACCACATTAGGAAAGTGACAAAAAGAGGGAAAAAGTGGGAAATCCACCTGACTAGTCTTGAGCTAAGCACCCGCAACTCCCTTTATAAAAATTAGAATGGAACCTGCAACTTTATGCCAGATAAATTATACATGTTAGGCATCCATGGTTTGAGATGATTCTCATACCACCATCCTGAGTACAAACAAGGAAAAAACTAGCTAGTCTGTGCTCAGCAAGTCTATGTAATTTTTTAAATTTTGTGTCAGCAGCTGAATTTTTCAAAGAGAAATATATCTCTCCTCTCTGAAACTCATGAAAAATACACATTTCCTTTTTTTCTTGCTACACGAGTCAGATGGAAAGCGACTTTGTCTTCCTCAAAGCCGTACAACTGGTGAGGCATACAGCTACATTTTCAGCACAGAACATGTGGGAAAGGGCACATAACTCCCCAAAAGTTGCCTGCAAATTACTTTGGATTTGTGTAGAGAACATATATGTTAACATAAAGTAGAGTGTGAACCCAAGGAAAATGAAGACAAACACTGACAGCTGGCCAATCTTGCCCTTCTTTACTGTGTTTGCCTCAAATATAGTATGTTTGTAAGAATGTGTGAAATACTTCTGAAAATAACAGTTATACTCCATTTAGTTTTAACAAGCAAAGGAACATACAATTTACAATCCTCCTCAGAAAGATCTGATTTACTAAAATTCATGGAGAGACGTCAGCAAATTCCTAGGAGGAGTTAGAAACCTAACTTATTCGGTATCTTGCAAATTTTAGAACATGTGTGTTTCATTCGCATTTTTTTCCCACATGTCCAAGGCTACACTGATTTTATATAATTGATTATTTTAATAATTTTTCAAGTTGATGTTTCAAACAGAATCAGACCAATGCTCATACCACACACAGTATCCTTCTTCCAACAGTGGGGTGTTGCCACATTTAAGAAGGACACTGAATACCAACTACAGCTTCTTTTTTCCAACCAAGGCAGGATGCAGATGAAGGAATCTTTGTTGCCTGCATCCCAGCAGTGACTGGCAGCCAGCCTCTCTCATTCTCCTCTTAGGGAATTTTGAGAAGGAGAGTCACACTGTTAGGATACAACAGACATATGCTGCAGGGCTCATCCCCAATTAAGTAAGATCAATTATGGTAAGTTAGATCTTCGTCCTTCAAACACACTTCTGTTATGCAACTCTGAGCCCTATCCCCAGTATTTAATATACTGCAAGCACAGGAAGGGTCCACTAGAGCTTTCCATTGCAGAAGAAAGAACTTTGACTGGAAGACAATAGTCATTCTGAAAGGCCTTTTGCTTCAATTTGCTGTGTTGGCAGGATTATACTGATTTTAATAAGCTTAGGATAAGCAACATCCTAGAGGATGTACCTCACAGATTTTCTCATGAAACTGAAAATATCTTTACCTTCCAGCATTGTTTATAATTAGTGCCAAATGATCACTGTCATCACAGACAGTTTTTTAGACTTTTGACCCTCCTTGAAAGTAAGGCATTGTACAAACTGTAAATTGTTTTGACTAACAAGACTGGTTCAGGGACATTGTAATGCGAAGGATTACTTGGCATTTGCAGACACGGGGGGAATCCCTTGTTTTAGACCTCCACAGTTAACTGTAACCTCTTGGAACTGAACTGACAATTCTGCAGTAGCTGAAACAAGCAACCCCAAAGATGGTATCTCTTCTCATTGGCCTGGAGGAAATCTGAGAAGTTGTCAGCAGTATTATCCTTCCTCCCTCTCCCCCCTGCTTGTCTTCCATATTCCTATAGCTGTTTATGAGCTCAGCTGTCACTCTTTGCACCAGGGAAAGATAGATGGGACACACCAACCCCAACCTAAGTGACCTTTGGATGTGACAAGATTTTTAGGTCAGTCCTGCTAAATGGAAGCCTTGGTGTATAGAGGCTCGCCTCAGGGTGAAATTTCCAGTGAATTTATTATCTCCCAATGCCCTTTGGACTGCTTCCCACCATCAAACACCATGGCAGCACTCGGAACAGGAAGAAATACATTAACTGGAATCTGATCGTTTTAAAAGGTTACAGCTGCCCAAATATAATTTAATTTCATACTTGCCCTTTGAGGGTTTGGTGTATATTTTCATTTTATGACTGCAAATGATAAAGCTCTTAAGATTCCAGGCAATAAAAAGAAAAACGGGGGTGAAAGTATTTTAAGGGTTAGAAGTCTATTCAGTTCATAGTCAATGAACAAAGTGACAAATCAGCTTTTTTTAAAAAATCTAACATTTCCTCAGTTTTTAGTAGTCATTTCTTTCTACACTTGATGGGGAACAATACCTTTTAGTGAAATCAAACCTGTAATGCCACCCAGTGTGATAGGAAAGAAACATTTGCTGTGCAAGCACCTACCTGTCTTACATCCCTTACGACCTGCTTCAGAGCAGCAATTAATCTGAAGTGAAATGAAGTAATCTGAATTAACTGATGCAAAGAAAAAAAAAAAACAATCAGACTTAAGAAAATGTGTAGATCTAACCATAATACTTTTGAGTTTTAACTGGGTAGGCTATGGGTCCTTTCTGAATCTCTTCTTTAACTACTTCTGTCTGAGCTCAGGTAACGTATACCAGTCCATCTCCCCGTGTCCACACAGTAGGATAAAAATCAGGGTACTCCACACTGTTTTGGGGGCAGCATTCAGTTTGGTTAGAGGGCCACAACTGTGTGACAATAAAATTCTACGGGATGAGTATGTGGGATATGATATCCTAGTACACAACATAAAATGCTGGGAAATTATGGTCATTCTCTCTTTTACCCCAGTTAAAGTGCAAGCAGTCATGACACACTGAAACACAAGCTACCACACAAATATGAGTTTGGCCAGCTTGGACTAGAGGTCGGAAATGCTGAGTACTCCTGCCTTTCTCTGTATCCAGTGAAAACAGAGTTACCAAATGAACACCACCTCGCCATCAAACAGTCTGATACAATTTTGATGACTGTTTCCTTTCCCCACAACAAGACACAGAAAAAATAAAACAGCTGCGGAAAGGAGGAAGGATTAAGTGTGAATGTTGCATATCCTATTTTCAAAGCCACCGTAAGAAATTAATTATTGCTGGGTTCCCAAGTCCCTTCAGGGCTCTTTAAAAACCTTTCCCAAATACACATTGATATACACCATCTAAATTACTTTTGCCACTAGTATATCGGACCAGCGTTCAGTGAGAAGCAAGGCTGGTGTGATATTGGGAATGGGCTAAGTAGGGTTTATAGGCAAGTAGGGTTGATAGCCCTAAAAGAAACCATATTCCAAGGTCCTGGCATGGCAGGACAGCAGGTTAAATGGAAGGTATAAACACGTGATGTATGATGGAGGTGGTTCTGCCCTTTTGCTCTGGTGAGACCCCACCTGCAGTGCTGCATCCAGCTCTGGGGGCCCCAGCACAGGAAGGACATGGACTTGTTGGAGCAAGTCCAGAGGAGGGACACCAAGACAATTAGGGGTATAGAGCACTCCTCCTATGAGGAAAGGCTGAGAGAACTGAGTTTTTCAGCCTGGAAAAGAGAAGGCTTTGGGGGTGATCTAACTGTGGCCTTCTAGTACCTGAGGGGAGCCCACAAGACAGATGAGAGAGACTATTTACAAGGTCATGGAGTGACAGGACAAGGGGGAATGGATTGAAACTGGAAGAGAGGAGGTTTAGATGTGATATTAGGAAGAAACTCTCCATTGATGAGGCACTGGAACATGTTGCCAACAGAAGCTGTGGCTGCCCCAGCCCTGGAACTGTTCAAGGTCAGTTTGGATGGGGCTCTGAGCAATGTAGTCCAGTGGAACGTATCTCTGCCCATGGCACGGGGGTTGGAACAAGATGATGTCTAAGTCCCTTCCAACTCAGGCCATTCTATGATTCTATGATTCCATGATTCCATGTACTGCTTACCTTAAACACCAGTATGTCCCAAGTTTGTCAAGTAAATACTGGAATATTGAACAAATACCAATGCAGAACTGCTGTGGAGAAAGTAAGTGATATTTACAACAGTTTAACCTACTATAAAATGTAGCACACCTATTGTGTGTTTCAGAGTGTTTCTACTGTGAATTTCCTAATTTTCAGAAGTTCAGAGTTAACGGTAAAATCTACATCAGAGATAAACTAGGACTTCAGCCATATTCTTTTGCCAAATTCAGCTAGATCCATTTGGTTCCCTAATGAAATAAATATGCTGCTGTATTCTATGGTAATGGCCCAAAACACTTTAATAACACTATCACAAGCTGTAATGTTTTGGTGTATTAACAGAGAGAACACACTGTTAAAATTTGTAAAGCGTCTTTTAAGCCACGGAAAGGAATAGAAAAATTTGAAAAAGAAAAGGCCCTGTTGCCAGACATGATTTTCATACTCCAGTATGGTGAGAGGAATAGCCCAAAGAGTCGACACTTCACCTTCAGAAGGGCAGAAAGCTGCTGGCCTTGCTGCCCAGGTGTGCTGAGGGACAGCCAGCCTTCCCCAGCACAGCATCCACAGGGAGACACACAGGGATGCTGCTTTTTGGGCCTCTGAGCACGAGGCAAGGGGACAGGTACCACTGTTCATGGCACCCCACATCTCTGAGGGATTAACCTCATTCCCTTGCACACAAACTGGCAGCCCCAGGCGCCTTTGGGAGAAACAGATACTGTACATACAGGAAGAAAAGGAAAAAAGCCACTCCACAGCAGTCCCCAAAGACAATTTGACTCCCTCAATATGCCACAAACAGATTGCCCCTGTCAGCTGCCACTGGTGCAGTATGTGGCACAGCTGTGGTTACTAAAGCAAAGTACACCTTGCAGTACAGCTAGAAGCCTCTGATGTAATGCAGCTTTTAAACAGCAAAAGCAATCACTCTAAACAGCAAGACACAGAGGTGCTTATATATTTTGAAAGTACTTTTACAAATCTCACTTTATACTACCATGAGAGCATTTGAAACTTTCTTACTGCTTTGCTATTGTATTGATAATCACAGGATACTGATTTCAAAGCTTCTCACAGCTTAAAAACATGCACCATCTTTTAAAACTGTTTTTCTTTCTTGTATTCTGCTTTTCAGTTTGATCTGTATTTTTGTCCATTAGGGGAAGACAATTCACACAGTAGCTTGCTGACAGCTTTGCTCTCTCTCTAATCCGAGAGTTTGGCAGTGTCCAAGATAGATGACTTAACAAATTTGCAGCATATTTCCAGTCGGGTAAGTTATCTGTGATATGACCAATCTCTACAGCTAAAGGATTAAGACATGTAAATCCAGCAGTCTGCAGTACTTTTCTCCTTAGTTGTTCAGTGAATGGAAAGGAACAGAAACAGACCACTGGTATAAATGACAAACAAGGCAGTTGTGAAAAGCAAAAGGGGTACTTAGAAGCCAGTCTAGGAATTAGACTCAAACTTAAGAGACCAGCAGAGCTCATGTAGGTCACAAAATTTAAAAGGTAGTCTTGGGGACTTCAGAGCTACAGGTAGTGTTGCCTCCAAATACTCTTGTTCAGATTGATCTTACAAAATCCACAGGAGCTAAAGACATTAAGAACCTCTGAAATGAGAAAAGGAATTTGAGGAAGCTGAGCCTAAGTCTTGGGGAAATAATTGCACTCTGACTTAAACTCAGGAACAGGTTTATGCTATCCAGGCACAACAGAATAAGTAACACTCTGAAAGCTACATCTCCAGATAGTATGGTATCCTGTATTGAGGTAAGTTCAATTGATGACTTTGGGAAGAAAACAAAAGGAACAAACAACCTGACCTCCGTGGTTTGTTGTCTAATGTTTAGATCTACCGTAAGCAGGTATTTCATAGTTACAAACTGTGCCTAATATTAGCCTCCATTCATAAAAGGTGCTCAAATATCCTGGCTGGTAACAGTTAAGCCTGGAAAGGAATCAGGCTTAAGAAAGACAGGTTAAGAAGAAGAGCACAGGAACTTTTAATGGCTTTCACTGTTCTTGTCGTATGCAATTTATATCACAGGTGAGTGATACACTCCCCTTGCACATATTTACTATCCTGTTACTATTTCTATCCCATTCTTCCTTGTCAATTGAAAATGACCTGAACTTTGGAGAAAAAAGAATGGTCATGAACAAGACTGTAGTAAGAAATTCAACATAAATCAAAATTCCTACACATTCATATATTTTACCAATCTGCATCTAAGAGCAAACCATGTCATATGGCCTAGGTACAAGAGAGCTAGCAAGATTTCAAGGGAGAATTTCTTGTGCTAAGTTTTAGGATGCATACAATGTACTAATTTAATGTGGACCTGAGGAAGTAAGTATGTGTCAGTAAGTTTGTGTAAGTCAGTGTTTCTCACCGCTGTTATTTGTAGCATTGTTCCGCAAGCACTGAAGCGTGTATGCATGTCAGTGATTTGCAGTTTTCCTCTGTGTCTGTCACGACGTTCTGCTGTAAATATATACTACTGGTAGAGCTCAGCATAAGGACAATGAACTCCAAAAATATTCAGAAAAATTCACTAGTCTGACTGCAACTTTCATGTTTTACAGGAGGCCCGCAACCCCCCAGTTTATGGTTTCAGAGAGTGCCCCAGCAGCCAGCCAAGCCCAGCTTGGTGTGGTTTCCCATCCTCTCCGGACAGTTTGCTCAGGATTATACAATCTGATTTGCATGATTATATAATCTTCTTTTCAGCAACATCCCTCTGAAAAGAGCAAACAACATAATAGGAAAACCAGTAGTGTAAGCCAACTCTTTCAAAACCCAGTGTCTGGAATGTGCAAAGGGCACAAAGTAGGGAGAAAAAAAAAGTTTTTTTGGTTTTGTTACCAGATTGTTCATACGGACCTTTCCACGGAGAATTAATTCCAGAGGTATGCAAGTCATGAAACACCCTGTTCCATGAAACACAAATACTTCACAGGTCTTTTCTGTTGCCAATATAAGGCGGGAAGAATCGTTTCCGTTATCTCAAGGTAAATATATACAAAAGTTGCTGTTTATTTCTTTTTCAACAGAAGTTACTTTGGGACAGTATAATACAATTCTCAGATGATTTTTTCCCATCCTGGTTTAAAACACCAGTGGGCAGGTGCTGCCACTGCTGTTGAACAAAAGCCACTGCTGCTGGTTTTGTCTTGCAGCTGGTTGAACTCACAACATCGACACCACCATTCCACCATGCAAAGTCCTGCTTATATCGCACAGAAGTATAAACAAAGTCTTAGCTGATATATATGCCTCCACTTCTCCTGTCTTATTTCATACACTTCAGACTTGTCCTAGACAGGACACTGTGTAAGTGAAGACTGTCATATTCCAATCTGCAAACAGGCTCTTCTGCTGGCTGCTAAAACTACTTATGATGTCAGTTACTTCAGCAATATTCATCTAAAATTAATGCCTTATAAATAATCAAGGAGTAATCTGCTTCCGTCTGTCAGGCTAACCCCAGCAAGAAAGAAGTGTAACATTTTTGCAAGAGAAAAGAAATTAAGGATGACCTGACCTCACAAGCACACTTGCAAGACAGTTACAGACTCCTTCTTGCATGACCTATTTTTCCCTGCTCACACCATGGAGAAGTTTCAAACAAATGGCCACTAATTCAGACTGCTTGAAATCCAGAGGGTTGCCACCCAAATAAGACAGTTGGGCATCTGGATGGCTTTGTCAGGTTTCCAAAAGGTTTTAGTGACTTTTTAATCTCTTTTCAAGTTGAAACAGAGCTCTAGTTACCTAGTCCATGAATGCCAATGTTAATGTCTCACCTTTCCAGAAATGAGGGTACTCCATATGGATCATGGCCTAAGATTTTGCTGTGTATTACAGTGTGTGACTGGCCCATATGAAAAGCATACTGAGTACATACATGGTGTTTCAGTTGTAACACAAACTAGCATAAGGAATAACTTACAGATAAAGGAACTGTTTATAGCTTAAGTAAGTGTTCCTATAACCTAAGTTATACTTTCAACCTCCTTTTGAAAGATGCTCAAAACTACTGCCTATTAAATTCCCGTGAGATTTAGAGAACATCTGTTTTTATTATACTAATACCAGATTCTGTACCAGTTATCAAGATCTGCATCAGCTATAGTATGAACTACTTAGTATCTGTGGCTTTTCATCTCTTCCACTTGAGAACAACCTTCCCAGTAGAGACAAAGACCAATGTGTTGATGCCTAAAGGTTTTAATGTGTATTTTATGGTATCACAGGTTGGGGATAGTCATCAAATATGTTAATTACTGAAAGTTATAAAATCTGTAACATCTGGCTGACACGCATGCGCGCATTTTTGTTGTGCACCTAGAAACTTCTAATAAAGGAATTACTTTATCTATCTCCACTAATAATGGTTTTGAAAGCCTTTTGCAGGATTAGGCATCAGAATCAAGACATAGAAGTCTATCTACTACAGGTTAACTTCTCTGAGACACCTTTTAGATCCATTAAAAATATTAACAGTTGCCTAGCAGAAAATCACTGAATTACACTATGATCAGATATATAAGGTCACTACAAGAAAAAGGCATAGAAATAGTCACCTTTTGCTAATTCACAGAAGTCAAGAAGAGAAAGCTTGCAGCAGAGAAGACAAAGCAAAAGGAAAACAACACAGGTGATGGAGGTGAAAGAAAAATAGGATAAATGTGTACACATGGAAGACGAGGCAAAGTTTCCTCATGCTGGGGTTTATATGTAAAGAGACAAGAATTTGAAGCTGAAAGCTGGTAAATAGGAAATAACATGGAAAAGACAAGCTATTTCCACTGTCCAAATGTCAAACGCCAATGGGAACCTAGAAGGTGGGGGAAGGAGGAGTAATAGCTGCATAAGCATCTTGTAACAGGCTCTTCTTAAAGGGGATTTCTTGAAAACGCCTAGGCTCTGTTGTTAGCCCATATGGGCCCAGGAAAGCCGGATAAATGCTTGGCTGCACATTTTCCAGGCTATTTGCATATGTTCTTTAGTATGCAGAATGTCTCTGTATGTAATTGAATTGTTGTTTTTGCCTCTATTAATACATATGCAAATGAGTTACTACTGCAGCTGTGCTGTATTAATCATATGTGTGCTTCTGTCTGTCTGCCCTGCAGGCTCAGGGTCGGAGGGAGGGGGAAGAGGGAATTCAGTCTCTTTAACCTACAAGAAAACTCACTCATGCAGACAGAGGTCTGCTAGCAAACAGCAGGCCTGAGTTACAACTGGAAGGCAGATAGGCTGGTCATTTTTCAGTCTTTTTTCATAGATATGGATGGAATCTGAAAGTTATGCAGAAGGGACTGTTAATCTAGATAAAATGAATATGCTACCACTAATTCTTTACCCTGGAGGGCTAGGGAGGGAGTTATAATCTGACAACCCACAGAGTAGCCATGATATTGTTTTATCATGTGTATTTACTGCCTGTAAATGTCCACTGTGCATATGCTCAGACACTCACAGTGCTCAATAAAATACAAAACATTTTAATGTAGTTTGCAGTAATGACCATCTCTCATAAATTGATTGGATTCTGATAAAAGGATGTGATCAAGTTTTCCACTCAAATCTATTTTGATAGAATATATTGAGTTTACCCATATTTTGTATACTCATATATTGTATAAGATTACATCAATGCCAAGTATGGGTTATTTAGACACCAACTACAAAGCACATTTACCCACCATGAACAAGATTTATTTGACTTGATACGTTCTGTGCTTCATGCTTTTACACAGTCTATCACAATCTCTAGCTCTCAGCAGGTATCCAGCAAGTGGGGACTAGTTGCATCCTGGTGTTGCAAGGCTTGCTTTCAGTTAACTGAGAGGAACTTTTTCCTTTTAAAAACACAGGGATGGCTCAAAAACACCTCTGCCAATCAGTAGCTGCTCACCTCACACCTTACTTATATATTTCAATGATATCTTAAAATCATCACTAAGATTTCATTAAAAAAATTAAGACACCTTCTAATGTTCAAATTTTTTTAAAGAAAACTTGCCCCACACTCACATAGAGATGTTCACCCTGTTTAGATGGTCGTAGCTTCATTTTCCTGAAGAGTACTGGGCCCCATATTTTTCTAGCTGAAGGACCTTGGTTCTTTACTGATCTCTTTTAAAATGGCCATCTTGGCTACCCATTTGCAGAACAGGTGGTGACTATCTAGTGGCCAACACATTCCCTTACAGAGCCAGAAGGAAGTAGTAAACAGAAGTAGGGAATACAGAATCTGCATAACACAGCAATTTAAAAAACTATTTCAAAGGGCATCCAACAAAAATGTATAGATATTATGTTGCTTTATTACTCCTATTATTATTATTTGCGATGGCCATCAGAAACAGCACAGCAATACACTGAGCTAATGGCAGATGGACAACTGCCATCTTTCGGTTACGCTAATGAGAAATGTCACTTTTCATGCACTTAGACATTGGGTTTTTTTCCCAGATGTGTGGGCTCGCAGTGAAAAACTAATTCTACTTTTTTTATGCTTAAGTGGATTGCATGAGTATTATAATATTATAATTAAACTGTGCACTAATGAGTCATTCCTTACAAATTAAGTCAGAGTCCAATTAATGAGAACAGGTAAAGCAAAAAAGCAAACAGTGAAAGGATACTGACTCTCACTGTTGAAAAGCCGGCTTAGATGGTATTTAAAAGAAGATACTGTCCAGCAACCAGAAAGAATAATGTTGCACTGCTAAGAAACAGTTTACCTTCTTGTAAGCAAAGAAGATACAGTAATAACCCAAAGAGGTAATGAACGCAGATTGCAGAGTAAATGAATAATGGATAAAGTATTGCCTTCTCTTGGCCACATTCCGTATAGACAATAATTGGGCATTGGACTTTTCTTCTCAATCAGAAATAATTGATATGTCTTTCCAATTCTACCAAGCTGACTCCCTGATACAAGGAAAGAATAAAGTTTTCAGTATTCAGATGCATCACTACAGTGTTCATACAGTTTCTTCAGGGTCTTCTTTCACAGATTTGAGGTGTTGTAACACCGGAAGGCCAGCTACTTAATCTGGTCAAAACCGGTTATGTCTACAGATTACAGCAAGAAATCAGTTACGAGATATGCAAAAGCCCCCAGTAATTAAATATGATTGACAATTAATGCGCGTAAACATCATGACATCTCTTTAAGAGGAAGAGGAAGTTCTGTCATCAGCAACATTTCAAATAAAACTTAAGGAGACATTTCAGAGAAATAACTAGAACTGGCAAGTAGAGAGATGCAGCTTTCCTGCAGTGGTGCAGAAGCCAAAAGGAAGCTGGCGTGTAAGGAAAAAATAAAAGCTAACAGGCAGTGCAGGTGCTTTATTTTTGTTTCATGAGCAACACATGTTTCATGTAATACTCATATGACCATTGGAAGTCTACCTTCTGATAGGTCACTGTATACCTGTTAAATACTTCTATCCTTTCCACATCCTTCAAGCAAAACAAATATGGAGACCACAGATGATTATTCGACCCTTAAGATATCTAAACGTAAAGTTTTCCAAAGGAAAAGTTGCAGTGAGTCAAACACACAAATAACGTCAAGATGAACAACTCTGACAGGCCCTCAAACTCCAAATGGCTTTACTTTTCCTCAAAACCTGGTCACTTACGTCAGGGCCAGCTTGTGGCCCAAATTCTACCGAAAATATGGTCCAGAGTATGTGTGCTAAATTCTATTGAAATTCGGTCCTTGGTACAAATATTCCCACACAACTAAGTGAATAGCTTTATTATAAGAAAAGCTAAATTGGCCCAAGTACTTAACAAAGAAAATGGAGACTAAAACACTTGGCCAAATAATTCTTCCAGATATGTTTAGGGTCTAAATCTACTCATCATCTTTATACAAATAGCTAAAGAGAATAAATCAGAACTCTTGCAATGATTGGTGTTCAGAATGGAGACCCAAATAAAATGCTTTCAAAGTCGTACACTGACATGAGGTTCTCTTGATTCATATAGTGACAGGTTTGGTCACAGTGTTGAACACAACCAATATAATTATGATGTCCTGTTTCATTCTAAGATGAAGATGGAAGAACAATTTTTTCTTTAGAAAAGATTTGCACTCAAAACCTTTTGCATTTTTTTTTGTTTTTCAAGAGCAGATGTTTGCAGGAAATCTGTATTACATCAGACTGCTATACTGTTTTGACAGGACACAAAATGTCTATATAGTAAGATTACATGGGCAGCTGTCATTATACATCTAGCATTATCTTTCAATGTAGTTATGGGTATACATAGCATTTGTATTACTGCCAATTAATCAGCCGTTGTCACTATCTGGTTATCAAACAAGCAATCTGGGAAATCTGAACCATTTGCACTCCCAGTGGTACAGATTCTTCTCAGTTTTCGGATCATGCAATCAGGTCCTTTGTTTCCTAAAGCTCAGAGATCACTCAGGAAATACTTTCTTTTATCAGAAAAAATTTTATACTGAATTTGCTCAGACTTCTGGAAACATCTATTTTATACTAGCTCTGCCCAAGATGACCAGTATTAGAATAATCGCTTCAGTTTACTTTTTGTAAAACTTGTTACATGATACCTATGCTTACGGCTTTGAATGTTGACCTTCAAGAGAGAGGAATTTAAATTCCCTTCTCTGCTGAACCATATAGCAAAACATTATGTTCATATAAGGCATATAGCAGTACTTTTGATTCATTAGTCCTATTCAGTAGAACACAGTGGCAAGGCTGTGTTCAGTTTTGTTCTTGTTCATTTGAAACAGAATCACCATGCTAGATCACTCCTGAAGAACAAGACTGTATGATATTTATGAGGGGAAAAAACTAACATAAGAAACTCAGATGCCAACCAAGGGAGATTTCACTGCAATGAGGGTGTATTTTAAAATTCACACAACATTCAGGATTGAGTCTTCTCATTAACAGAGGAAAGCTAAAAAGTCTTTCCTCTACCCCCTCCCCCCTCACCCCCCGCAGATGGCATTTATGTCATTAAGTGTGGGAATGAGTGAATACAGAGTGCTGATAGACAGCACTTTATCAGAGGACAGGTTCAAGCTTGCGTCGTGTTAGTTCCAGCTTCTCCAACATGGCCCCATCCATCTACTCCTTTTGCAACACCTAACAATGCAAGTTTTAGTTTCCATTCTCACTGAGTCATTAGTCTCTCTGCAGATACTGAAAATAAAGGCAATCACGTATGGCTAATTGTGGCAGATATCAGATGACAGAATCTGTATATCCCAGTGGGGACGCAAAGGCAGGGAGAGAAACTGAGGGCTTCAGATTACAAACCCGTCACTGGGAATCAACAGGGGACTTCAAAATGAGAGAATGCATTTTCACTGACAAAGAGTTTCTTTACCACAGGAAAACAATCAGGTGTTAGCTGTTCTATAAATACAGTGTGCATTTCATTTACAAAAAGAAAATTCAATTTTGACAACCAGGGATAAAAAAGTACTTCCTGTTGATCTAACAGTACACTATTAAAACCATGACCCGACTTAAAATTCTCTAATGAAATGACAAAGACGTGTTTATCGTTACACAAACAAACAAGAAAAATTCCTTGGCTTTGTCTTCACTAAGATAACGCTTGTGTACTGAATTCTGCTGGGAGCAACAAACTGAGCATTGTGTCAGGTCCTTTGATCTGCCCTGAAAACCACTGCTTTAAGCACACAAAGTCTGAAAGATGAGTGATAGGGAGGATAGAAAAAGAAGAAAAGAAGGAACATTGTACTTTCCTGACCTTTTACTGTCTGATGACCAGATGACAGAGGGTTTGTAAGGAACACTATAGTTATATGTAATGCAGGGGAATGTCTGAAGTAAGAAGAGTTCCTCCTTGAAAGCGACTGCAATACCATTTAAAGGTGGGTTTGGACCAGTTCTTCATAAGAAACATCATGAATGTTCTTTATGACTCAATAAAGTCATCACTGAGCTAAACTGTAGTTGAACAGAGCTTGGAAGTTGCAATCTTTCTAGGCTAGCAGCTACACTAGATTCAGCTCCATTCATGTCAGCACAGGTGAATGGCCACCTGTACAGTAAAACCTTTCTCGAAGCACGTATGGCCTGACTCTCTCAAACAGCACCAGAAGTTAAGAGGCAAGTCCAATTTCTACTACACAAGTTGCACTGATAGCTAAAAATCACTTAAGATGAGAAGAAAAACAACTTTTCCTTCCAACATATACATACCCATACAGATCAAGTCTGAAAGATGTAAGAGAGTCTACAGAGTCAGTAATCTGAATCTCTACCACTGACTGGCTGCCAAACTCTCCCTTCAATTCCAGACTAAATAACATGCAGCAAAACAACATAGGAGAATTTGCTCAGTATTTTCATTTTAATGTTCTTCATTGCACAGAAACAAGAGGCCTTTGAGGTTCTCTAATTTTCCACAACCTAAACTTGTCCTCAGATATTTATGAAGTCAGTCACATTAGCACAAAGCCCACCTTTTAATAAGAAAACTGGCATTGTGATAAAGCCTATTTTGATCAGAATACTTCAGCCCACAGCATGCATAGAGCCCAAAGATGCTCTTGAAATGAAAGTAATCCATTCCCCTAAGTTTACTGGAGCACTGATGGATTATTTTAGGACTAACTTGAATGAGAAGTAAGAATTAGACTCAGAGCTCTGTCTTCTCACTGCTAGCTAGCTCCATGTTTGTTTTTCCTTTTTCCCTCCTTTCTTCCATATGTCTGTTCATGTGTGTTTGGCTATTATAAGCACTTTATCATTACTGATGTTACTCCTCAAAATTCATTTCAGAGGGATGACTTTTATGGCTCCCATGATTCTTAAGCCGCCTACAGTATTTGTAACTCAGAGAATCAGAAACTAACACACAGACAGTGTAGCTTTTCATACAAAGGCACAATAGGAATGAATGTATTAACCTCTGTGGTGCATGGAATGTGTCAGCTTACACACTGGCAGCTATTTCTGTGAAACTCAGCTAACTTCCGCTGGCTGTGTTAGAAAAAAAAAAAAAAAAAAAAGATCCTCCCCAGAACTATGTCCCACGCTCTTGTATGCTGGCCAAACAACCGAAATATCTGATGTCTACTTCATACTGATGCGGGCCAAACAAAGTATGAAAATGCATTTCACACGTACTGGTTATAAACACTGAGCCTTTCCAAGCAGGTATAAAGCTCTGCTGTGTTTCCATGTGACTTGGCAAATAATAATGAGCGGGGGAGACGCATTTGCAATGGAGAGCACAGGATTTTTTTGTTTGTTTGTTTCTAGAAAAGACCGTCAATCCGGATTTTGGAGAATTAGAGATGATTTGGATCTTCATTTCCTTTTAGTCCCGAATTTTACTCAGCTTCATCCTACCAGCAAAGCATACATGGCAGGTAGCAAAACTCGAACTGTGGCAATGGACATCACATTTGCTTAATTCCAAGGAGTTGATAAGGGTTGTGTGGCTGCTCAGTACTATCTGAGGAACATCTGCACTGCTATCATTAGGACCCATGGACACCCTAATACCTTTAAAATTTAAAATTGTATCTGCAGTTTCAAAGTCAGATACATCTGGCTACCAGGCCAACTCTTTAATGTAGCTGAAAAATAAATTCTTTAGTGTCTTTCCACCTGTTTTCTAATTGTCTATGTTAAATTAGAATAATCACTAATTATCTGCACTACAACAGTGCCTAAAATGCTTGGGTACCATAAAACACTGTAGGAGGGGCCAGTCATTGCTCTGAAGAGCTTATGGCCTAAAAGGACATAATCATGTTAACGACTTTTAAGCAGTTTAAAAGTGCTTGTCAGGACAGAGCTTTTCTGCCTGGCAATGCATTTCCTTTTGGTGGTTTCCACCTAGCCAGCCTTTACAGCCTGCATCAGAACAATCTAATGGAAAAGTGTCCTGGTTTCAGCAGGGATAGAGCTAGTTTTCTGCTTAGTAGCTGTGTTTTGGGTTTAGGATGAGAATAATGTTGAAAACACACTGATGTTTTGGTTGTTGCTAAGTAGTGCTTACCCCAAATCACAGATTTCTCAGTTTCCCATGGTCTGCCAGTGAGAAGCTGTTCAAAATTCTGTGAGGCAGCAGGGCCAGGACAGTTGACCCAAACTGGTCAAAGGAATATTCCATATCAGAGAATGTCATGCTCAGTATATATACTGGGGGGAAGTTATCCAGGAGGGGCTGATCGCTGCTCGGGGACAGGCTGGGCATCGGTCAGCAGATGCAGAGCAGTTATACTGTGTATCACTTGTTTTTCTTCTCTCTCTCTCCTTTTCATTACATTTATTACTATTATTGTTGTTACTATCATAATTATTATTATTATTGTACTTAACTTTATTTCAATTATTAAAATGTTCTTATCTCAACCCACAGGTTTTATCTTTTTTTCCTCTGATTCTCCTCCCCATCTGACTTTTTGGAGGGGTGGAAGTGGCTGTGTAGTACTTAGTTGCTGGCTGGGGTTAAACCACAACAATAAGACAAGCAAACACGCAGCTATGCAGAAATTTAAAGTACAAACCTAAAGTAGTGAAATTGACAATAAAGACACACAAAAAAGGTAACAAGAAAGTTCCTGCAAGATAAAAAGAAAATGTGTATCATTTGACAATTCTTTTGCTTCAAATGCCAGTTTTACAAGATGAGAACAGCCCCGGACCCCTGTTAATTGCATTGTGTTGCAATGGAAGAGAAAACTGGTTTTCATATTTACTTAACCTTTGCCTCTTCTGCATTGTGCTCGGACTTACCTGCAGTTGGAGTGGGCCTAAGCCCGGTGTTGCTGCGGCAGCAGCTGCCATGGTAGTTGGGATCAGCTGAACGGGGTAGGGGTCACCTAAGTAAGAGAATAATAGAGGCGTCAGCACCTTTTATCTACTCTCCACCTGCAAATTAAAGTCCTGCATTCACTCTTTCCAAAAGCCTTCTTTTGTGTGCCTTGTTGAGGCCTAATGAAAAGCTCTATTGTGCAGCCTTTTACTAACACTCTTTTCACAATTCTGGCTGAGAGAGGAATGTGAATAAAAGGCACAAGCAATTAAGGCGGAAACCTCATCCTTTTTCATGATGTATTTAGGGAAATGGAAAAAAAAAAGTGCACATTGATCAGAAGGCTGCACTTCAAAAAAAAAAAAGGAAAGAAAGAAGATAGGGGTGGAGGAGAAGAAAAGGAAAACAGTACAACGTTGATAAGATCACAGCATTAGAAGGGGACAAATTTACAAGCTTGTCCAGAATATGAAGTTAACCAAACTCCGTTCACTGTTAGTAAACTGAGACTCACACAGAGCAGAAATGGCACTCAATTGACTCCTCTGCTTTCTTTTAGGTAAGAAAGAAAATCTCACTTTAGTGTCAGGGTTTGATCCTACAACAGGGAAAAGCACGTGAAGTTAAGGAAATCAGATACAAGCCTCCGAAATCCCTTCCCAACTCCACTTCATGACTTGGGATTCAGTTTTGCTTCTGAAGGAAAACTACTTCGGTCCTAGTAAGAACTGCATTGTGCTGAACGAGATATAGAGACCCAGTTACAGTTTTAAGAAAAATTGCAGTAATTTGTAAAGGAAAATTACCTGAAATGACAAAAATTGAGATGGAGCCTCGTATGTCTTAATGTTACAGAGTGCTTACTTTTGGTCACTCCTTACATATCTGGTTTGTTAAAATAAACTTCATACTAGCCCATGCACAAAACTATTATGAAAACTGGTAAAAGAATAATAAAATATTACACGCATTATATTGCTTCTCCAAATGATAAAATGTTTAAACACCTTCCACTGAAATATGGCTCACCGGAGAATTTCTGTATGTCCCTATGTTCTGGTGATATGCTTGATTTCTGCAGCATTAAAACCGCCACTTGAAATGCGACTATGGAAAGGGCAGAGAACTTTATCAGGAAAATCTACCTAAATGTTCCTGTACACTTTATTAGAGAGGTAGATTAAAAGTTTCCCTTTATTTTCTCCTTTATTGTGCTTTTTTGAATGAACTCAGGGAAAAAAAGACAATTAAGGCAATGCAGGGTGTTCTGTACAAGCATTATTAGTTATTATTGAATTGAAGTTTATAATGTTATCAAGCTTTAGTTACAGGAAACAGAAAACAAAGGGAATGAAATTTATCTCATGTTTTTTAAATGTTAGAAATAAGCTGTGTTGGCATACACACATTCAGGAAAAGTGTGAATGTTTATTTTTCCCTTTTATAATGCAACTTTCTTTACAGATATCTTTTCATTCAAGCATTTTGATTCTTTAAGAATTAAATACCACAACTTCTACAAAGGGAGGGCCAGCAAAAAACTGGGCTGGCAAAGCATCTTAACAGAAATTTAACTTAATCTAAGTGTGCATGCTTATATTTAAGAACATCTTAACTAATGCTTTGCTGACTGAAGCCTCACAGTCTTTCAAGGCCTACCAGCCAAGCAACGGGAACCCAAAGGTCCACCCAAGGCATCCCCATTCACAAGTGACTTTGCACAAGCACCAGGCCACAGTGTCAATGAGCAACAGATTTCCTGACTTGCTTGGTTGGTTTTTCCCCAAAAAAGATGCCATTGTTTTACACTTTCCAATTTTACCTTTGTTTTAACTGAGGCACCCCTTTTCCCTGTCACATCATGGGTTGAATTATAAATTTCTCTGACTTCAAACTTTCTGGAGAGCTATCTCGTGACTCAAGCAGTGGGCCTTGAACATTGTGAAGAGAGAGGGACAAAAGAGAGGGTGGTCAGAGAATCAGGGGCAATGGTGTTTAGCTGCTTCCAAACACCAGCAGCCCAAAGGCTAATCTCAGCATCATTCCAAAAGTCTCCTCTCTAGAAGAGGACATTTTGATCAAAACTTGCCATGAAAGAAGATAAAATTTTTAGTTTCTCCACTAAAAAAAAAAAAAAAAAAAAAAAAAAAAAAAAAAGAATGAGGATACTGATTCTTACAGCCTATGAAAATTTCTAGTTTTCAATTATTTGTATTAAAACATATATATTAAAAGACAGCTTTCATGAATTGTCTCAGATTCCTCTTCTCTCCGCACATGTGGAAGTCTCACCCCTTCACGGTAATTCATAAATCCCACTATTCTGACCTTCCTAAACAGCCAGGCAGATTCTCACATGCTCATCTATTTTGGTAATTCCTATCCTTTACAGTTCATTTGGTAGAAATAGCAAGGAGATGCTTGTGATAGAAGAACATGCTGGAGTCCACCTGGCCACAAGTATATGCCAAGGCCACGTGCATGGTCACAACCACTTGCTTTGTAAGCGCAGGCAGTGCCTCTGGGACTCCTGCTAGAAAGCAACTACGACACCAATACATGCCAACATGGTTTTTCTGAATTCTTAAGGAAACATCAGATTCATCCTAAAACCAGATTAACAGCTGTGCAGAGCTAAGCTTGCCTATCTACCAGATTGTTTTTTTGTTAATTCACTCTTTTTAAAGGGTTTTACATTTTTCCACTGCTCCCAAATAATTTTAACTAACAAAATCAGCAAACAAAAGGCTTCTGAAAGGCTTCTGCAACCTACCATGAATCTTTGCACTGTTGTGGTTTGGTAATACCCTCTGCTACTGTTTGGTTTAGCACAGGAGACAGAACACAAATGAGCAAGGAATACACTCAAGCGCTGTGCCATGGCCTGGGCTGCTCAACAGGCCAGTGGAAGAGCCAAGATCAGAATCCAGAGGCAACTCTTCAGACAGTGCCCTTCCCAGGGAAGGTTTCGGGCTCCTGTCCATGATAATGCCGAGCACTGATATATTCACATCACACAACACAGGAGCAACTGCCACCCCTCAAAACACTAACAAGGGCCTCAGGTCTTATCTGATAAGTACGTTTTTTGCTGTTACTCTAGAATATGATACCTCTTTCTACTACCCTTAAATTTATTCCCATATTAAGAGTGAAGTTTTTGAATGAGCAGTTTCAGCTAATTCTGAAGTCTGGGAAATGCATGTCTTAATTATTTCACTACATCTTCAGTAAATATCTTATTTTAGATGTAAAGAGGGGTTATGCTTTTTTCCCAAGCTCCAGGAACATTTCAGGAATGTGAAACGAGATATACAGTTAATAGGAATAGATATTTCCCAAGCCAGTCACAAGTTTGCACAACTGAAAACACCAATAAATTCTCAAAAAACTACATTACATTTCCATTTACAAAGTTCACTATTAACCTACTAAGGCATGCAGGCTAGGGTGTAGCTCCCTGCATCTCTCAGCTACCAAAGAAACATTTTGTACAGTTCTTTCATGTTCCAAACTGCCTCTTGTTATGCATGAACTTTTTTTATAAACAAAGCATCAGAGAAAAGTTTTGTTGCTGTTGTTCTTTTTTAGTACACTACATGGTAAAATCTGGAGCAGATCAAAGGCTGGAATTTTTACTGTGAGAGCGAGGTAGAAACTATTTCATTAGCTGACGTATTATTCTCTAATCTGTAATCCTTTCCCAGCCACTCAGTGACATCACTTTGAAGAAGAGAATTATTCAAGACTGATTACAAGAAAAGAGCACAGAAAGTACTGGTGATACAGCACCTAAAGAAGTGAAGGGGATATGGGGGAGCTGATGGGGTGCATTAGAGGGTTGGTGCACACTGTGAGCAAAGGAGAACACCAGCATTTCAGGGAAGAAAGAACACAAGGCTGAACCCTCAATTCCGTGCCAATACTTTATTTCTCTATCTTCTTCTGGTCCATCATCCACAAACATACCCAGAACCTCTCTCCTGATAATTTATGCACTGCAACTTCTTTCAATTTCAAATCACACCTTCATCCTTGCCCAAAATAATCTTCCAAGATCTTGCTTACAAGAGGATTTTTCATGAAGTACATTCACTTTCAAACCACTCTTTCTATGAACTCTCCTATGATACTCCACTGAAAACACTTTTCTGCGAAAGTAAGTTGTGGTACAGAGCCAAGTGGACATCCTGTCCCAACACACAAAATAATAGCCCTGTGTTTAGGAACTTAATTTTCAACTAACTAGCTACCCAGTTCATGGATATTAAATGATTCTATACTTGTGGAAATACAACAGCGACTCTTAAACCATTTATATGTTTTGCAACATTTTATGAAAGGAGTTTAATAAGTTAAAAAAAACTAAGGTTTTTTTTTAAAAAAAAAAAAGTAAAAAATGAAGTACAGGAGCTAACATTATGCATGTTGCACCATTCACCCAAACTCCTAAGATGTTTTTTGTATTCCTTTTTCTGTCACTCATCTCATTTATTCTCCTTCATGGTGTAATCCCTCCTAGTGTCTTGTCTTGTCTCCTGACAGGCTGCAAGCTCTTCAGAGCAGGCACAATTGTCTTACTTGCTATATAAATCAAGCTACATGCTAATGTTAAATTATAATGTTTTGACAGGATTTTTAAGTTGAACCTGATTACATGAAACAATAGAACACTCTGATTTTTTTCCTGAAATTTTCTTCCCTTAAAAAAAGGATACCAGAAGAGGAGAAGTAAGGCGTTTATTTCCTGTGTTTTTTTAGAACTCATTGTTTTCCTCCTACCTGTCTTTCAGGGACAGCATATGAAAAAACTTGGAGGTCATGGAAGAAGAAGAAGAAAAAAGAAAACAGAGTAAAGAATATAAGGAGTAGGAAACAAAACCAAATTCTTAAATTATAATTTCCAAAACCAGTAAGCTAAACTGAATGAAAAATACCAGAATAAACATTTCCTTACAGTGGATTCTATTGAATGAAAAGGAGTCCTACATTATTTTCGTCCATTTTTGACAAGTTCTAGAAAAAGTCACAGTAATTTTACACTCAATTTATCACTTAAGTGTATTTATAATGAATAATCACAGCTGATGGCTAACTGACAGGTAAGCCACTGCATCTCTTCTCACCACTCATTCATTCTCAATGTCATCACCATTTTCCTTTCAGTTTTTTTGGTGTGATGGTGGACATGCAGTAAGAGTAATGGCAAATTGTGAAAGACATGAGCAGTGTTCCCTGACTTCTGTCTCTAGGCACTGGGAATTCAGATAAGTAAGAAAAAGAGTACAAAGAAGATACCACCTGGCTTCCAAAAAGACATCCAAACCAGTTCCCTGATTTCCTTTGAGGTTAATTCTGGACAGCATTAACCAAGAGACTAGTCTGTTTAGTATTTTAGCGAAACAGTTCAGTATACAGAAGGGATGGCTTTGGAGGGACCTAATTCAGCCTACTAATCCCTGTGAGGAGTTGATCAACAAAGTGCCAGGCTCCTCCTGGCTGTTTGGTGGGAGGACAAGAGCCAATAGGTATAAGGTGAATCAAGAGAGGATCAGGTTCTCCCCATGAGGACAGCCGGATGTTAAAATAAGCTGTCAAAACAGGATTGTGCATTCTCTGTCCTTGGACCTTTGCAAGTCTTAACTGAAAAAAAGCCCTCAGTAATCTCATCCTATCTCCTAGACGACCCTGCTTGGAGGAAGAGTTTGGACTACAAGCCTTATGAGATCCCTTCCAACCAGAATAATCCTATGATTTCCGGAGTACCCATTTTAAATTTTTTATATACCTGTTGATTGTCATTCAAAAGCTCCAAGTTCCAAGGAAAGACAATGTATTTCCACAGAAACTTGTGCGTGCTCATGAATTTAAATATCAGTACCTCTATTTGGTTGCCCAACTATAGATAACACTGCCATAACACCAAACATCTTCTATGGCCTAGAAATTGAGCTAAAACTATCAGCCTTTTTTTAACAGGACCCCATTGTTTTGCTTGTCTGTTTTGTTTTTATTAGCATTATTGTGAGAAGCCACACTGAGATCGGGGACTATGGAATTCTATCCCTTAGAAACAGCCTTTAGATGTGTTGTTATATTTTGCAGCCTTAATGCCTTCCGTTGCATTTGCAACCTTACAGAACTGACACATTCTCATGTATGCTAAAAGGCAAAGTTGTTACCAAAAATTCCTCCTTCTTGCTGTTTCTATCCACAATGCTATTACTCTTCTCTTATCCTGGGGGGAACATGAAGGTTTAGTCATATGCTCATTCTTTTCCAAGGCATAAACAGTAGCCCTCAAAGATGACTAGCATCTTTATAAAGAAGCTACAGTATATGGTCCTCACAACACATGGTTCCTATTTTTGTCATTCTGATAAAAGCATAGCAGTGTCAATATTTTTTTTCTTCTGATTTGGTGATTGTCAATGACCTGTATGTCAGCTGACACAGTTGAATCAGAAATTAGCACTCAGTCTCTTTAGAAGACAGAAACACGGACACTGAGCACAAGAAAAATTGTAAGATGGTCCACATGATAGTCCATTAAACAATGAAACATGTGATTGACTACAAAACAGAGATATATCAGCAAATTTCCCTGAGGAAGTTTATGGCATTTAACTCCTAAACATTAATTTTATTGTACTGTGAGAGGAACCAATTAACCGAGAGTTTCATTTTTATCAGACATCAGAATTGTTGTTCAGAATATAGATGAACAGTAAATTCAGCATATTTCAATTTTATTAGGCTTGGCTTGTTCATCTTGCACATTTTTGCCAATTTTGAAAGGTAATTAGATTTTTCATCGATAAGTCTCTGCGTATTATTTTATTTAGAACACTTCCAGCAGCAACGAGCTGATATCTTAAGACACATACAATGTACCTATTGTATATTCACATTTTCCCTCCTAATTGGATATGGTTGAAATAGTGATTAAAGTGCTTTCAGGAAACCTCGTGTTGATGACATCTGACTGCAAACACAATATGATTTGTTACAACAAATTATCCACAGGGGAGAGGAGCAATGGGCAAAGAGAAAGAATTCTTGTTACCAAAATTTGGCTTATTCCCATAAAAATAACATAGGTATCAGCAAATAAAAGGCTACCTTGAAGCTTTCATGAGAACTTGCAAATAACCTGGAGAAAGTACTTGGGGTAAATTCCCTTCCTAGAAGTACACACTTAGCAACTATTATTTCCTGAGAATAGAGAACAAATCCTAAAAACCTTCACATAATTCATCTTAGAAAACAAAGTGTACTGTTCTTCATCTTCCAGGGTGGAAACTATCTGGAGTTCAACAGCTTCAATCACTCTGAAAAGCCTCAGAACTGACAGAACATACCACACTGCTCTAAGCAGCTAGTCAACATTCCCCTTCCTTTTTACTGTGATCATCAAATGCTTTAAGAAGTGATGGAGTGCAGTTTCCAAAATTAACCTTACTTAGCACCACTAATTGGGGAAGACCTGTCTTTACAAAGTTTGGGCTATTCTGTGTGTTTCAGTGGTAAATTCATTGTGAACAGTGCTGCAAATGCAGAAGCACAGAAGCAGCACACAGGGAAGCATCAGACCTGGTGCGTTCTGGTACTTACATTTGCTGAAGAACACCCAGTGTTGAACACCCTGAGAATACTGTTCTCAGCCAAACTCCTTCTGCCTTTTCTGTAACTAGGTTCCCGAAAGCAGTCTCTCTTGCTTTCCCAAATCTTTATTTCATTCCCTTTATCATCAGTTATACAGGAGATACAATCATGCCTTAATATTCCACGTACAAAACTACACATATGTGCATTAATAAAAGGATCACACTACCTACGACTGAAGAGCAGCCTCCTCAGAGGCAGAGCTATGCAGTTTTTAAAGGGCACAATACAAAACTTCTATCACTTACACCATTTTTATGCTTTCAAAGCATTTCACAAATATTAATTAGCTCTAAATAAATTCTAATTATTTCTAAGAGTGGCCCCAGCAGATCTGTATCATCTGGTGTGAAATCTGACTTCAGTGAAGTCAACAGCAACAGCTCCTCAGACCTCAGCAGAGCTGACATTTCACTTGCCATTGCTAAAATGCTGGGAGTCTAGTAAGTATAGCAAGTAGAGTTGATCTAGTGATAGCAATAGTAACAAATGATAGGGCTATGGAATTCTGTCTGAGAACAAAGGAAGGGTTAAATGATCTGAACCAATCTGCAGAGTCCAAAAGTCGGAGCAGCTTTGGGAAATGCATTAATTGGGCTCTGTTTGCTTTCAATATCAGCTGAAATGGAAGGTGCTGGTCTGCTGCTAAACTATTTTAAATACTTGGGGTACTGGGGTTAACTCCTAACACCTGCTTATGCTGCTGAACTTAGTTAACAACCCACTTTGAAACATCAGCTCTTTATAAAAAGATTTGCATGATATGTCTATATAAAAATTACATCTTATGTGTACAATAAAATACGTATAAAGAGGTGTGCATGAAAGTAAAAATAGTTGAATTTCATATACCACACACTACATGGATAACTAAGAATGGAGCAAATAAGTAGGTGACCAGTATTTTTCTTGCAAATTGTGGACAGTAGAGTCCATCACATCCTGCCAACTTGTTTTTTTCACAAGAAAAAAATACTTCAGTTATAAATAATAATATTAAATGTTTCATACATGCAATTATAACTAGGTATGGAGGTTAAAAATCAACTGGAACCACAAATTATGAATCTTTTTCTCAAATAGAAATGTAATCCTAATAGAAGTTCCTCTCTTTCTCTCTGCCAACTTTACCACCACACAATATGCCATAGAGAAAAAAGGGGAAGTGTCAACTTGTGTAAATTGTCCCTTATGTAATGCAAACCATCTGTTTAAAAAAACAAAACAAAATGAAAAACCAAACCACTCCCAAGCTATGGAGAAAAAAGAAAGAAAAGGAAATTTAGAACATTGAACTGGAAGCCAAAGACCATGACCTGCCATGTAACCATGGAGAAAATATTTACCCCTTTCCTCCCTGTATTTACTCAATTTTGAAAAATATTTGGAGAAGTATAATTGAATAATTTGTTCTGCACATATTAGAGATTGATATAGTTGTATTCTTTTGAGCATTTAATCTGTCTAGAATGTTTTCAATCAGGCTGGAACACAAGCAGAGGAAGCCTCTTTGTTTTCAGTAACATATCACATAATGATGCCACTACTGGGTCAGAAGGTCCCTGAGTCCTCAGTCACTGGAACCTGGCAAAGTATAGGGGGATGAAGTGTCAGTAGTGTCACTATACTTCTGCTCTGTTCTTCTACTCTTCTTAAGGTATCAGCCATGAGAAGAGTCTAAAGGCACCACTGCTATTAACTGGAACAACTATATTTGTGTTATCTTCCGCGAAATCCTCAGAAAACAAAGTAGGTGTAAAGAAAAAAAGTCTCTCCCTCTCCCTGGGTAAGTCACTGGTCTGTTGGGAAGCGCTGGCTGAGGAACCCTACAACATACGCTTGTTGAAACCACTGACAGACACACATTTGCCCCTCTCTTGGGAGGGACAGGTGAACCAGAAAGCACTGAGTAAGTTAATTTGATTTCACTATCTAAGCTGAATGAAAGTAAACCAGCAGTATAACTAGCTATTCATCATTTCTTCTCTTTTGCCGACCCCAAGGCTTGATCACACATTCTCTTCCCGCTGCAGCTGTGCTGGCTGAAGAACCAACCATCTCCAACCACAGCCCCCTGCCAAAGGTTACCACTGTGACCAAGCTGCTTATTTAATCCCTTCCCAACAAGTTTCCATGAAAATGAGCCTGCTCAGTTTAAGCAATTTTCGTAGGGTGTGCTTGCTATCCCAGCCCAGACATAAGCAAGTTAGGGAGTACTTAACCAAGAAGCTTGGCCTGTATGTTGGAAGTTTGGGGCACAGTGATGAGCAGCTGGAAGTGGTTATCTCTGCAGCTACTATTCCACAGCTGACTGGAGAGAGATCTGCAGTACCTGAGATAACATGCTGCTGATCTTCAGACACTGTTTTGGAGACCTGACTTTTCAAAGGGGCAGGGTGCATTACAGTTTAAATTTCCCTTTGAGGGTGCCCCCAACAGATATCCAAAATCAACATACTCAGCATCATTAGTTAGTTATGAAAATACTGGTTGTTGCAACAATTCTCTCTACCTTTTCTCCCAAATTTTCAAATCTCCCTTTTATTGAGGAACAATATATGACAATTTTCATAGTTTTTGGTTATTTGTGACTGGAACTGAATTGTCCCATGATGATTTTTATCATTCCTATGTGCAGGTTGCTAATGCTAATAAATAAAAGAATCATAGCTAGAGAATTCCTATCAATCAGCCATACAAAATGATTCTGAAAAAATATATCAGTCCAGAAAAAACGACAGATTTTCCAAAAGGACCAGGAAGATGTAGAAGTGAGATCCATTCTCATAAGGTACCCAAATTAAATTTAGATCACAGAATGGCAGTAATGTAAAGATGCTTCTAGTGGGGCCATCCAAATTTCCTAGGAAGGTCCTGCATCCAAAAGCAAACCCAGTGGAAGTTAGGCATTTAACTTGTTCAGAAGCTGAGCAAATTAATCTGCTGTATGTTCTCTGTTGCAGTTCTGTGGTGGTACTCACTTCAGCTCAGCTCAAGCCAGCTCAGATGACTGCACTAAAGTTTACAGTACAAGCAATAACTAAATATCCCTGAGATTTGGATCCTAGTGCCTTTGTCACTCTTCAAATGAAGATTCAGTCTCCTAAATCACTCAGGTGCTTTACAAAGTTTTATCCAAAGCTCTTTGGTTTACAGTCTACTACATCATTGCCAGGTGGACTGATACACAGTAGGGCAAGCAGAAAAGTGAGAGAAATATGTTTTAATGGTCTGTCAAAAACATTATTTGATGTGAACATGTAGTTTCAAGGCAGTTAGGTTTCTCATTGCTACAAGCTTTCTAGGTGTAGCTAAATCCGTATATGCTTTTTTGTTTACACTAAACTGTGAGTGAAAAGAAGAAATCCTTTGGACTACTTATCACTTCTCCTCAGCTTCTCAGTCAAATTCAGTCAAACATGCCAGGGAATCACCAAACACAGAGCTGTTTTTCCACTGGCTTCTGCTCAGTCCTAGACCTTGGCACGTTGTTAATTCCAAGCCTTACTGCCAGGAGCAGGAGCAACTTTGCTCTTTTTCTTTTTCATTTTCAAGGTTACACAAACATGTAATGTCATATCTACTTCACAGATGTGAGGAACTATAGGACTGTCTTACAGTTAATGTGCATGCAGTAAAAAGAAGGGAAAAAGCACCTCAACCCTTTCTGTCCAAACTAGACTTCATTAACATGGAACAGGGTGCTTTCCTGACCTCTTCCAGGCCTACAGTTATGGTAGCATTCATACTCAGTGTGGCTTTACTTCTCCCAGTTGAGAGAGACTGAGTGTGAAATCACTGGAAGAACTGAATGAGCCTGTGTTTTGGCACTGCAGCTGCTGAGGGACATGAAGTGTTTTGAACAATACTTTTCAGTAGTGGTCCCAGTCTGTAAAATATGAGGAAGAGGTATTAGTGGCCAAAGAAACTCAAGTTCACACTCAAGTACTCTATCTACAATGTTCAGAAACTGAAAGAAACCTGAAACTGTGGCTAAGCCAGTTTAACTAATGTTTTTATATTCTAAGTTTATAAAACAGCTGCAGTGGCAAGTGCTGAGTAATTCAAACCACCTGATGAATGCACAAGTTAGTCAACGACACAGATGGATGTAATGGACGTAATAACATGGACGTAATAAAGCTAGACACCCATGTTAGGGACAGAGAAGGGTAGAACAAGCAAGTCTTAGGTAACTCAGGAGGAAATGGATGGCAGAAGAATTACATAAGCACAAATATGAAAACAAACCCATGAAATTCATGCTGTAGTTAAGTCTATTCATGTTCACAGAGTTCCTCAATTATTCCTTGATTTGTATTTATTATCATCCTGTTGACAGGAACATGAAATCCTATAGAAGTCTTAAATAAAATTTAAAAAGAAATCTGGGAAGTGTAGAGAACAATACAAATGTTTCAAAGATTAAAAAAGTAGATGCTATATTTTTTAGTGCTAGGCTCTCATAAATATACTCATAGTTTGTGTTAGTCCATCAAACTGAAAGGCATATGCTATCTTTGATCTCTGTGCAGAACCCCCGTTGAGATTAATGTGAGTTCTGTGTGAAGAAAGAGACTAGAATAGGCCCTCAGTTCACAAATAGTAAGCAGGCTGCTTCAGGAAAAAAACATGTTTTCTTACAACAGTGTTGAAATTTATTTGGAAGTTTCAAATAGCTTCCCTTCAGATGCAAGTTCGTATGTGTGGTCATGAGCATGTTCACTTGTCAAAAGATCTTGTCAGAGAGAAAAGGCACAAATCTACCTGTTGTGTGAAATGTTTTGCTGTTATGTTGAAACACATACTTCATCTCTGAAAACCTTTTCTCATATAGTAACAACTAATCCTCTGTTTCACACTCATCTCTGCAAGTTAAAGGCTTTGTCCATCAGTGAGGTGATACTTTTACACAGACTGGCATGAAACTGTGCCCACTACCCACTTCCAACTAAAATTATCTACAGGACTTACTGCATCCCGCTTTGTAGCTGAAACCAGGAGGAAGAAGGAATCCTTGCTGTGCAGCTGCTGCTAGGGTTCGCTGGTCTGGAGGGAATACAGGAATCATTAATGGAGGCAGCTGACCCTGGACCTGCTGAACAGGAGAGGGAAAATCATACACGGAATTTTTTCTGGGGACAGTGTCTGCTAACATCCTTTCTTTTACTTCTGATCTGAGGTCAGGTTTGAATATGCCTCTTCATAATGGGGTGTCTCAGTAGCATCAACTACTCAGCTTCATCTTGATTACCAAACACTTCATATGAATTACATAAATCCAAAATAAACTGAAAGATTCCACATACCCATTATCACAGCTCTATCCATATAGCTCTATAAACTGGTCAACATACCTATGTATACGCATATCTATATCCCACTTACTAATTCCCCTTCCCAGCCCATGATGACTCACTTCTCTTTGCCTGTAGAGTGGTTTTCTTCTCTTTTATTGCACTGTGTAACACTACCTCTGTCTCAAGACAGTAGCTTTCACCCTGACTGAGCCCAAACACAAAGACACCCAAAGACACCCCTCTCAGAAGTACAAATAAGTGCATAAGTAGCAAACAGCACACTCAGTACTACTTTTCTGCCTGTACACATGCACTTATTTGTGCAGGTGAAAAGATAAAGTCTCTGAGAAGGCAAGAAAAAAAGCTGAGACATTTTATTGACAAATAAAACACAGCTATGTCTGAAGTGTTAGCTGTTCAACTCTGCACAGCAACTGTACACAACCATGCAAGTCAAGAGGTGGAAAATATTAAGTGGATACTGCAGGGGACTTAAGACATGCAGAAATTAGTCATCCAAACTGGAAGTTGCCCATGGCACAACGTATAATACTACTGCTTTTACCCAGCTCTGTCAGAGTTTTTAATTGCTAGAAATGGACATCATCTTCATACTTTGCACAGCTGAGAAACAAAAAGTTTGCTAGATTAAAATGCTAAATGACTAGTTTTAATCAGAAAACCCCACTGTACTGCCCAGATCAGTCAATAAAGGGAGACTGACCAGTTTTTAAGAGAGCTCATCAGGATTTTTAATGGCACTGTAAAGCTGAGGCATCAGAGGTAGACATGTTATCAAAGACTACAACTTAGTTTGTGGTCCGTAGCCTAAAGAAACTAGGAGAATTGGGGTATTGATAGACAACCTTTTATAAGCAGAGTCATAAGAAGGTGTTACTCTCTTCATTATTGTCTTGCATATTAGAATTGGCAAAAGAGAACCTGCACAAGCTCCTTGGCTGCTACAGTCCAGATTACAGCATCTGCACTTAATTTTATTTTAATCTGATCTCCTGAAAATCCAGGAGATGTCTCAGTTCACCCAACACTGTTAAAAGGCATAACAGTGATATAAAATTTGGGATTATAACCTCTTAATTTATGCCAGGACTTGTCAACATCTCTGTGTGTGCAGACTGCATCTTTATAGTCAAATAATTTTCAAGGATGGAGTTCAAGAGCGCTGTTGACAGAAATTCTTGCAGTGGGAGACTAAGACTGAGACTGAAGTTAGAGTATATGTAGCTCCAGTCACTGAACTAGCCTGATCCATTTCTTGTTACTTCAGTATTTTCCTTTCTATTCTGATCCTGTTAACAAGAAGACATACATACTTTCAATTTGGTTACTGGAGAAAAAATTACGTAACATGTGATTTGTTCTCTATCCCCACTCAGTCAACATAGTACTGCCCAATATCTGCCTTTTTTTCATGTGTTTATTTTTCGTCTGTTTTGTTTGGGATTTTGTGGTTTGCTTTTTTTTAAAGACAAAGACAAAGTAGCTATATTCTCTTAGAACAAAAATGAACAGCCGTGTGGAATTTTTGCATAGTACTCTTCTTCGGCAAAGAGCCACAGAACTTTTTTTTTAAAATGGTTTCCAAGGATGAAAGTGACTTTGCCAAGCAAAGAAGCTTCAAAACAGGACTCAAAAACACTAATAGAAAGACAGATGGTTCTACTAAGAGCTCTGCTGCCAAAAAAAATGTTAAAAAAAAAGTGAAAAAAATGGAGTGATGTTATTGAAGCTGACTGCAAAGTTCTCTGATGACTGCAAATACTCTTGTCCCACTGCAAGTGTTAACTCTGCCTCCAGGGCTAATATAACTAAAGCACCACACACACACAGATTGTCATTGCCAAGCCCACAATGTAGCACAAGTCTGCACTTGATTCCAAGTGACTGCCAAATACACGAGCAAAACACCACACTGAAAAATTCCCATTTAGGAAAACATTTACCAGGAAAATGCCCTTTCTTCTTAACTCTGATTGCTGCATTTCATTTTTTCAAATCGCTGCTCCTCTTTATCTCTCCAAGGGGCCTTATACCCACTAATTTTAAATGACACAACCCCAGTTGCATTAAGGAGGTAAGAACTATAGAGTGATGAGGATGGTTTGCATGGCTACAGAAGTAACGCAGTCAAAACAATGTGATTTTCATTCCAGGATGGAATGTATGTAGCAGCACTCAAATAGCTACAATTCATTTTCTCCCGAATACAAATAAATGAAACATTAGTTTATTTTAATCTGATTACCTGACACAATACAATACAAATTATGGACTCTTCATTTTTTATGGCTTATTTAACTACTACATCTAAACTTTGGCTACATTTATTATTATTAGCTAGGATTATTATTATTAGCTAGGATACAAGTGTTACAAGAGGCATCAAATACAGGTCCTCCTTCTGAGTTTTACACGAAGGGTATTTTCCCCTTTTTTTTTTTTTCAGTCATTACTACATCTGTTACTTCTCTCGAATTTTTTATTATGTAGCTTACATACTTTCCAATGTTTTCTGGATGATAACTTCTCGATACTGCATTTCTAATTTGATAATAATGGACTGCAAATCAGAGCTATTTTCCAGGCCTTTCAACTTGTTCTGTGAAAGGACATATGTCCATACCTCTTCAACAATCTAAGAATGCACACAGCTGTCAAGATTCTCCACTTGCCAGTCTTTCTACATGATTACCTCTTCTTAGTTCTAACTTCCTAAAGGTGAAAGCTGTATTTTAAATTCTCACAAATTTCCCAATGGATTTTATCGGCTACAATTTCACCTTGTAACTTCTTACCTAGTTTATGATGTTAGTTCAGATGATACAGATACAATCTTCCAAGGGCCTGTTTTTTCACTTACACATACTATTGCCACAACGTCAACTAATCGCACAGTTCCCTGACCTTCCTTTTAACTGGAATGCCACGTTAACCAGAAGAATTCCTGTACTGCATGACAAACTTGCAGGGGCATGGTACACACAGAAAAGGCATATGATGCACATAAAGTAACAAAGAAACAAACTAAACAGCATGGGAGCCAAAATATTCTATATAATCAGTTCACTCCTCAAGGAGTTCATATTTTCATACCTCTGAGAAGCAATTTGGAGTAAAAGGGAAGAACATTGTTACAATGAAAGACGTACCACTTGACATTTAGTATGTGAGAAATAACAGCTTAAGGAAGCTGATGCACAAGAGTTCCAATAGTTCAAGAAAGCATATGACCACAGTAGGTTGTCTTCTGTAATGGCAACGTATTTTAGGAACATGAGAAACTCCAACCAAGTTTAACCTGGAGCCAAAACCAAAACCAGGGAACCTTCACACTTGCCACTGAAAATTCAAAAGAGAGACCATTTCTAAAGAATTTATCAATGCAAAAGCCAGTATGAGCACATGACAAGCAACTAATAGTGTATCTACTGTCCAAGTGGGAAACTGAGGCACCCACAGCTGCCCGTAGAGATTTTTGACTTCAAAAGTGCCTCAGTGTATCTTTATTTGTTCCAGTGCCTTTGAAAAATATGCCCCTAAATGACTTACCATATCAAAAGAAATTTGTTAATTAAACCTGGAATCGATTCAAGCTGTTGAACCCTGGGCCAGGATCTTCCCAAATTTGTGCATGTCCTTTATGACTTGACCATAACAAATCCAACCACACAAAGTCATGCATTCAGTGTAGCCACAATTAGATTCCCAGCACTCACAGCTTCATTTTAATTGTAGTATTTCCTCCTAAATTCTGGTCTCCTACCTACTTTTAGGAAAATACTATGGTTACCACAGCTACCTAAGCACTAAGCAGTATGTTTTTAACAGTTACCCCTACTGTCTGTTACTAGCTCCTGCTGTGACTTACATAAATTTAGACTGCAAACACTTGACAACTACAGTTCTACTGTATTTTCTGTAAAATTTCACAGGTGCTTTGGGTCACTATGTAAATAACTACACAGACAAAATAGTTTAAAGAAAAATTAAGATTGCAAAGTTAGTTTTTCAAATCTTAGGAAATACCAGAATCAGGGTGGCACACATGATCTTGTTTTGGTCCTTTATGCCTGTGCATCCTGACAGAGTCTTTAATTAAAAGCTCACAGTTTCCCCTCCTCACACAACAACTCTTGCTTAATCTAGAAGGCTTATAATATTCCTCAAATAACATAAACCCGTACTTTCAACAAACCTAAGCCCCTAACACAGCAGCTGCTATTAGTTTTATTTATTTTCTCTTCATACACTTCGACCAATTTCATTTCCTCAGTTGCTCATTCCATGTTTATTAGCATCAACTTTTATATAAGTTTCCCTCTCTCCAAGGTAAACATCTCAATGCATTTCCCGGCATCCACATATAACACTTTCCACTGAGGGGTGAATACTGCTCATCCACCCACCTCTACTTCTTCAGAAGCAATTCTATCCATTTTGGTGAGACTGGTGACGGAGTAACGAATTACTCAGTGTGAATAAGAATGGCTGCTAAAAGCAACAGCCTCTTCTCTACGAACTGACAAAACCCTGAGCAGTACTTTCCTCTTGAGCTGTTTAGAAGACGCCCTTTAGAAGCTGTATGAGTATCTTTGCTGAGATAGAATCTTACATGGCTTCTTCATGTAGAAACATGGTTAGTTTTGTTTTTATTTGAGTTATTCTCAGCTGTCTCAAGTAAGTTCAGATTTTACATTCCTAGAACAGTGGATGCACATGAATTATTCTATTAACTTTCAACTGTTGTATGAGCATCTTCTTGCCTGCAACTTGTCTGTAAGTTAAGCGTCTCTTCTAATGTATATGTAAGAATGTAATGCACATTTAACATGCAGTAACATAAATCTGTCCTTCAAAGATGACATGTTTAATTGCATCGGTCCCCCTTCCTCCAGAAACACTTGGCTCACGGTGGTGCACACTATGTTGCAGGACCGGATTCTTTAATTAGCACATGTGTTGGCCATCTCTTTCTCTCTCCCTCACCCACCCCCCCATGTCTATCTTAAGGGAAATAAAAATATATGTCCTCATATAACTACAATCTGCTATTTTCCCTTACAGTGATGTTTAAAATAAGAAAAGAAAATGTTGTTCTCTTTCTCTTCCCTGTATCAGTTCCCTAAATTGACATACGTGTGTCCTAAATCTCTAGAGCAGGGAGCCCTGCCTATCCAGGTTATGCAATGATCACTCTCTTCCTGAGTTTGAGGTGGCTTTTCACGGGGTGCTTAGTGAGTGCTTAGGATGCAAACCAGAAGGTGGATGGCAAGAAGTGGAGATGCAGAGAGGAAGACACTGATGGGACAGAGAGCACATCCATTCCATCCCATGCTCTGTAGTTTTCACCACTGCAGAGCAGCTCACTCCTCTGCCAGACAGCATGGTAGAAGGTATCCTGACAAAGGATTTTGTGAAGGTTTCTTCTTCCTAATCACTGTCTGTAAATTCTTCTGCAGTGGATGATTTGGGTCCTACCTACTATTTTCCCCTTTGATGTTTTTAAGAGGCTTACACAATTCGTACCAGTACTTCTCAAAACTGACCTCGTCCAAACACCTCAGTTCACTCAACAGCTGTCACTGTTCTCACAATTGTTTGCAAGCAGTGATACTGATGGTAGAAAACATGCTCTCCTAGTGGCAGTCCTTTAAGAAGCAAAAGGAAGGGTATTTGGGGAGACACCTCTATCACTCACCACAGACACACAA
>JAWWEU010000040.1:73304317-73385870 GCA_035583155.1 Acropternis orthonyx | reverse complement strand
TCCTAGTGGCAGTCCTTTAAGAAGCAAAAGGAAGGGTATTTGGGGAGACACCTCTATCACTCACCACAGACACACAATAACTCAACTAGCATAGGAGAGCTGTATCTGTAGTATGGTGTGGAAAAAAAATACTAGTCTGATAGAATATGGAGACAATCCTTACCAAGTAATGGTAATATATGCATCTTGGCTCATGGAAAATATAAGGAACAAACCTTCAGGAAAAGTGGAACACATCTCAGGAAATACATAAACTTTTTTCATTTTAGAAAAGCAAGGCTTTTAAGGCTGGAAACTTCCTGTCTCTGCTCAGTCCAGCAAGAGAATCCAGGTGTCACAACCAGCATCCATCTCAAAGTCATCTCATCACAAAGTCTGTGAATGAAAACACACTCAGCCTTTTTAAGTAAAGTGCAGATAAGTGCCTTAAACTGCCAAATAATTGACAGTAGCCATGTCGGTAACTTGTTTCCAAAGGCTTCCCTCCTCCACTTCATACTCCAGAACAAAATGCACTGGTGAGAGACAAACACCTCCAGCAGCACTCTGAAGGACAGAAGCCAAAAGGACTTTCTGCATTAAGGAACATCTCCTGGATATCTCCAAAGGAAAAAGCAGTGTTACTTATTCATTTCTGTAACTAAAATAAAGAACTTCAGAACTGTTTTGTAAAAATATGATTTCGTATAGAAAAAAACCCCAAACCCACAGAGGGGAGGGAAAGGCAGTAAGATGACTTATTTTCCATTTGGGATGATGGGTAACAAGAAGCATTTGTGCTTGTGCCACTTAGCATGTAAGCTACCTACAGGGCAATTCTGCCACAAAGGCATGGGAACAAATAGCCTAACTGAAAAGGAAGAGACTACCCAAAATAAAAAGAACATAAACTGGAATTCATTACAATATGCAGCTGGTTTAAGACAAAAGCCTAAGAGTTCACACAGGAACGGCTGCTCCAGACTATACAACACCCGAGTGCGTGGGGTTCTCTGGCAAAGCCAGGACTTTCAGAGCAAGCTACTGTAATTCAGGTAGCAACTACAATGGAAGACTGAAGTGCACTCTCAAATGAACCCTTTCTAATCCAAGCTCAAGTGCAACACTCAAAATAATTTGCTCTTTCATTTTTTGTAGAAGAAAAAGATCCATTGTTTGGTTGATTGAGCTGCTTGTTTCATGAAGAGGTTAAAGTTAGCAGAGGACACAAAATTGGCCTTTGAGGTATGATGACCAATGTCTCAGCCAAATTGACTTATTTCACCATCTTTAATATTCACACAAATACTACTTGTCTCATGGCACAGCTTCCAAGCACCTAGGCCCCTTGTTTAAAAGTCAGTACCCTTCCTAGAAGAGAAAGCCAGGACTATAATGGAAACCTGCTGCAAACCTGTGGCTGTGAAAACTGCTGACTTATATGCTGTATTGTCCTCTATCTGTGCTTTTGTTGGCTACCAGCAACTTGCTCCTAAACTGCAACTGTCATGTAGTAAGAGTTAATCTGCAAAGTCACTTTCTTCTAACTGGAAAATCTATGAACTTATTTTAATGACTGATGCTACCTCGCAGCATATGATGGAGCACAGAGTTTCCAGATGCTTGGTTAATGCTTTCCCCAATGAGGTCTGGACCAGTGCTGATTGCTCTAGCAGTAAGCTATTCAGCAAAACATTTGTCAGTGAAAAGAAAACAGGTGTGAGATTTCCTGACGTGATTTAAAAGACAGCATGTAGGACAATTTCTGGAGCAGCGCATGTGTACTGTTTTCTACAGCTATCTATTATATACTGGTTCAGTTATTCAAATTATAATGAACTATGGGTTGACTTGTACATGCCATAAAGAATCAGAGATAAAAAAAAGCAGTATACTTCCCTTCTCACAGTTCAGAGCAGCCTTCCAGAAGTATACTTCCACCGGTATACTTTTCCTTCTGATTTTCCACGTTCTGTTTAAAAGGACCGAAGTGGCCGAGTTTTGTGTGTTGTGTGTTAACCCAGCTGGTCACATTTTACTAGGTAAAAAGCCTCTGTGCAGCAGTATCATGGACTGCTGTCAAAAGAGTCCTGGAAAGAAGGTCTGGTATGAAGCACCGCTGCAGAGGACTCAGGGAAGAGCAAATAGGGCAGTTTTGTTACGGGGATGTTTCTATTTGAGGATGTCAGAGTGACAGGTGTAACAGTAAAGAGAGGCTTGCAGAAACTAGAGGACTTTTCCTGTAAGACCACAGAGCTTTTTCAAGGTTGACTCTGCAAATCTCAACATTATTATTCAATGGCTAGGCTGTAAGAACAAATAGGAATGGGTAGGAAGGCTCAGAACTAGGGTGCGATTTAGAGAGGGGGGAAAAGAGAAGAGAAATCACCCAAAAATAACTTTTCAAGAACTTCTGTGAATGTTGGAAGTCAATAGATTCAGGTAGGAAAATAAATTCTAGTGTTACATGCCACCATGGGCAGCAAGTCTGGCTCCTTTTTGACAGATAAATACTGTGTCGTAGGAGAAATGCCTCACTCTGCTATCTCTTTAGTACTTCCTTTGCGCTTATCCCAAGTATTGTTGTGAATCTTTTCATGCAAACAAGACCACAAAATGCTTGCCTATAAACCTGCCCAAGATGGGTTTCAGGTTGAGAACGCATCTTACATAATTTACTCTAAATAATTTTCTAAAATAACTTCTAAATGGTTTCTAAATAATTTCTGAATTTATCCTAACCATGCTCCTTACTCCTTTGTAGACTGAAGCAATACAGCTTTTGGGGTGTGAACCTACTCACCAAAGATTTCTTCAGTGCATTTTCACCAAAAGATCAAGAAATGGGTGGCAAGAGCAAGGCTGATGTCCATATACTTAAGCAAGCGGTAATTTTGGTCACATAAAGTTATTCAGAGGCATCTATGTTAAGGACAGCTGCTACACCTCCCCCTTTACCCCTTTCTGTAACATATTCAAACACTAGTAACCAATCATTCTGACGCATAAATCACAGCAATATTTTTCCTGTCTACTGTTCCAAACCCCCAGTATTCTAAACTGAAACAGGGAGAGCAGTTCAAATTAGGAAACCACTGTATTTGAGATGGGGTATAGATGATGGCCAGTTCCATGACCTCATTTTTGACACAATGGGAAGATTCAAATGAGATTCATGAGAAGATCAATATCTAAGACCTAAACCACTAACAGTGGACTGCCTTCTTCAGAGACTTGGTATTTTATTGGTGGCACAGAAGCACTTGTGGAGAACAGAATCAAGAGTAGCACTCAGCCCATTGTTCAAACACTTACTATGAGTCACCCATGACACTCTGCTTGCAATGATTCTCTAAATAATGACAGCAAAATGCTTAAGTCTTACCAACTACTACAGAACAATTCTACTTCTATTACCCTTAACATAGAAATCTTGCTTACTTATGTTAATTGACACAGAAGACAAGGAGATTGTTAAAATTATGCCTTATAATAATTACTTTCTGTTTTGGTTTGGGTTTTTTTGTGCCAATTTCCTTAATACGATTTAGTGTAATATTACCACACAGAGAGAGGAAAGGGTATTCTTTCAAGCAAAACCCTAAGGTTCCAAGATGTGTTTTTCACTCAGTATCTCTTTGACAAGTGGAATATCATTAATTAAAACAAACACAACAATTTCAGTGTGTAGGCGGTGGGCAAGAAACAGGGGTTATTTAATATCATGTAGTGGGCAGAAATTCAAAACCCATTCAGCTGCTGAACAGTGCAATGGTATAAACAAACATGAAAGTCTTATCAAAGTCATCCACTTAAAATTATACTCTCTAGAAAAAGAGAGAAAAAATAGACTTAACGGACTAAAAAAAATATATTTCTGCACTAGAAGTCAGTACCTCCTCTTGCTTTCTTTAAATTGAAAGGTTGAGGGACATAGTTAATAAAACTGCATACAATTTAATACAGTACAGGGAAATAAACATTCTTCATGGTGTGATCAGCGCAGACTCTTGCAGAATTAGATCTGCTCAGAAAATCCTAGAATAAGATCCACTGACTAAACCCTTTGAATGCCCGCCCTTTTCCCCAGTTTTACTATTACTAAATCACATTCATAATTTCAGCCTAAGTCTGGTCTCCAAGGACATTAGTTTCAGAGCACAAGTTGCTACAACTCAGCCTAATTGTTTCCTGAAAACAAAAATATTAGTATTATTTTTACTACTACTATTGCTGCTATTATTATTGCTGTTAGTATTGCTATTATTTCTATTGTATATTGAGTTTATTGCTTTGTACAAGATCTTAAAAACCGCTGCACTTAAGCATGATGGACAAATGGCCAGAAAAACTCAGACCAAATGTTAGTAGAAGCCTCTGCGGAAAACACATTTCCAGTATTGGATAGCCTCTAATTACTGACCAGGGAAATGCACAGTAAAGACCCCTTTTCAATCTTTCAGCTGTTCAGACTTGTTTCTGACTGTATCTTCTGCCAGTGGAAGTGTTCCTCAGTAGAGTTCAGTTTTGCCATCAAAAATCTGATTTTAAAAGCAAAATGGATTCAAGTCACAGAATAAATACTATTTACATACGTCACTACCCATCCATTCATGTCCTGATGCTTTTTTTCCCTTGTAACCAAAATCCTCACGCAAAAATGTTTTTCACAAGTTTTGTTTGTGAACATTTTTTGAATAAGACTGTAGACAGTCACTCATTTTGTGCCTACAATTTAGTGACAGCAATACACTTAAAGCACAATTAACTGTAGATAGACTGATAAAGTTTAGACATCTCATCATCTGATTTCTGTGTACAGCCAGGTAACCAGCTATCCAAATTCTGCAGCTTGTTACCGCACTGAATTGCAGGCACAAATATTTTGATTGCCCAGAACATTTTAGCTTTTTTCCCTCTGTCTGTCTACTTCAGCTCTTCCTTGTCTTCCTCCTCCTCCTTTATTATTAAAAATATGAGGGTAAACAAAAAAGGTAATTAAAAAATGGAAGGAAGGAAAGAGTATATGCAATTGTCTTTTTGGCATTTGTAGATACGGACCATGCAATGGAGAAGAAAATTGTCTACCTCATAAGAGCACCTCTCATCATAAATCAGTTTTTAATTTTACTGGTGGATTACTGCAATCAGACAAACATTTGGTGCCTGCCTCCCCTGGATATTGCTCTTGGAATAGGCTTGACCCAAGGTGTAGTTCAGGTGTGGGAGCCCCACCTGCCTTACAGTTCCCAGACAATCCCGAACTGGGGAAACTCGGGGAAAACAGAAGAGCATTCACAAAGCATAACACGCACATAATGTGAGTGATAAGTGCAGGATCTCACACGAGGGGTAAAAATTACAACATAATGAAAATTAATAATCTTTGGGTATTTTCTTCCTAGTCAGAAGTAGTTCCTGAATGTACAATGAGTTTTTTTCGGGCTTGACTGCCTTTAAATATACACATACCATACTCCTAGTTCAATTTTCAAGCCACTATAGGTATTAGAGGACAATTTACATGTGATTTGCATTTTTTTTCCTGTGCCTGTGGTTTCGGTAAGTCTTCCAAACCTAATGACTGTTCTTTTGGCCAGCAACATAAATGCTGTAATCACACAATTATTGTGCTGGGAACAGTTTAATTCAGCATTTTGTTCTCAACCACAGAACAATTACTCAACAATTTTGGTTAACCATACTAGCTCACTGCCTGGAGAGGAAGCAGAATACTCACAAAATCTATTGTCTTACATAAAGGCAGTCAGTAGATTCTTATCTGTTATAACTTTCCAGCATCTCTTTGCTCTTTGAGGTACTTCCACATACTCTCAGTTAATGAAAATAAATTACTAGCAGCACACTGTATTAGCTCGTTCATCTCTATCTGTTGAATGCTTTTAATTGTGCATTTGCACACTCAAGAGAAAGGTAGATGGGATGAGTCTGGGAGAGAGGGATGTAACAGAGCACTCTGAAAACTACTACAGTGATGTTATCCATCTACTCTATTCTAAGTATAAACCTTGGCCATTCAGGGCTCCTTTTTAAGGTCTGCTCTTAAGCCATCCATGTCTCTTTAATAAAAGGAGTAACACCACCACCACCACCACTGCTACTACTACTAAAGATAACAGTAAAAATACAATAATAATAATGGAATTTTATGATCATTTGATTTACTCCTGGAACTGCTTATATGGAAAGGCTGCTGGCCACAAAGTACTCCTAAGATCTCTTCAAGCACCATCTGAGAGAATAAAGTTTTAACCCAGAACATGGTCTCTGGGGTTGGATGCTTGGTGCAATTGAAAATCAGGGGATTACTAAGGTCCACTAACACAAACCAGCAATTTTCTTTTGTGCTGGTGTGGGACGGCCCCAGCCCCAGTGTAACAGTAATAATGAACCTCATGGCACTCTCATGTCACTCTCATATCACATGACATGACAGCACTTGATACCACTGAGTTTGGAAGAAGGGAGAGGGGGAAAAGCCCTTGAGTAGTCTTCAATCACTCACTGGCATGACAGAGGATGGGTAGATTTCTATAAAAACCCCCAATATTTTTGCCACATAAGCAGTTTTGCAAATGATTACTCTCAGTGGGCCCTCTGTGTTTTTGTTTTGTTTAATTTAGGCACTGACACTTCACAGGCTTTGTGTGGTAGACCTGACTCACAATAAAGTGGATGGAAGTTTTCAGACCTCAGCAGGAATAGATTTAAGTTAGTTAACTAAGAATCCTTACGTATTTTCTGCTCCCAATTTCAGTTCTGGAAGCATTTTACCTACACAAATATAAATATTTTAGAAATTCCTTTTCCACTTTTGTTTTTTGCTTTGTCTTGCCAGTCACTGGGAATATTTTCATTCAGAGCTGTGAATCTGAAAAGGACAACTCTGGCAATGCTGCTGAACAAGTAAAATTAAACTAATTAAACAAAGCTGACTCAATAAACTTAGTTTGATAGTTACAGATATCAGAAAGGAAACCAGCAGTAAACATGATGAAAACATAAAGTAATACTTGATTTTTTTAAATGCCTTTAGCCTTTAAGAATTATTCAGCTCAGAAAAGGGATTTTGTAATAATCATTATTTCTTAAGGGCAAAATTTGACCTGTAGAAACTTTGTGTTGAGTCCTTGCTCTGCTGAAGTCAATACAAATTGACCCAAGTGATAGTCAGCAGAAATAACTTAATTTAAAAAAATAATTTCAATTAAAAAAAAAACCAACAAGGCATCTCTGGAGCAGAACACAGGCTCAAATGTCAGCAGCAGCACACTGAGGTATGACACATTATTTTATGACATGAGCAGTGTCTCATTTTGCTTAAAGCCCAGTTTCAGGAGACGTGGAGACAGGCCTTGTCTCTCCCAAGACATGGGAGACGCAGTGTGAACTGCACTACAGAAACAGAATTCCCAATCCAGTTCTTTCCATTTCTTAGAAAACTGTTGATCTTTCACCAGGTTAGTTCATTTAAAAAAATAAAAAATAAAAAAGAAGAGAGACAGAAAGGACTATCCCTTCTTTAACTGATGTACGTGGGAAGGGAAGCCACTACCTCTTACAATCCTGTCACTGTGCTTCAGGCACTCGGGTGCTGAGCCTTTCGGGTGCTGCCAATGCTGCTCTGCCTCGTTTCTGGATTGCAGTGACCCTCAGGCAGGAGTTACGCATTTAGGTGTTTAGATCAGAGCAAATTCGGGGCATGCACATGAGGAGAAATACAGAAAACTCTCAGATCACATCAGCAGGTGCTGGGTATGTTTAGATGCCCCCAAAGCTTCAGATCTCATATTTGACCTACAGCTCTTAGAAGGTCTGTCTAAATGAAATCTGTACAGGATGTGTATATGTGAACTCGGGAAGCACTTTTGGGACTCTCAATTTAGATTTCCCAAAGGCTATCTAAGCCCTGTTATCAGAGATTAAATCCTCTTTTTGATGTGACCCTAAGCCATGCAGGTAAGAATTCTACAGAAAATTACCTTACCAAAAAAATGTTGCAACCAAATTAGATCTCCTAGTACTGCTCTCTATTCTTCACAGGCAAGGTGATAAAAAGACAGCAGTGCTACACAACAACATGTTGGGTGTGTATGTGCATGGACATCATTAACAAAGAAACAGTCGCATTTCTATAGCCAAATGGTTTTGAATGAAATGATCATGGAGATCCTTGGCACCTAAAGGAATTGTTTAGGACATAAATTCCTGGCTTAACAAGTGGCCTTGAAACCTCTTATATTTATATAAGCACATTAGCAACATTTTAATATCCCGTAACAAATCAGTAACTACAGATATGTCTAATATGTGGTAAGGCAAATGAAAACCTATCTGAAGTCTTGGGGTTCAATACTTGTCTCCAAAATGAAAAGGATTATTTTAGCTGTTCAAACCTGAAATATTTCACCAGAAAGTTTCTTCATTAAAACGTGACCCATTCTGAATGCATCGGGTCCCTTTAAGACTAAAAGTCAGAGCTGTGTGCTCTGAGCCTTTTCATCAAGATGACTCATTCATTCATGGGCAGCTTGGATTGTATGGCTGGCTTATGGTAGCACTCTAAATTAGTACTCACACAATGGAGAGCTTATACAATTGCAGTAGTCCATATCCAGTAAAACTGCCTTAGTGCCTTGAATAATGGGCCTTGCTAAGTCTCTAACAGTTCTGTAAGAACCTCTAAACAGCTGCACACAACACATGACCTGTGCCATCTTTACAATGCCTGCTAACCATGAAAGCAAGCTTTGGGAAATATTTCCTCTGCACCCTCACCATTGGACAGCATCAATCCCTTTGCTTTTTAGAGAACAAGGGGATTTTTTCCCCCCTCCTCTTTCTTTCTGACTTTTTTTTTTCTTTTCCTTTCCAATCAGGTCTCCACTGATCATCCTTCACACTTTAGCCTCTGCCCCAGAATACTCCGGACAATAGTACTGATTCCATCTGTGCTCTCCATTAAAGCCCTCATAATCCTCCTCCGAACAGCTGGACGCTCAGACTCCACACACAGACACTCCTTCTGTGGAACCGTTTGGCTACAATTACGCTGAGCTTGTGCTTATTTCAAGTTCCTGCCTGCAAATGCCTTTCGTAGGGTTCCCTAGGGCTGCACGGCAGAATGTCCTGACGCAACAAACTTAACAAAACGTCGAGACAGACCCATACTCAGGCGAGAACGTGCTGCTTGGTCACCTCAGTGCCAAACAGCACTTACAAGTTATTTTTCAGATAAATGACAATATTAATGACAAGCTTCAAGCTCCCACAATGTCATTAAGTAATCATGAAGAAGCATCTTCAGTTAATCAAATGGTTTCAATATCTTTGTTTTAAAGTCATAAGTGCTGCAATGCCTAAGTTTTGCTTAGAAGCCTTTTTAAGAGCTGCAGTGGTTTGGCTTTCTCCTGAAACACCATCTGTTCAAGAGAATGATCTGACAATGTCCTGAAATGACTGAATCCTAGGGAAGGACCAGCAGAGCACACCCACAGGCTGGTCTAGCTGTGTACCTTGATTTCTCCAGGGACTTAACGTTCCTCAGATTCAACCAGTGGAGTAAGTCTCTACTACATTTCTGTATGTTCAACATGTATTCAGGAAAATGCAAGAGTAATTCTAATGGCCTTTACAAGAAGTCTATGCTGATATTCTAATTAAAGTCAATAGTGAGTCCTGCACATCTAAGTGCATCTAATGTGCTACCACGTGAGTGCATGTTTGCTTGTGTCTGTATACACACACGCATCATCTGTGCCCATGCAGAACCATAAACACACACGTTTTTCCAGTAGATGTGTGTGCACACGTCTCACACACCACACAAGCAAATGAGGAATGCTATCTATAAATCTCATTTCTGGTATTTATTTCAAAATGTAAATGTGTGTGTATGTGCACATGTACTGGTATTTACACATATATTTATACACACCGTACCCACGAAACAGATGCCCCATGCACAGGAGTCCACACGCATATGCAAAGCATGTAGGCATGTACCACAGGAGAGATGGTGATACCCAAGGGAAAATTCAAATCAGAACACAAACAGTATTTATCACATACCCCTAACAGTTTCACTTGCACAGCATACACTCTCCTGTCTGAACGGGGACAAAATCACACAACCCCAAATCTCTTGGAAGAGTATTTTCTCTACAGTCAATTGACAGACACATGCCTCTTCCTTCACAACTTTTCACGTGATGTTACTGAGGTACCATATTACCCACACTGAGTACTAGGCCAGAGGGATTTTTTAGCTCCTCTGTTTTATATAACCCATGAGAGCTGAAACGAAAGTGTTTCTGTAAGGGACCCTACCAGAAAGAAGGAGAGGGACTATGTAGTGACAGGACAGAGGGGCATAGCTTCAAACTGAAAGAGAAAAGTGTTAGATTGGATATTAGAAAGAAATTCTTTACTGTGGGGGTGGTGAGGCACTGGAACAGGTTGCTCAGAGAAGCTGTGGATGCCCCATCCCTGGAGGTGTTCAAGGCCAGGTTGGATGGAGCTCTGAGCAACCACTTATAGTGCAAAGTGTCCCTGCCCTGGCAGGGGTGTTGGACCTAGATGATCCTTAAGATCCCTTCCAACCTAGGCCATTCTGTAGTTCCATGATTATTACAAGAAGTGGATGATTCACAGTTTCATGATGTGGCCCACAACATCTGCATGTAGCCTTGAAGCAACTCCAGACATTAGACTCCAATCAAAACATTTTTTATCGAAAAGCTATTCAATGTAAGTTATATGAGTTTATTTGACCTATGGTACAAAGCAGTGTAAAGGTAGAAAGACTCAAAAACGTATCCCAATAATTCTTCTAAACCACTCCAAAACCTACTTAAACGGATTTTTAAATTAAGCTCCTTTCATACAATATGTTGCAGTATAAGGTGGCATAAAGGTTTCACTGCTATTAGTTGAAGACATCAAGCACAATGCACAAGTGGAAAGTGACACACCTCTCCTAAACAAGTCAATAAACCCTCCTCAGTGCATCAGTCCAGTGCATATTTACTGCTCTCCCCCATGCATTATGTACAAGAACACAGACAGACTGCCCATAGTTAAAACCAAGATTGGCTTTTTGTTGTAAACCCAAGCATTCAAAGTACATGGTTCAAAGCACAGATAAACACCTAGATTAGATACTTTTTGACTAGTTCCCCCTATCTCATGAGAGGTCGTTTATCCTCCAAAGTCATTACAGGTGGTCGGCTGTCAAAGAACATACTTTCAGCTGAATTACAGGCGATTTGGCCAAGATCTTTTTGTGATGTGGGATTTAAAAATAGGTGTTAAATCATATTTTGAAAATTCTTCTAGGGTTCCTTCATGCCACGTTGCTGTGTCCTAGAAACTTCAAATGAGGTTTATACCAAAGATCTTGGCAAGATCTAGAATAAGGAAAGGCATATTTGGGAAGTAACTCTCAGGTGTATTAAGAACGTCAGAATAGTCTGTCAGGCTCCAGCAGATTTTAAGGAGTGCCAAATATCTCAGGAACTAAGTTTTTATTAAAAAAAAAAAAAAAAAAGAAAAAAGAAAAGAGAAGTGTTTTCTCTCAGTTTTCCTTGAGGAAACAGCCTTAAAAATATAAACAAGTTCCTAAGAGTTCTGTCAAAGTATTTTTGCTGGATGCCTTTTCTTAATTGCTATTAAGTTCATTTTTCCCTTGTCTGTCTTAATCACCTCTGGCAGATGGTCCCCATTTCATCTGACATAAAAGCACCTAACAAAATAACCTGCAAACTTTCCTTTTTTTCCTCACACTCAGTGGTCAGATGGACATGAATACTAACATGACCTCCAGAAATTCCCATTGACTCTCACCTCCAACGGATTCAATAACTAGTTGTCAAACTTTTAGTTAAGGGAAGGGTGTGGAGATACAAATTTCAATTTAGGCGCACAGGAGTTAGGAAGGACAAGCCAGAATGACTGTCTTTCCTCTATCTTCATCTACCTGGCTTGAAATACCATGCCTAATCCTGCGAAACTAACTTCCAAGATCAATTTTTCAGGCTCTCCAGGTTGCCCTTTTCATTGTTCTTAAAACCAGGGTTCCCAGCCACTGTTCTGTAAGGCTAAAAGAGCTTCTCAGTACCAGTTCTTCACCCATGGACCACTTCAGTTCCTTGAATAAAATACCAGTATTTTGTTGCTAGGTGGTACAGCTATTTTGGTGATGTTTTAAGTCTATCAAGAAGGCAGGTCACTGAGGTGAAAATTTACCGGTTGCCTGAGCAGTGATACCAGGCTCTCTTAATACATGTATAAACCGCAAAGTTCCAGGTCTCAATCCAAATCTCCACAATAAAATCAGATCTGGCATTTAGGTTCAGCCTCATAAAAACAGGTGAAGGTCAGCCCCCAGGAAAGTTGTATCGCAGTTTGAAGGCTTTGGTTCAAATCTTCCCTAAACATAAAAACTAGTTTCTTTCATGTCAATTTGATCTGTTTTGTAGCTGCAACACCCCACACTCTCTCCTTCCAAGTGAGCTGGAACATCCCTGGACAGTCCAGAGTCAGTCAGCTCCAGGGTCACTGCTGAGCGCATGCTTTTAGATTTGCCCATAGTTTCTTTCCAACTGAAAACCAATTCCAATATAGTGAAACACTGCTAGATTTACTCTACATGCTTTACTCCTATAATGCAGCCACTGACTGCATCAGCTGTGTGCCAGGAGCACAACTTGTGAGTTTGTCCTCTCCCACTTTTTGTCTATCACTTGTCTCTGCAGCTTTGAATAACTTCAGGATAGAACAAACTGTCCCCTCCCCAAGCTCTAACCTCTGTGTAATGTGGACTGGACATTATACTATACAGTCACAATTACAGTATTTTTAGTAAACAATATTCTGATTTTTTAGCCCAAAATTTACGGGAAGTATAAAAGGTCTATAAACTCATCTATTATGGCTCAACTAAAAGTCTGTTCGGTTTTATTAAGAATTGTATTCAAACTCTTTATTGATAATACTGGAATTGTACTGAAGCAGAATCCAGATTAATGCCTTGAGGTTGCAAAACAGGATGTTGTGGGAAACAATAGTTTTATTTCAAGTAAATACTCTCTTTCAGTTTCAGGTGTCCTGCTTTTACTCCCCGATTTTATGGCCAAACTGTGCACTGAGGTATACAAAACTAGTTCCTACTGACAGTGGAATGAAGTACACATGTGCAGAAGAGGAGAGAAAATCTAATGTAGGCAATGTGCACAACAAGAATGTAGATGGCCAAATGGCAGTTTTCTGCATGCATTTTTTCTAATAAAGTTAGCTAGACCACAGCTTAAAATAAACCTTTTCTTTGTGATGTCAGGGTAGCTCAAAAGTTTACAGAATACAAAGGTTTTAGCTCATGGGGAGGCAGAAATAGGCAATTTTTTCCAATATGGACTGAATTCTTACATGTGGAAGATTTCAGTCTCCTCTTTCTACTGATAAAAATGAAGGCGTTGCCGCGTTGTCACACAGGTTCACCTTATCTTGGATAAAAATTATTTCTTTAAGAACTTCACAAAATGTCAGACCAGTTCACCAGATAGTGGAAAAGCACTTAGGTGATGATGAGACACAAGACTCTTTAAGAGTCACAGTTGAAGCAGTCAGTTTTTTAACATCCCATATTGTACATACAACATTAACTAGGATCAGCCACCAATTGTCTTTGATTTCCCCATAGATGTTCAGCTAGTATTCACAAAATTCTTCATGCAAATAAAGAACAATATTTTATCTTTAGAAGACACCACATTTCTCTGGGGTTTATGAGAATATGTACTATTCTAGAGTGTGAAAAAGGATCATGGAGAATTCTGGAAAGATGTAATAGACCAAATCCCATGAAATTTGTCTGGTTTAGGCTGAAAATCTGAATGATCTGATTTGCTGTACTTATGTTGAGCCCAGGACAAATCAGTGAATCCATCCATAGAAAGCTCATTGATGGTTTAGGCCCTTGGACACTGAAAGCACAGAGAAACAAAATCAACAGAAAGAATCCTCACCAGGCACTGAAAAGGCCTTGGGACTCCCAGTGGAAAAATATAAGGAGTGATGTAACAGGCAAGGAGCTAGAACTGCACAAGGGAAGGACAAAAATTAATAGCCATTTTAGCAAATGGCCTCATAGTTCAAATTACAAATCAATTTACAATCCACTTAAGAGAAAAGACCTCACTGCAAGCCTTGAGAAATAGTTATAGAAAACCAGGAGCTCCCTATAAACTCGCAATTGTCCATGAGTAACCATGAGCCTGAATTCCTCAAAGACTGAATCTTGTAAAGAGAATGAGATAGGCCCATATTAAAACTTTTAATGACTTTAGTTAAAAAAAAAAAAAAAGGGGGGGGGGGGAAAAAAAAGGTGGAACTTTGCAGCCAGCTGGCTCCATACCGAAAGCCAGGCTGCACAGCTTGAACTTAAAGCTATCTTAACATAATGAATAAGTGCCAATAATTAGCATATGTAGTGTGAACAGGTTTGCTGGCACAAGCAAGTGAAAAACTCCAAGGTAAAGTTATTATTAGGGAGTAATTAGCTCTGTGAAGTAAATGAGTGAAACAATAGCTGCCAGCACTGACAATATGGCTAACATCTGACTATGTGGAAGATAACATTGTAAAGTATTGCTCCCTGAGCTAGAATCTGTTAATAACCATATGTTAGTGTAATTAATGCAGAGTCTTTCTGACCTGTTGTCACATAAGAACAATACTTTCTTGGAAACATTCAAACAGGCAGCTCTACACTCGTGGATGGCAAAAAATAATTTGGGAAGTTGCTTACAAACACCTTTTCTTCTGCACTTCTTTAAAAAGAACTAAAAAAAAGTAAATGGGGGAGAGAGGGTGAAAAAAACTCCATGAACCCACTTCTTTTAAGGTTGATGGCAAAGTTCAAACCCAGGATCAGGGCTTTCCAGACCACCTAAATGAAACCCTAAAGAATTCCCTTGGATTTTAGGGGTGCTTGTAATCCATGTCCAGACCAAACTCTGTAATTTGATTATTTATATGGAGTGGCTTAAACCCTTTATCAAAAAAAAAATCCTTGAACTCTGGAGTGTTCAAATCTGAGACTGGGTTCTGAATTTTTTGGCTTGAGCCCATTTCTAAATTGAATAGATGCCTCCAGGTGTCTGACATTCATCAGACATTCTGCCAAGGTCTTAATATACTTCTAGATAGGGAGGGTCTCCACTTGTCCCCCACCCAGGACATTCTCACCTCCAAATGAGAGAATTCTGTGACTGTAAAGTGCAAGGCTAAAGATAATTTCTCTTGAGAAGGTACTAAAAATCACGCCCAGAACTTCTGAATTTTCATAATAAATGGCACCGATGCAATGTTTTCCTCCCTTCATATCAACAACTCAAAATGATTCAAAGAGGTCTAGTAAATACAGTTTGCTCAACAAGCCTTACAAAATTACTGCATTTTCAAGTCATGGTGCTGATGTAGCATATCCTACAGAGTACACATATCTCACAGAAAGCCCTTGTCTCTGAAGCTTTCTGGTATGAAGACCTTTGTAATTTAATTTGACTATATCTCTATTCCAACTGAGCATCTCATACGCACCTCATTCATTACAGAAGTCACACTCATTGGCTCACTGCAACAGTTTTCTGGAGAGGGCAAAGTGTGGTCATACATCCCAAAAGAACAACCTTTATTTCCTAAAGAAGAAGTTAAACAACTTCAAGGACTTGGCCATATTTAATTTCAATTTTAAAAAAATCCAAAATTTAATGCAAGCTTGTTAGTAGTTTCCCTTTTCCCTTTTTAGTGGGGCAGCTTAAAGAAAAAGGAAAGGTTTTTAATGCTTCACAGGCTATTATGGCCAGGCAAAGGAGTCCTGCATGTTTGAGATCTCACACATTCATCTTCTCGCTAAACATCTGTTTAAGGCTTGTGTGATCTACCTGTCAGCACCAGTGATCCATAAAGTGTTTGAACCTCCTGTCACAAATCTCAGTGCTGGTTTGATCAGAGGCTTTGTGCACACTAATCACCCCCTTTATCTTTTCTAATGTTAGGAGAAAAAAAACACAGCAAGGCTGTCTTCCAAACCTGACTGTAATTAATCTTTCCATGGGGGAACCTGCCTGGTTTGAAAAAGCAAGATCTGATCGGCTGCTGCTCTTTTTCTGCAAGGGCCTTATTTTTCCTACCAGGCATCTTTACACTTGAGTGGTACCCTTTACAAAATACTTTAACTATATCCCAGCGACAGTGAAACAACCTTCAAGATCATCTTGTGAATGAAACTGCTGGTAACTTTGATGAGAAAAAGAGACCAATGAAAGGAGTTTGACAGAAGCATGTTTAAACGATTCTCTCTTTTTAACTGCATGGGAAAAAAGGGAATCAGAATAAGAACTAGTCCCCTTTTCATGTTTCTCCTAAGCTGCTCTCTTCACTAATAATCCCACTGCTACCTTTCTTTTACTCAGCTGCACACAAATGTACTGAGAGCTGCAGGAGTTCCCAAGAGGGAACAGATAACATCATGTGGATTTTGGGTTTATTACAGCTTGCCTTTTGCCACTGTTTGCTTTCTGTGGCATAAGGGGAATGAACGCTGTGCATGATATAGACAACAATTCAAAGTGTACTTCCAATGAGGCCCATACTGAATGGCAATGGAACAAGCAAATTTAAATTTACTCACATCTTTTCTGATAAGGGAAGCTGCTTTGCCTCCTCAGCATCCCTGAGTCCAGGTATCAGTAGCAAAATAAATTCTAGTGAGCAGATGGTAGAAGCAGAGAGAAACTGTGCTGCGAGACCAAATCTGGGTACATATTTCATAGCAGTCCCCAACCTAAATAATGTCAAAAGCCTCGAACATACATGGACAGACAGATCCATGAGTGGGCAGGTAGAGTTCATTTGGATAATTATATACCCAGAAAGAACAACTTTGGGAATTTGTGCAATAAAGTGGCAAGTGGGATGTGGGATGTGACTATAACGATCACATGGGTGTCCTGTATTAGCTAATGCTCTTTACCATAAAGCTGTGCCGCAAAGAAACACTAACTCAGAATCCAGGTAAATTTGGAGGGGAAAGTAAGTGAAGTTAATATTTATATTACTGTCACTATTTATTAGCTAGACTGTGAGGACGTTCAATGAACTCCAGAGGTCCAACATCTGACTGTGCACGATCAAAGAGAGTCCTGCACATTTTATATCATTTTTTTTTTTAAGACAAGATACCACAAGTGTCCAACACGATACAACAGACAGAAGTAAATGTCTGCCAAAGCTATTTGGGGTTCTGTGCTTGGATCCATTTAGATTTCATGGATTTTCTACTTGTCTGCAGGCAACAGCAGCATTAAAAATTGAGAAATAATTTGGGCAGTATGGAGGGTTGGAACCTTCTGGAAAGGTTATTCAACGCACTTGAGGTACTTTGGAACAAAGTGTAAAACAGGATAGGAAAAGTGAACAACGAAAACAGTGAGGTACGTGAGCATCACCAACAGAAGAGATCGGAATCAGCATGAACCAGGGAGAGAAAAATGAGTGAAAGATCTGTGAAGAATGTGGGAGAAGTAACACTGAACTTTAATTTGATATTATGGAAAACAAGAAGCTAATGCCTAGGTTGAAGAAAGGAGCTGAGTTTACTAATACCAACAAAAGTGAAGGGATGTTAGTGTTTGGGGAATGTCCTGCCAAAGGAACAGGGAGACAATGGAAGTGTAATGACAACAGGAAGCTCAGCAATCAAGTAATGAGATTGACAAAAACGTGGTTGCAGTTTTTAGGCAGAAGAAGACGCTGGATTTTAGAAATGTCATAGCAAAATATTGAAGAAAATTTTGGACATAAGATAGCGGACAAAGGAGTCAAAATGGTTTCTTGGCATATGAATCTGCTTGATAGAGAGGAAGATGACGTTGCTACCAGTTAAAGGATAGAGGAATCAAAGAAGCTTCAGGAAGAGAGCTAATGAGTTCATTTGAGGTTAGTTACTCTGTCCAAAATTGATGTTCCCTTGAGCTAGAGATTAAGGTACTTGAATCACAACTAATTTATCACCTTCCTTACTTGCTGGCCATGAAAGAGCACCTGGTATTCCAGACAAATGCCCTATACTGAAGCTTGACAGCTAACTGCCTACAGAGTCCATATAAATTTGATAAAGGACACAGGTTAACATCCAGATAAACTCTGTACCATATAAACTTTGATTATAGAGTGAGGACAGGACTAAACTGGGATCTTACACAGTACACAATCCAATTGGTTTAAATCTGTATCTCATTGAGTAATTAAGAGTTTAGAAGGTCTGAGATTCTATAGAGGATATAACGTGCTGTAAACAGTATGCTGGGCATGGATAGGATTACGATAACATTAAAGAACGTCTGAACCATGTATGAATTTCATGGAAGAAAGGGAAAATAAAACAATTCTTTACAATGTCATTAAAAAGCAACTATATAACTAATAGAGGATTTTTTCCTGTTTTTTTCTGCCTTGTGCTTTCTAACCCTTACCCCATCTCATCATGGTATGATCATCTTGCTTGACAAAAAAGAATGACAGTGTTTAAGTAAAATAGCTCCTTCAGAGATCATTTCGATCTCCCAGATGGTCCTGTCTGAGGAAAGATATGGTCTTGTCTTGCTTAACTGTAAGCATCACGTTTCTATATCTTAATCTAAAATTATTAACTTCACCTTCCTGTATGTATGAGAATAATGCTTATGTTCAATGACATCTGGGAAGTTAAAAGTAGTTTTGCCTTTTCAGAGTTTTCTGCATGTGCGTGCACACGCTGGAAGACAACAGAGTTCTCTTGATCAATACCCTATGAACTTCATTCTCCTGAGGTTTTTTGGCTCTGGAGGTGCACTTAACAAGTATTTATCCAAAATCCGCATTCAAGTTTGTGCTCGTTACCCTAAAGCCTGCATTTCTAAGGAGAACAGCTTGGAAGAACTGGCTGCAGCCTGGCCTGCAGAAGTACAAATATTTAGACAAACTAGACCATATAGCAGCAGTAGTACAAAAAGAAGGCACTTCTCCTGCAGAACTCAGTGAATAAAGAAGATACAAACATTGGTCCCTCCATTGATTTTGCCTTCTTAGGATCATTCACACCTCTTCCAGTCCTCTGTGATGGAAACATACACTGCAAGAAGGCATTCAGCATATCCAAGAAACACATGGATAAAACCACTAGACTTTTATTAGGATACAATCTGAGGAAAAACTAAGCAAACTGCACTTAATACACTCTGAAAACCATTAGAATGAAACTCGTTTCTGTCCTAGTGCCTTGCTGAATTGTCAGTGTTGACTTACACATGCACACACGCAAAATGTTTAGCAGAGAGACACTGGCCCAACTCAAAAAAAAAAAAAAAAAAAAAGGCCTTATGTTGGTGACATGCACTTTTTTCAGTGGCAGCTATGAATAAAACACTCACAAGACAATTTAGAAAGGCTGGAAATTTCAGTAAACATGTAAGCCTCCTCCAAAATCAAACAGGCAGTCTAAGAAGATCCCAATTTCTTTCATACGTCTAGCTGCATCTGACACCAACTGAACAAGAAATTAATTCTCATCGTGTTTTTCCTCTGAAGCCCAAGAGCACTTTCATCCCTCTTGTATATGAGAGGTTGCTAAGTAAAATCATCAGATGCTGTAAAGCAACTTAAGTGAATTCCAGAATGCAGAGAAGTATGTTCGTGAGTATCTCGAGGAGGTATCAAAGAGCAGGCAAAGGAGGTTAAAGAAAGTTAGAACCTTTAACAAACACCCAGAGGCTTCTGCCTTGACCACTTTTAGTGAAATTTATTCTCCCAAAACACTTGCTAAAGACTAAGGATCTATTACTGCTTTCAATGGGTTCTTTTAATTCCCTGCTTTCTAAGACTTCATGCTTAAGATGCTTATGACTAAAAATCTAGTCTTTCACTAAAATAAAAGAAAAAGTTTTCAATACCACAAGTTTTTATGCCTCAGACTGTTCATCACCCTGTTTTAAAACAAATCTTGAATCCCTCAGTTTACTGCACAAATTCAGTGAAATGCACTTTTACCTAAGAAAACACAATCCTTGTACAAGTAGCAAGACAGGCATAGCTGTCATGTGAAAAGAGAGCTGCCTACCCTATGAACACCTATATCCCATGGCAGCAGCAGATTAGAAAAACTGTGGAAAATGGAAACACATGAGGAAAAAAGGCAGAGCCTGCCGTATTCTCTCATTCCAGAGGGATAATGGTTACAGCTAACAGATTTATCCACATCTGTAGCTGCCCTTTCTGATTGATATTTTTAGCTGTAGTTGGTAGAGATCAAATCATGCCATTCTCATAAGGAAGGATATGGGTTTTTCACTTGCAAAATATAAAACTTTGATTAGGGCCATCAGCATTATTTCTACACACATACTTTGTGAAACATCAGCTAGCACTACCTTTGCTAAAGGTACTTTCTTCTCTGCCAAATGTTGTGTCCCTATCCAGACAAGGAGCATATGGAGCAGGTAGAGAGACTGAAAAGCAGAGAGGAACAAAACAGAAAGTATGGTGTCAACCTCAATAACCATTTCACAGGGCTAAAACAACCATTTTATTTTATTTGCCATTCAACAGCCTAACTTCAAATAGGTGTTTAATTAACTGAGAGTGGCAGTCTAAACGTTTAGCCTGAAGCTGTCTGACAAAGGAAAAAATATCTACTGCAGATTCAGAGTACCAGGGATGAGAAGAAACTGTAAACTGCAAAACGCAGAGAATTTGTATGACACACAGGCACAAAAGTAAGTGAAAAGATGGAACTCCCAATACAGCAAAGTTTCTTCTATGCCAAAACTTCATGCAAGTGTAAAAGGCCTAAGGAAAAATGAGGGCACTTACAGCTAAAACCTCTTTCCACAAAATAAAATTTTACTGGACATGAAGTAACTGATTTATTAAAAAATAGGAAAGACAAATCTAGGAAAGCATTTTCATAAAAATGCAAGCACAATATGTTCAGAGGAGGATGAACAGGATTAAGGATTTTTAAAACATAATCCAAAACACTGTAATATTGGTTTAAGAAAGCATAAGGGCTCACAGTCGCCTAACACAAGATGGGCACCTTACTATGAAGATGGGAGAAACAAGGAAGGCAACATATGTCTTGCCTCCACTACTTGACATCCTATTCAGTGGCAGAGCTTTAAACAGTCTCCCCTCTTGCGTCTTGGGGACTTAACAAGGGACCAAGCCAAATTAGAAGGAAATAAATGCTCTTGCAGCTGACTAATTATTTTGAATATTGGACTTCTTACCCACCAGCCCACAGAACAGGTATATTCCTGGCATGCAGCGATACATGGTGTCCCTTAAAATTAGATGGTCCTCAAATATTTTCTGTTAAAGTATACTCACTGTCTTGGCAATGCAATAATCCACCTCCCTCCCTAGTTTATTATATGAAAAGATGTCACACTGTGACTGTTTTAATCAGTGAATAAACAAAGTGCCCAGCACCTGCCTTGGCTTTTATTATCATAATAATCCTGTTTTGTTTTTTAATTCTAAAACATCAGCAACTCACCCGTAGGTGAGCATGTGTTTATGCCGCCCCTACTGTTGCCTTTGTGGTTTCATTATTAGCAAGCCATTAAATGAAAAACAGGAGAAGAAGGGGGAGAGAGGGGAAAAGCAGGCCTGAGGCACAGCCATTTGTGCCTGTTAAATACAACAAGCTGGCCTTAGGTAACCAGAGCCCTGAGACTGGCATGAAAGCGGGGTAAGTACCAGAAATTGAAAAGAAAGCAAGTCAGTGAATGAACCACTCTGAGCTGGAGCCGATCGATCCAGGACAAAAAATACGGGCAGGCATCCCACTGACATTTAGCACAGCTTAGCACAGCTAGAATGGAATAAAAACCTAACAGTGGTCAAGGTGAGGAGAGGGTTCATGCATAATGACTACTAAGTGCCTTACATTCTGGTTTGTTAAGGCAGTTTTCACAGAATCAAGGGATGCTTGAAAAAGAAAGGTATGTGCTGACAAAGTCTTGGCTTTGTTACAGTGAATAGATCTAGAAAAATTTAAACACAGAAAATGTTAAAAATGCAAGGAAAAATGTTTTCTCACCTTGAAGGGGACAGATATCGACCCTCATAAACTTTGTACCACTTGCTCACTCACATTTTATTGATGGATCAGATCAGATTTTCCGCATTCAACTCTACTGATGTGATTCAGTGGAATGGCACCAACACAAATCTGACTCTGAAAGTAACAGGGATTCTTTTCTGCATGCTTCCCTGCCTCATTCTCTCCCCCACAACCAGTGCAGCCTGTATTCAATTTCTTCCAGTGAAATGGGAAATTCTATAGAAAAACAGTAAAAATGGAGACAGAAGACAAAAACCTAGAAGGCCTGAATCTCTGATAACTCTGCACTTCAGTTCACATTCTGTATTGTGGCCCAATGGGACACAACTGACAATCTGGGTTCTGTTCCTGGTTCTGGCAATGAGCTACAGCCTAACAATGTGCAAGCTGCTTCCCCTCTGTCCTCAATTCCCCTGGTCTGAAAAACAGGATGCTTTAAAAAGAATGAAAGAAAAAAAAAAAAAAAAAGAAAGAAAAATATTCCAAGATCCAGGGATGACAGTGCTACGTAATATCTGGATCATACACAAATACCCATGCAAATAGGCTGTGAAATGCAAGTAAAACTTGGAGGTTTAATGTTATTTTGTAGAGCTATAAGTAACCACAAGGGATGAAAAGGCAGAGAAGAATCACACCTGGCAGTTATGAAATAGGGGATGATGCTTCCAGATCAAAGTTTCCATGCACAGGGAGTAACATTTGAATTTCAAGTCACTGGAGTATTTTGACATCTCTTTCTACTGTTTAATAGGCAGTAACAACAATTTATCATAGTTCCTCTAAGATATATAAAACAAAAATAGCCAAGCATTGTGGGAAATCTACATTGCCAAAGCTTTCTGAAATAATCTGTGTGAAGACAAATCATGAGTTCAAGAAAGTGTCCTTCATGTAAGTATTTTAGTTTCCTTCTGAAGCAGTAAGAACCTTAGAGATAAGGACCAAACTTCCTACCCTAATCTTTATTTCTAAAAAAAGGGATTGGGCAAATAGGCTCAGCATCTTAAGGCCCACTTTTCCCAGGGACTGGATAGAATTAGATCTGAGTAGGTTTATCTCAATCGAACTAGGATAGTTTCTATTAAAAAAAAATAAAAATCCATATTTTAACCAGCAAAGTTTAATCCCTTCTTTTCCTGTGAAAACTCAGATAAGTTTGATTTTGCGCCTCTTGCTGTCTCCATACTCCAGGTATTATGTCATTGCACATTAGACTGTGTCAACACACCGTGACTTCGTCCCCGCTAATGCAAAACCTCAGAAAACATGGAGCCAGGAGATAATTTCAGAGCGCTTTTTTTTCTCTTTTTAATGTAACTCGGTATTTATCCTTCCATATTTCTGACATTTCCATTGAGTGATAGTCCCAAAACGAAGAAAATCAGCCTTTTGCATGCAAAGCCGTCTTAAAGCAGACTGTTGAGTGGCAATCTTTCTGGGCAGGTGAGCTTCACACATGTCTCAGGAAGCATCACTGTCTTGTGAAATCCAAGAACAGCAATGACAGGCTTCCAAGGAAGCCTCCTCAAGTCCCCTGTTGGTGGAAAGAAGGCTTAACCTCCCACAAAAGGGGCACCTCCTGAAGGAATGGTGAGATGACGTCTCAAGGAAAAATGGGTGTGAGGCTCTTGGAAAACGTGCCCATACTCTTAACAAGAGCTGCCCATGAACAAGTTTGGATGCCTGAACATCAGAAATGGCTGCTTTCAGGACAGCCTGTCTTTTTAAAACTGCCTTTTTTTTTTTTTTTTTTTTTAATTCAAGTATTAAAACAGTGGCTCAGGTCTCTTAAACATTAAGAAAATTAATATAGAGAAGGAGCCGTGTGGAACTTGATAAAACTGTAACATCATGTTAGTCTTGTCTGCATCTTGGTCATTTACTTCAGCACAAAGTGTCTCTAAATGCTCATGTTCTGATTTTATGATGTTTTACAGTTGTACAGGAAGAGGGAATTTCAGGCCCCTGCAATCTATATGTCATGACAAAACCAAATAAAACTTCATGAGTTTTGATTCAAATAACGTGATGAACTATGTTTATTGTGCTAGGTAACTAAACACCAACAAAACCAACACATTTTAAGAGAACGAACCCATTTAGGAAACCATATTATATAACATTATTAAAGTCCCATCTTCCCCTGTTAACTACTGCACTCTAAAGTAAATGTCAGCCTCGGGGAGGGGGGTTAATGTTTCTAAATTAAACACCCTTCAAACACGCTTTCTGACAGTTATCTTCATATTTTCCAGAGATGCTGCCACTGCCACGAAGTTAAGCACTAAAATAGATACAATGCCAGTGTCACATCCAGGCTGTGCTGATACCCCTGCCACTGTAACTGCACCAGGAGGAAAAACACACTTTATATAGAGAGGATCTGGTGGCACTGTAGATGACATTTGGGAAGCTTTAACAACTGATCAAAGCAACAGAAAGTCACCATGAGAAGGCTGTGTCTCAGACTAAACGCAAAGAGTCCATCCATGTTCGCCCCCTTGATATGAACTATCTCTGGTAGACTGAAGTTATTTAACTTTTGCAGATTCACAGGGCAGCCTGTACAGATGTGGCATTCTCTGGAGGTTTTGCTTACCCTGTAAATCATTATGCCTATATTCTTAATTGTTTGGCACAGCTCCCAGGATATCCATTACAACTCCACTGACTAACACATATTTGTATCTGTTCACCCCCAGGACTTCTAACCAATAAATCTCCTGTCATGAAGAGAAGGGCATGAAAGCAACACACTATAGGTGAGCAATATTCCATCAGGGTGCCTGAACAGTATGAGCCAAATGAGCCACGCAGAAATGTGGCACCAGCCTCTTGCCCTTCTTTGGTTTTCACTGCTTCTCTGGCTGTTTTAACATCTGGACAGTCAAGAGGATACTGGAGAATGTGGGAGTCCTATCCTAAACAAAAACTAGAAGGAGTATTAAATGTATATTAGAGAAGTTGGTAGCATGGGGTACTGATTCTGTGTACACTCTGCCTAAAACACACCTGGGCTTCTGTCACAGCGGATCAGACCTCCTCGAAGTACTTCTATAACTAAGCCAGAAAAACAGTGGGTTCTACTCAACAGCAGGTGAGACTGTGTGAAAGAAAAAAGCAAGGCAGATAGAAAAATATCTGTGCTACCTACAACTCACTAGACCAAGACCTGCTTCAGTAGATGCAAAGAAAGTGCTTAGTTTCTAACCCTTGGTTCTGCTTTTTGAGGAAGCTTCTCCCAGCTGTCTGATGATGGTATTTGTGGAGGCAGCAACAGCAAACACTGGAAGAAAGGCAAGCTCTTTTGCAGAAACAGTTTGCTCTTTCTAAACCATTCCCATGGCTGCATCCAGTCTCTGAGGGGAGTGCAGTGTTGGGAGGGTAAAAAGGAATCAATTCTGTGGCAAAAGGCAGGAGAAAAGGCAAACACACTCGCACCAAAAGAGTCAGAGCAGCAATGACAGCAGAGGGATGGAGGGCATTTGTGCAAATACAGATTACATGTGCAATTCATTTAAAAGCAGTGGCATTTTTATCACAAAGAAGAGTTTAATCAAAGTCTCAAGAGATCTGCCATAAAGGAAGCCCTTGCCTTGCTGCCTCGGCTGCCTGAAAGAAACACCTGTTACGCACACAAAAAAAAGGACAAAACAAACAATAGGTATAGAAAGGAGGCCACGGTTCAAACAATGTGAATCGGAGAAGCACAGTTTTCTCTAAATGAAGGGCTAGAATCCTATCAAATGAACAGCTGGGGAAAGCATAATTCTTTATATTTGTAGGGAAGTTGCACAGATTATATGATGGCAACAAATACAATATACGTATCTGAGCTCTGCTTCCTAGGCACCAGAAAGGACAGGAACCTCCTAAGATATCCCTGAGTGGAAGAATAAACTCACTTGAGCCCAGCTCCAGGAAAAAAGATAGCCAGCTTTCAAAAGAACACAATGGACAATTTTCCTCCCACAGGGACTTTGCAAGAGTTTCTGCTAAGAGGATACTGAGTTCAAACAACGCTCTCAAAAGATGCAGAAAGCAAACTTGTGATTTACATAAATCCACCTAAATACACAAAGGGAATGTAAAGAACACCTAAAACGGATGTGTTTTGTTTTAAATAGGAAGTGTAAATATTATTAACATAGAATACAGAATTCTGTGTCAGCAATTTGATTATCTTTATTCTGGTTGTACCAAAAAGTCAGGAATTTTGAACTGTGCAATAAGAAATAATGCAAGGGAAGTAGACTTAAAACCACCCTGAAACTCATGACAAAGTAAGTTAAAATTTTTGAAAAATACCATTTCAAATCTGCCTTTCATTTCAAATAAAGAGTAATTGCAATAAACAGAGCATAATTCTAATTCTAGTCATTAGAATACATCAGCTTTCCAAATCTTTGCTTACCAATACAATGGCAAAGAAACTCCTGGATCTCTCAGGTACCTGGGAGCTGCTGCCAGAAACAGGTTCTCTGGAAGAACAGATGCTACATTTATAGGGGTGTCTACAGCTATAGAGACATCCACATAATCACATAAGGGGAAAAGAAGGAAGTTCAAAAGTTTCACTTCCTAGAAGTCTCCTAATTTTAAAGCAATTTGAGTTAATTTCTGCTTAATTTGCATCTCCCAGTGTATGCACAAGTCTGTCTGCAACACTGGGAAATACTGTGATCATCCACGTCTTGCTGCAAATTAGGGGTTCTCTCTATTTGCCATGATTTCACATGAACTGTCAGCAGGGCTGAAGAATTCATAAAGCTTTGAACAATTCACAATTAAGGCCAGCTGCAATTTGGTAAGTATTAATAACCTGTTGTCCTCACATGGAAAATGTCCCTATTCCTTCCTCCTAAAATCCTTTACAGATGTTAAAGAATCAATGTTCATAAAAGTTAAGTAGTCATGTTTTGTACTTGATATCTAAAATGGAGAATTTCAAATGCATCCACCAAAATGTGTACAAGGCAACTTACCTCTGTGTATACGGTGAGAATGCCATAAACCACCTGTTTCATATGCACTTACTTGTTCCTGGACTACAAATTTGAACTCCAGGGTTAAAAAAATTGGAAAGATAACTTAATTTAGATGTACATGATTCTTAAAGATGTTATGAACTTAAAACTCATTATACACAGTATATAAAAAAGGCCCTCTCACTGACAAACCAGAGCTCAGTAATGTGTAAATGGCAGACAAGATTCTACACAAAGTTTGCAAGATAGGAAAACGTATTCTCACCACACAGAGCTTTAAAGGGCCAAATGCTACAAGAGGTTTCCATCAAATACGCAAAGCAAGATATTCCTTAACTAAAAGATCAGTGGCTTTGAATTTTGTACCTTCAGCCTTGTTTTTTGGTTGTTTGTTGGGGGTTTTTTTGTTTTGTTTTGTTTTTGCTAAAGCACACAGAATCTGGTAAATTAGGAGGAAAGAACCGATTAGTGGTTACAGTTCACCTGGTCCCAACCACACTGAGGGGGAAAAAAAGGAGGGGAGGGGCAAATGGATGATGCTGAAAAGAGTGAGTCAAACTCCATTTTCAACATAGCCAGCCCAAATTCAACAAAGGCACACAAGTAATCAATCTCCCTTTCCGAGGAGGACAGCAATAGGAAAAAAAGACTTCTCTATATTGATGGAGACCAAAATCTAAAAAAAAACCAAAAAAACCCCAGAAAACAACAACAAAACCAAAAAACCCTAACCCACAAAAACTGGAAGAAGGAAAGAAACAGGATATAGTAAGAGAGGGGGTTTCATAGTACAGGCTCTTATCCAGCACAGCCAGAGAACTGTTGTGTTCTCCAGCTATCCCAAGAGAACACAGCAGTTCTCCGGTAAGCCAACTGACATTTGGCACTTCTGCCAAGATGACACTTCAGGGTTCATGTTGGGCTGACAATACACCATAGGCAGTTGGTATATCAGTATTTTGTGCTTTTATGACCCTCAAAACCACAGAGAGAAACAGTTAAAATAATGCTACTTTGGGTGAAAAGTCAAGGACTCAAACATTAGGGAATGCCAGAATCAAGGGTGTCAACGTAATTTTAACTTTGTCTCTTGTGATCACAGTTTACAATTATATTGTCATGCAATTCTGCTCCCCTGGGATGCCTTTTTTTTAAAATTCAATATGTCTGACAGAGATACATGGGAATAAAATAAAGATACCTATTTAACCTAATTCTGGCACTGGTACCTTTCAAACACCTTACTTCATTACTCAACTAATGTATTCCTTTGCACACAATTTTCTCAATTGTTCTCAGAATATGAGAGTATAGAAATCTCTTGATCATTTCTCTCCAAATCCATTTTAAATTGCTCCTTTGTTGAGACTATGCAAGTTCCAACTTCAGAATAAACTGCTGAGCACTATCACTATCATCTTTCAAATAAGTCAAATCTGATATAACACACACGTTTTAAAATTAGTTTACTCACTGTGCCGAATATTTATAAACTCTAAGTACTGTGAATTAAATTTGTCCCATTTAATATTATTATTACTTTTCATATAAGTCTTCATTTTAGTTTTTATAACTTTATTATGCTTATCTTGGAATTTAAATTCTTTTATTTAACTGCTACACACAAGAAAGTCTCAAATACACTTCTTAGCCTCTTCAAAGCATATTTAAAATCAATTTGAATAAAAATCTTAAATGGTTCCCTGAAATTATTTACCCATTATAAATTTTATTCAAATGTGAGAAGTGAACTTAGCTGGAGACTATATAAAGGAAGCAACATAAAGACAGCTGGCATGAGCCCCATAACTCTCGAGTTAATCTTTCCTCAACAGAGACTTCCACATGACAACTGTACTTTTTCCTCTCTTTCTCCAAATTTTTAATTCAGGCATCACTCACATCATCCCTTCAATCACAACCCTTCAAGGGATTATAAACTGTTTCATTTACTCTTCTTACAAATACCAAGCATAATTAACTCCTTCCACTTTAATTTGCAAAATACAATACAGTAAGAGAAAGGCAACAGAAAGTGGACAACAAAAATAAAACCTTTCCCCTTGGCCTCCCACATGCTACTATCACCAATGGTGAGCTCATCTTGCCTCCTAAACTATGCAGCGTAAGGCATCATCAGATTTTGGATGCCAGATGTCTGGAGAAAATTCCAAGGTGGTGAAGACAGTGGTGTTGATTCAGTAGGTGGAACCATACTTTTCCCTCTGAATCATTTTAAGCCATTATTCCAGCAGAGAGTTTGAAGTACTCTGTTTTGAATGAACCACCAAAATAAGAGTCGTGACCACTCAATATGGAAAGATATGAATCAGAAAAGCAAGTCATTGACAGTAGAAACTAAATGATCCTCAAATTTCTCCCTCCTGACATAGGTATGGGTGCTAGTGGCAAATTTGGAATCCCAAATATAAACTGTTTCACAAATGCAGCCATTTTGGTTAGAAAAGCAACCATTTTAAATGGAACAAGCTGGGCAGTATTAGATGCCCAGAGGCAATACTTAGAATAACAACCAAAGATAATGGTCCTTACACATCAACACTCCCCATGTCGTTAGAGAAAGAGGTAGTTTGGGGTTTTTTTCAGTAGTACTAGTGGATCCAGATCAACACCATCTATCTTCTGTCTAATTTCTAATTTGGGATATTACACACTACTTCCTTTTAAGTTCTTGTTCTATCACTATACTGAAGATTCCCATCCCACCTCAGCTCCAAGTATGTGTGCTCGTGTTTCTACCTATATGTCTATCAGGTTAACTCTTGCCAAGGCAGGTTGAAACATCACTACCCCCAGAGGACCAGCCCAACCCTACACTGGCTGTTACTGCTGTCATTAGAGTCATCACAAGAAAATATACCCTCACACCTCAGCTCTTGCAGGTCAGAATCTCCTAATATAAATATCATTAATAGTATCGCCAACAAACATTAACCAAAAAGAGTTACATTTTCTATTCGTGCTATGTATCACTAAAAAGCACAGTAACTCCTAAAAAGCCCTAAGAACCATTTTGTGAGTTAAAGCCAGGCAATCTCAGACACAGCCTGTAATACTGAAGAGGAAATAAATGAGATCCGAATTTAGCTTAGAGATTCATTCTTTTAGGGATCCTTCAGTATGTAATGTGCTACATAAACTAAATATTCCTTGGCCAACAGGGCTGAAAACCCCCGATTTAGAGAAATCAACAGAAGGATATGCCAGTTGTGAATTTTCAAATTTTGTTTTGTTCTGGGGGGTGAGACCCTACAATAAATGCTCTCAAATTATGCAGCTATCTGAATAATTTTGTAACTGGTGACCCTTATAATGATGTTCTCGTTTTCAGAGCCAATGTGATGCCACACAGTGATTTGTCTGTTAAATTGAATCTTTGCCTCTAGATAGATAGATAGATATAAAGTTTATTTTGAAATGTCTTCTAGTGCCTCTGAGTCTGACTGATGTGAGATGTTATTTTGAACATGCCAAAGCATCTGAACGGCTCCAGTCCTTTCTTTTCAGCGTGCATTCCTTGATAAGTGGCAAAGCTTCCCACTTATCAGTCACTCAAAGTGACTGTGGCTGTCAGCTGTGTACAAAGCGCAATCAGTTTGGAAGCAGAGACACCAGCATTTTTCTTCTCAGCTTGAAGCAAACACGTTTTGACTGCTAGTCATTCAATTTTAAAGCATCTTCAATTAGGGGCGGATGAAGATATAAAGAAAACACATCCTAAACACCTCCGCCAGCCAGCAGTAAAAAATTTATTGTTATCTCCTGCTTTACCTTACTGCAGAGGCAGCAGTAGCAGCCTTTTTTGGCTGCACAACAAAAGTGCTCATGATTACACACACTCCACGCAGACAAGATCACAGCCATAAAGAGTTCATGCTCAGCTTCTCCGGCCACTTAGACAAACTACCCTGGCACCTTCCTTCTGCTCCTGTGCCTCTGCTGCCGGCTCTGTAAATACCTGCACAGAGGTGGACGTAGCTCACATGCACTCAGGTACCCCACGCCATGCATCCTGAACACAAACATTCACACAGGCATGCTCTACAGCAAATAAAATGCCAAACAAAACCCATTAGTAAGACCGTGGAAATACAGACAAGGAGAAGAAAGGGAGGGCTGGCAGAAAGGAGGAGTTGCCGCAGGGAAAGGATGGCAGCTACATAAGCGAGGTTGCTCAGTACCACAGTGTCAGGGAGCTGGAAGTGGAAGAAAGTGGTCAAAGTTGATGGATGCCTCAGAGAGATGCAGAAATTGGAGAGGGGATCTGAAAACAAAAACAAAGACAGGGCCCTGAAATGCCTGCCGAGGGGAGAGAGACTAAGACGAGGCCTTGGAGCACAGTGCTGCCAGCTGCGATGACTGTACTTGACTGCTGGCCTTTTTCTTACAGTCTGAGCTGCCGGATTATTTCGGGTGTTTCAGTGCTCTGTTTTTTAATAAAAATAAATTTCTGGCCCTCCCTTGTGATTGTGTGAGAGAAATGGAAAACAGGAACACTGAAAGCTCAGTAACAAAAAATAAATTAAAAAAAGATGCTAAAATTGCAAGAAAAACTTCATGAAGTTCAAAACAATGTCATAATTTTTAGAACATTTGGACTGGTAACACTGGAGAAAGCAAGTGCTGTTGCAATCAAGTAGCTCAGCATAGGCAAAAAAAAGGTGATTTATCTCAAACATGAAGTCTCAACCAGGTACTCCTTGTTTGCATTAGTACAACTACAGCACTCAGCAAATTTGCATTGTATAACACTGTAGTAAAGGTCTGAGATCAAATCACCCACAGAAACTTGCTCTAAGGGTAACCTTCGGAGGTAAAGCCACAGTAACTTGGTGCAAAATGATATTCTGCACTGAAATTAGTACAGATAAACACCTCACCAATCTGCAATCTTCTACATAACTTTCACAGTAATGGAAGGCGGTGAAGGCCCACAGGTGACTCCACAGTCTGTGCATCATACCCTTCAGCCAGACACACACGCTATATATGCTGAAGTTGAGACAACAGAAAGCAATTAGCTCATTCTGACTGCTAGCCTAGATTTTTCTTTTCACTCCTCCCTGTCCCTATTTCCTCCCCCAGCCTTGTCTTTTCTCTTTTTGTGTGTGTGTGTGGTTTTCTAGCTTGTTTTTTTGAATAACTTATTTCCCAGGGGCTTTTTCCTGCTCAAGGGACAGGCGAGTTATTCTGATAACTGATAGGACATCAGCTGCAGAGCTTTTGTGAGAAACAATTGTTTTGCCTCTTCGCCGGCAACCTCAGTTGTTTGGGAAGAGGTTGCAAAGTCATGGGAAAGGCTGCAGTGTGACTCCTTCTTGGGCCTGTCTCACCAAATCCAGTATGCCCATGTTTATAAGTTGCAGGAAAACAGCTGTTCCTGACACATGATGAATTTGGACAAAATGTCCCCAGTCCACGAGCCTGTTCGGGTTGACTGTGCAGTCACAGCTTGTCATATCCACACTGGCAAAAAAAAACAAAACAAGAAACAAACCGTCTCAGTGGATGGAGCCTGTTCTGAAAATATTTTGCAGAGTGAGGAGGAAGATACTTTCTCACAGTTTCCTACTGAAGAAAGGTCTCATTAAACTCCCACTAATATGAATAAGAGCCTTTTCTCCATGTTCAGTGGGAGTTGGATCAGGCCCTCACTTCAACAGCTTTATTGTCTTACCAAGGAAACCTTTTGTCCTCACCTCTCTCTGATATGCAAAGAGGACTCTAATTATGGAAAAACTAATACTGTTCTGCTGTGCAATGGCTTGCAAAGGGGTCGTAGCACCACGAAGCATTGCTCTGCTGTCACTGACTCCCCAGAAAATCAGAATTCCCAGGAAAAATGGTAATACAGAAGCAACAGACATTACTAAATCTGTGACCAAGCCCTTGTGTAGTGGTTGCTCAATTTTCTGTCTCGAGTGAAGGACTCATCATCTCCAGCCTTTCAAAGCCTCCTAGAGAACTCTGGATTACAGGCTTGCAAGAAGCTGGGGACCAGGAAAGAAATTTCACAAGTCCTGTGGCTGCACTGAAGAGATACCAACAGGGTATTATGAGTAAGGATCTCTACTCTCCTTATTACAGGCCCAAAGTATTCCAAGTCTTTAGCTCACATAGTGGCCTGCTGGAGTTTGCTTTCCAGCAGGAAAATGAAAGGATGAGTCATGCTGGAAGTATAACTTAAGAGTGCAAACTTGTCGGGGTAGGGAACAAATCTTCACATTTCTTTATGTACAGTCAACTAGTCAGTGTCTTCTCACAACAAGAGAGAGAAAGTGGTATTTTTTACAACAAAACAAACACAAACGGGCCCGAACATCATTCTAAGCCAGTTCTGGATAACAGATTATTGCCCACCTGAGGAGCTCAAAAGCAACAACAAATTTAAGCAACAGCAAAAATTATCACCCCAGATAATCGCATGGGTAAATTATGATATCTAAAGCACTCTGGAAGCAGGTCTCTCAGTATTTTGGAAGACTGGAATCAATCCAGAACCTCTTGGTGCTTGGAAAGCTCTGACAATAACAAACGTGTAATTTCAAAACTTTGCATGTTAAGCTTAAGAAATATTTTTCTGAACTTCTGTGTAACTCAGAAACCAAATCCTTCTTTCCTCCCCAAAAATTTAGCTACATTTTGAAAAATAGATCTGGCTGCAAAACGGACAAACCATCCTGCAGGAAATTCCAAGTGTTCCAAGATTTTATTACATTCCAATTTGGAACAATATCTTAAACCTCAGAAGATAATGAGAATGGGAATATTCTGATTTCGAAACATATTAGCACAGCCAGGCCTCTCCATCTACCAACACAGCTCATGGGGAAAGGGACACAACCAGCTGGCAGCGGGTGGGAGGATGGAAATCTGGATTCAGACTCACAAAGGACAGCCTTATTTGGAGCCGGGAGGGACACCCAGCGTAGTTGAGGGATTCAGGAAAGCCAGAAAGACTGCAGCCCAAAGGGGCACGGAGTCTGAAGAGTTACAGTGCCCACACTCCCTGCCAGACAAACTGCTAAAGGTCTGCAAAGCTTGAGGCCATCAAGGCCACAGGAAGTTTTCCACCCCAGAGCCAGCACACCTGCCAGGAGCCAGGCAGAAGTCACATCCCACCTGGCAGCTGGAGTGGGCCAGAGGCACTCTTTCCAGCCTTGCATCAGAATTTAATTGAGATCCTCTCATTCTTCTGAGATCTGAACTTCCTCAGAAAAAACTGTCCTATTAGAACATCTGCTGACAGGTCTCTAGCTCTGAAGGAAAATTAAAAGCCCCTACTAAAATACACAGTCATCAAATGGTTGCTGCCTGGCAGGAATTGCCCTTGAGTTTCAGACAGCACTTGGTTCTTGGGCTAAGTACGTCACTCAGAAAAGAAAATAAATTAGTAACTTGCAGTACTAAAGTACAGAAGTATGGCAGTATTAAACTAAAAAGTAAAACAAAACTGTGGCCCAAATGTTAGAGACGCTGTAAAGCAGTGTTGTTGCTTGCTGCTGCTTTGAGATCTTAGTTTTACATTATTGGCAACCTGAAGCGTTTCAAGATCTTGAGCTGGGCTCTCCAAAAAAAATTTTGACTAAAAATCAGAACAGTTTAAAAAACAGCATTTGGCCTCCGTTTTGTTTGCCTTCTAATTTTGGAACTTGTAGTGCTCATGGTTTCAGATTTTGCCTGGAAATATGGGAGCTGGAAGTTTACATTTTGAAGAAATGAAAGCTGGCATTTTTGTCATCACATGACTCCAAGAGCTGGGGCTTGAGGGAAAAACATAAAACATTGTCAGGCTTTCTACAAAATTGTGAGATTAGCAGCATCAGTTTTATCACAATTTAGGCTGCAAGGTTGACCTATTTTATCAACAGTGCCCTACTGAATATGAATTGCTTTATGAATTTTAACAACCATATTTCATTTCAAATATAGTTCAATTAAACTGACATTCGTCACTGAGCTTCAAAGCAAACTATTCAATCATCATCCTGGGTTAGACTTTTTCTTTGAGCAAGTGCAAGGAACGAACTGCACGACCCTCAAAACATTGTGTCTCAGAGACACCCTTCAAAGCAGAACACCACGCACACTCACTGCCTATCCTGGGGTCTAGCTCAGCATCATGAGAAAGGAGCATCTAGCTTTTCAAGTTCCTTTCACTCTCTGCCCCCATGATATGACACTAAGAGAGCCCCAGACCTCACCATGTTCTAGAGCAAGGGCACCAGGAAGATGAGGAGCTCACCAGTAAGGTTCTCCTGAGGTCCTGAAGGACAATATCAGATTTAGCCTAAAAACTTGCTAAGCCTTACTTGGTGTTTGCATGCTCTTTCCTCAGCCTGTTCTACAGCTGCAGAACGCTACAGAGCTGTTCTGAAAAGCAGCTGGAGATCTTTGGGGCTGCTGATGGACAACAGTTGACAAAACAATCATTCTGGTTTCGTTTCTGGTAAAATAACAAGACTAAGGTGTGCAGGGAAGAAGATACCAAATATTCAACAGGCAGAAACTGCTGAAGTGAAAACCTATCCAATACACATACACACAAAGATTAAATAGAACAGAAAGCAGTGTGCACGTGAGGATGCATTCCAAAGTGGCATAAAATCAAATGAGGGGAGGTTTAGTTAATGACTCAGAGAAACCCAAACCTCTTCACAAATTAGGTCTAGAACATCCTGAAAAGTAGAAAAAAAATTATGAACAGTTGCCAAAACACAAAATCCCACCTTGAACAATTATAGCATTTTGAGGTCATACAGATTGTCAAATATAATCTAATCTGTAACTTTTCTCCAGTTTAGCATTATCTCTTTACTCAACTCTCTATACAAAGACAAACTGCTTATCTTCTGTGTTAGCGACACCTCCTTCCAGCTAATTCAGAAGAGACGGACTTGGAAAGGACATAATGTCAATTAGAGACTCACGTGCCAGGTATACTTTTCTTAAGCTCAAGGAACTAAGGCATCTTTCTTCAGCATCACAGAAGTGGTTAGTTAGCTGAGCTGTAGTTACACACACAGAATTTGCATCTCTCTCAGGAGGAGAGAGATGTCTCAGTCTCTCCCTGGTTATGTATTGCGTGTGTATCAGTGATTGTGTGATGGGATAAGGAGAGAGGGAACTGTTTCCAAGTTAGCATACTTAGAGAAAGGATTCATAAATCATGGGATCAGTCAGGTTGTTCTTTGTTTTTAACCTTAGGGTATTATGTTTTCAATACAATATTTCAATAGCTTTTTTCCATGTAACAATTTATCTGGAATTATGGCAACTCTTACAAGCTTAGAAAAAATTGGCCCAAGTAAAACGATTCCTTTGTCATAAATAGGCTGTGTTCATAACTGCAGCCTAATCATTCAATTGCACGCAAGTCAAAGAGTTATCCAGACTTTATAGGAATATTTCCCTGTCAATAAATCTAACACTATTTAAAAACTTCAGGCCAATGTGACAGGAACCTGTTAGATTAATTAGGGCAAGGTCAGAAAAGCTGAACTCACATCTACATTCGTGTCACAATTTTGTTCCACCAACCATAACCTGATTGTAAACTCACTGACCGTTTTCACATGGGCATGTCAGGGTGACTTCATTGTTTTCATTTATATACGAAGGAAGATTTCTTCAATAACTGTTTCTTCTCTAACAGTTGAGTTGCTTTGCATTCACTGTCAACAAGGATTTTTTTATTTTAAAATGCTTTTTCCTATCCGTGACCTCACTGTTATTGGACTGCGACCACAGTTCATGAGACTTCAGGACCATACAGGCATGGAACTGTCCACACTGCCTGCCCAGTATAATCAAAAGTTCACTACAAACAGATCATCACTGTGGGAATGAGAGGACAGGATTGCCTCTCTGCTCATTTAACTCTTGACCTTTATCGTCTGACCATCCAAAAGGAGGGTGCCCTAAATCTGATGGGGTTTGTGTGAAGTGGACCCTGAAGGTGAAATTCTGACCTTGGCAGGGTCAGTATTTCATCCGAAATCCCTTGAGACAGACCTCCAAATCATTTCTTAGGCTTGCAGCTTGTATCAGATGGTAGCTAGCTGACTTTCATTTACTACTGACTTAGGTCAAACTTGGACCAGGGATCAAGAGATGAAAGGCGCTATATCTCCTTATCAATAACCAGTGTTCTCCACTACCCTAAAAACTACATACTTCATTCTTATCTACAAGGCCTTAAAACTTAAAAGGGTTGGGGTCACATTATGTTACTTCAATTTATTTTTATTCACTGCTTATAAAACAACTTCCTCTCTCACTGCCATAGCTGAATGCTAAAAATGTAAATATTTTCCTTTCTATTGTAGAGGTTCTGCTATTGTTTTTCTTTTAAAGTTTCATTAAAGATGCAGCAATTAAGAAAAATCCCTCCCACACACAAATTGAAGCAGTAAAAAAACGTACAAAGGTCAAGGCCAAACAAGGCCTTACCAATCTCAAAATTATTTTCAGTAAAGCACACACTGTATAGAAGTTGCCCTATAACAGAGAGGTGGATGTTCCCCAGAAGTTTTTCATAGTTACACAAGTCCTGATACTTGACAGACTATCTTCTGAAATTATAGAGCCAGGTTTTCCTCTAGTGTGAAGACGAAAAACTCCTCTGACCTTGCTGGAATTGGGTTTTCTTAGATGGGTTACAGTTATGGTTGATAATTTTAGGTAACTAGTTCTGAAATACTAAAGAGAAGCTTTGGAAGGGAAACCCTGTTGTTACTGAATAAACAGAATGTAGTATCCACTTCCACAGTAACCTGCAATGCTCTATGCATAACTGCACACTTCAGTCAGAGATTTTACCATGATCCTAGATATCTGTAAGATGTCAAACTCCTCCTTTGTTATTCTGTGAAAACCTTCACAGGCAAACTGATGTGCATTGTTCCCAAAAACAGGGGCATGCACATTTGCACATGGAAGAGAAGTAATGAAATACAGTCAATGGCACGAAAAGAAACCTGTGAATACATTAAGAAGAAAGAGGATAAATAAAACGTACTGGTTATGCTGGGTTAACAATTTTTCCTACTCTTGGGAATAAACCCATAGGTATCCAGAACCTACAGTTGCTCTCCCGAATCTAACCAACCTTTTGACCAGCTTCTCCTTCAGACAATACTTCACCCCAGATGTTAAAATTTTCCAGACTTCCAGCACCTGGGGTGGAGGGAAGGAGCTACACTTGATTATCAATCACTGTAGAGAACTGCTTCAGCAAAACCTCAAAAACAGAGCTGTAGGACAACAATTCCAAACCATCTCATTCTGGCAAGTGACAGGTAAAATCCTCATGTGTTCCCATAAACAAGATGTAAGCCATGTGCAGAGATTCTTACAGAAACTATGGCAATAGTGGCCAATGGAAAGTGTGGGGAAACAGAAAGGAGAAAAGAGAGGCAACAGGGGCATGGGAGGAAACACATCTCTGACCTGGATCTGTTGCTGAAGAAGGTTAATTTTGTGTTGCTGCTGCAGGAGTTGCTGCTGTTGTCTTGCAATCTGTGGAGAAATTGCACAGAGGAAACATGAGATATGTATCACCATTCCTGGACTTGGTCCATAGCAAACTTCCACCCTCCTTGGTTCTTTAAACCTCTGTATTAAGCTAAAAAACCTTCAAGTGCACGTGGCAGCAGCCTGGACTGCCACTGAAGCAAGGGGAGCATATTCAGGAGCAATTCACAGCTAATACCAGTATGAAAGTCAATCTTCTGGAAAATGTTGCGCTGGAGATCAAGAGACTAATGCAAAAATCTGTCTGAAATGGCACTGCTAAGATTCACCAGGAGAAAGAACAATACTGGCAGAGAAGCTGGAAAATAGCAGGAGAAGGTAGAAGAGGCCAAAACAAGTTGAATGGCCAGTAATATTCTTCTGTTTGGCACCACTTGTTCGAAAACTCAAAAAAACATGGAAATCTGACACCCTGGAGGAAGGTATTAGTGTATGTGTTTTTTTTTGATGCAGAAACAGGCACAAAGATACTGGAACTGAGTGTAGGAAAATCACTGACTCTTCAATGTGTGTTATCAACTGCAAGGAACTACAGGGGCAGTGCACGGCTATACAGCTCAACACTGAAACTGGTTTATGAAAGGTGATGGAGTCATCCTAAGTCCCCTCTCCAAGCCATGGGCATTTTCCATAAAGACTTCCACTCTCCCTCTCCACTGACCAAATGATTGGGAATCCTACTGTGGACACATCTTATACACAGGGAAGAAAAAAGCAGACAGTAACAGAACCAAATTAGAGTTCTAAATGCTGAATGGAGATAAACCATTATATACCTCAAACTTAAAAAGCAAATTTAAAAACTTTCATGGGAGCTACCACAAAAGCTCTGCTCTCATGAACAGCTCACGTAGCAGTACAAAGTTTAGCAAGAGCATTGCTCCTCCCCTGTGGTATGTGTACACACATCAGGGTCAGTTGGGAACTTATACATACTTACTGGGAGGAATTTTGTGCATTCTTCCCCTTAGGTATTTTCTTTTACTTCTATTATTAGACTATTAGCATAAGAAACATTCATAGTTAACTCCACATCTAAAAGACTAAAAAAATGTTTTCCTTCTGGAGGTTTTCTTAAAGCAACCAAAATAATTTTTATCAACACTCTTTTTTTTTTGGAGTTTAGTTATTTTAATGTCTATATAATACAGAACTGTACACCCTTTCTTCAATTAAAATACATCCCAGTTATTCTAATATTAACACTGCAGGAGTTCTTACTGCCTTTTTCCATTCTCTCCATTTTCTTTTTCACTTTCAAATCACTCAGCCATCCTGTAGCAGTAGTGATTTTAAAAGGTAGGGCAAAGCAAGCAGCTCATTTGGGATGTCCCCTAGTGAATGAATCTTGTCAATTCCACCCTTGCACCTTCATCTACCTTCACCATGAAAACAACAGCATGATACAAATTCTCTGGCTTAATGCGTAAGTCACTTCTGTTCTCCCTATGCTGGGCATTCAGGTGAGAGGCCAAAATACACATTATTCAAGATAGAGTTTTTAAATAATTAAAAATTGGGACAAGCAAGGCTTAACTGTCTGAAGGTACAAGCAGTAGTTTAGAATCTTAAGACTTACTTGGTACAATACCAGCAGTGAAGTGTGACAACTATGACAGATTTCAAAGAATTCTGTGAGTTTCATGTAATTCACATAGTTGCAATTCTATGATATAAACTCAATTTTTTTTATTCCAAGCTGTAATAAATGGTCAGGCAGACCAAATGCTTTCAGATAAGAAGTACCAATATGGACTGCTGACAACATTTTAAACTAGATGTCTGAGTATTCTTTGCTCATGTTCAGGAGCGAAAATGGACATTCATTTCTGTTAAACCTGTTAGAAAAGTTATGTTCTTGTCTAAAGTGTCCTATGCCCATGTATGCACACTGCAACAGCTCACATGTGAAAACATGCTTGAATTTTCAGGAAAGGGCACGTTTTCAAGAGCTGAAAATCAAGCCTCTCAAGTGTAGAAGAAAAGAAGTCACACTTGGTTCATTGACTTTATATTCTTCTCTGCTTTTTTTCCACAGTTGGCAAAACCAACCTTTTCATTTCTCACATTACAATCCAAGTGCTGCATTTTGTTCCTTTTATACCTATTCAGTATTACTGAACTCAAGCAGGATAGGAAGATTATTTAGGAGGGTTGAATTTACTTGCTTGTTTACGTTTAGTTAAAAAAAAAAAAACAAAAAACAACAAACCAACAGACCAGTACTGAAAGAAAGGACCTTCAAAATGGAAAGTGTATCTTTATAAGACAAAGAGCATCACTTTTCCTGTTTCAAATTAAATTGTTCTTTCGCTATTGTTCAAAATTTTGCACCAAAAAAATTTGGGTCTAGAGCAAATTTTAGAGTATGAAGCCTAAAAGATAAACTAGTGGAAAGTCCTCCTAGGAAATTATTTAAGCTGAAAGCCCCTGTAATAATCACTCACCTGTTCTTGTTGCTGCTTAGCCAGCTCCATTTGCTGGCGTTGTTTCTCGATCTGTGATGCAGCCAGCTTCTTCTGTTCATCATGAGCTGCTAGCAGCTGTTCTCGCAAACTGGTCAGCTGATTGATCATACCCATGAGCTGCCTTTCTTTCTCAGCGAGGCTTTCTGGAGTCCCTGGGCATCATATGGTGGGGGAAAAAAAAAAAAGGGTAAAAAGAAGAGAGGAAATTTAGAGCCAGCCAGGTTTTCATTTTGCAGCTTTACTGTAAGCAAAGTTTTAGCAGAACGAAAGAGCGGCAGCATATTGCAATATACTGCACGCTAAGCCCTGTTACTATACAGGAAAATGAGCCATGGAGGATAATTCTGTACACAGGCTTTGATCTGGTGCTCCCCTTCAATGTTTCCTTGCCATTTCATCTATTTTCCATTGCCTTTTTATCAGATTAATAAGGGGGGGAAAAAACACTGCCTGTTTTGAAAGCATTTCAAGTTTTAAACACTGTTTACATTTCCTGTGGATCAAAATCCACACTTCCAGTTTTAAAAGACAATTATATTTTTGTCAGACACCTATGACAAAGACCCAGCTTCTGTAAGTGTCAAAGCACTGATGTAAGGTGTGTATTAACATCCTTCTATAACCAAGGGGAAGGAGAGAAGTCTCCTGAGTGATGGATCCCTCTTGAGATCCCCATGGCCTTCTCACTGCTACCAGTGCACAAGAGCTGTCAAGGATGCTGTTATATCCTCCACAGCTGCCCTGATTAGGATGAAATTATATTGTATTTAAATTTCCAGTAAGTACTATCACTGTTACTGCCAATAACGTGTATTTCTAAAGGAAAAAGTCTTGCATAAACATATCTGATAATCTGAATTAAGTGCAAGTCACCATTGCTCTCATTTGGACTGTCATTAGATGGTTTTTATAGGAGAATTCAGCAGACACAGACAGAGGAACTCACTACCTTACTTTCATAACCATTCTTCTTCCACCCAGAAGGACAGGGGTTTTAAGGGAAGGGAAGAAAAAAATACCAGGAAAAAATCAAAAGCTATGAATCATACACTAAAAAATAAAATGGCTCTGTTAATATATGCAGGATCATTTGACTTTGAATTTAAAAGACCTGAAAATACGTGTAGCAGCTAATCCACAGATATCCCCAATACACCACACCCTCTCACATGAGTCAGATCCTATGAAACCCTTTCTAAAAAACCTTTAGGAAAGGATTAAGGCTATCAGTGTCAATGCCTCATCTGAAAATAGCCTGCTTTTGGGACAACTCTACCACACAAACCTCTCTCAAACACAGGAAGCGTTCTTCTGCCAATGTCACCAGTGCTCTCCAAGTGGGAAAAAAAAAAAAGGAGAAAAATTGGCGACTATACCAAAAATGCTCTTAGCCAACTATCAGTCAGACATGGAAAAGAGCTACTGGTAATAGCTCATTTAGTCTACCCCCCTGCCAGTGCAGGAATGTTCCCTACAATATATTTACTACAGCTTTCTAGATTGGATTGAAATGTCTGAAATGGTGAATCATCTACTGCTTGCTTTGAAAGACTGTACCACAGCCTTGGTGGTGTCACTGGGAGGGCTCTTTGCTTGATAGTGAGCTTAATTTACTTTCACTTAATTTCAACCCCATGCTCCCAAGCAACATCCCATTTGCTACATTAGCCAAGTCCAAACCCTTACATACATTTGTACACAGCCATACACAAGTGGAAAACTACAAAGAATCAACCTATTCATATAAAGGAAAGGCAACTAAATTATATTTTTTATTAAGATGCTAGAAAATTCTGTGAAAATATTCTCACCACATAACAAAGAACTATGGTAGAATATTCTCAGATACAGTCTCCAAAAAAACTGTGGTACAAGCTGGAAACTTGAGAAACACACTGAAACAGAAACCATAGGACTTTAAACCTGTTCTGTTAAAAGCTGTGAGAAAGAATGGAAGCCAGTGCTAAAACACTAACACTGCTGAAGAAAACACTTCTAACTATGATTTTTATTTCCAACACTGGAGACAGAGAACTGCTACAAGTAATGCATTTGCCACCTGGCCATGGAATTAATCAGAAATTTGTACTGCCACTCTTCCACCCTTTATTTCTTTTTTCCTAGGAAAAAAGGTATGGTGTTTCCAAGTGGAATAGCAGAATTATTCTAGAAAGGAGTCCCTGCTTTGTCCTGTACACGGTTAGCAGGGGGGTTTACTCTAATGAAGACTATCAGTACACTGATACTGCCAGTTGAAACAACTGAGTATTAAATATTTTCTATTTATTTATTCAGCAGATATTTTCTTCTAAACTTTTACTGAGGGGTGGGTGAGCACATAAGAGAGAGGAAGAAGGACCTGGAGAGAGAAGGAACACACAGGATTGGCTCAGCCCTCACGTTAGGGTAAGCAATAAAGAAATCACTGTTAAATAAACTGTTCAACAAACACACCGACACACATCAGAGATCTTCAGCCTGTACTGGTTCTCAATGTATTTTGAGCTCCTACAGTAGCTTTCAGTTGGGAATCAAAAAGCACTTTGTAAAGTTAAATTAATCCCCACCACACCTCTGAAAGGCGGAAAAATGTTTCCATATGTGCAAACTGACAGACAAAGGGGTCACAGAGTTAGTTACCAACAGAGGAAGAAAGAGACACGTTGATACCCAGCCCTGTGCGTCAAAGCTCCGGCTGCGCTTCCCGAGCAGGAGCAGGACACTCGAGGGGCCACCGCCCTGACCGCGACACCAAACATGGCACAGCCGCTGGGCCATCCACCCACGGCGCTGCTTCTCTAATCCCACTGACCAACAGAGCACCAAAACACCTCTGTCCTGGGAAAAAGTTTACTGGATTGCAAGAATGGAAGAAAGTCTGGATGAAGTACTGGGTCCAGCTCTGGGATTGTCAGCACAGGAAAGACAGGGACCTGTTCGAGGAGGTACAGAGGAAGCCACCAAGATGATCAGAGGGCTGGAGTACCTCTCTTATGAGTAAAGACTGAGAGAGTTAGGGCTGTTCAGCCTGGAGAACACAAGGCTCCAGGGACACCTTACAGCAACCTTCCAGCACCTAGAGGGGGCTTATAATGACGGGGACAAACTTTTTAGCAGGGCCTGTGGCAACATTAAATTAAAAACAGGATCAATTTAGATTAGATATAAGGAATAAACTTTTTACAATGAGAGTGATGAAACACTGGAACAGACTGCCCAGGGAGGTGGTGGATGTCTGAACCCTGGTAATGCTCAAGGTCAGGTTGGATAGGGCTTTGAACAACCTGGTCTAAGGAAAGGTGTCTCTGCTCATTGCAGGGCAGCTGGACTTGATGACCCTTAAAGGTGTCCCAACCCAAACTATTGCTCTATGAACTAAGAGCAAGCAGCCAGTGCAATGAAGTGCCAGTGCAGACACTGGAGTCACAGTCTGCAGCTGGTGACAAATTCAGCAACTCAGTCTCTTCATTATTACTCAGTTTTAAAAGAAAATTTGAGATGCCCAAAGGGGGTGCTTCATGTACTAACTCAGTAAGTACAATGCATAATTCCTTTGGTTTATAAACTGGAGTGGAAGTAGTCTGACAAAAGGCAGACTTCTTGCATTATATTTCTCTCCAGCAATTCTAGCTTGCTAATAAACCAAGAGGGAAAATTTATCAGCATCAACTTTTTTTTTTTAAAAGAAAAATCTTCTGTTGGAGAATACTTTCTGGAAAACATGGCTTAGTAGGTACTTTATTTTCATGTGACTAAGCCATCCTTCCAGTAACTGGAATAGTACTTAATGATAATTTCAATTCTTTAAGGTAATAATTCCTTGCAAAGTACGTACTCGGATAGCTGTACTCTCAAGTGACCTGCACAAAACCAGAGGTAAGAGACATCAGATGTGTGGGTCTACTGGGAGATGGTGAGTTTTGGAGTAGATTTCCCCTTGCTCTACCCATGCACCTATATAAGGCCCACTGACGACAAATCACAGATAGTTCTGAGGTTTCTTGCAGATAACTGATGGCCTATTAAAGTGTGAAAATTAAAAAAAAGTACTTGAATGAGACTGTAATAAATAATAATACTAATGTTAAGTGAGTTTATTTTAAATGTGGTATTTTTTATGTTACGCTTATAACCTGGCACATCTTTTCTATAATTACTTTCATGGAAATGGCCAACAAAACTGCCAATTCAGAGGTGCCACTGACACTGAGAATTTAGGACTGGAAGTGTTTGTATAACATATGAAGGCCAAAGGATGTTCAATGTTATTTATCTAATAGTGAGGTGAGGGCAACAGCAGAGTCACTTCACTACGTAAGTACAGTCAGTGATAGGAATTTTTCCTGGTGTATTAAAATGCACTGCAGAGTTAAGAGTTCCAGTTGCCATTTCTGTATCCTCTTCTAGATGCTGCAGATTGTGGGAAAGCAAGGATGGTGGACTTCTGTCCTACCCTCACTATTTTCTCTCCATTAACCTGCATGAGATCTAAACCTGTATCATCATTTGAAGTGTCTTGGCAGCTCTGGGATTTCCATTTTAAGAATTCTGTATCTTACAGGGCAAAACATGTCAGTATTTTAAGTAACTAAACCAACAGTTTCTTAAATTATGCTACTCAGGAATTAATGAACTATCCCCACGGCTGCTAACACTGCTAGAACTCAGGAGGTGGTGCAAACCCCCAGCCCCAGTAGCTACCTTCAGTCACTTTGTTACTAAACTCACTTGGAGCTGTTCCAAGCAGCACAGAGTTGGGAATGGTCCCGGAGCTGGCCTGTAATCTACTTGCACTATCCATACAGTTGCAGTGCTCTCACTCCAGCCATGCAGTGTGGCTGGGAGGAAAAAGGAACAAGTGTACATTATTGCAGTGTACAACTTGACAGCAAGCGAGACCACTGCACACAGTTATTGAGTAAGGACTAAAAGGAGAATGGCTTACATAAATGACTGCCTCAAAAATTACTCTTAATTACTATCTGATCCACAACAAATAGATAGTGCACATTTTATGTTTAACAAAGCTTTTAACTACCAGGCCACCTGCTTTTCAGGAGATTGCTGTAGGTGCTCATACTGTTCTCTCTGTGCTTTATCACTGCAATGGTAAAACGTGGATTTTTCACAACTGATCAAAACAACTCAGGCAAGAGAGCATCAAAGTATACACTGCAGGTTGATATAGCAAAAGGCCCAGGAAAAGATGCTTTCCAGATGCGTCAGATTATTCTCTACTACCACGAAGAGATATTCAGAAAGGAAAAAAAAACATGTTTGTGGATGCAACACCCACAGCAGATGGCAAAAAAAGAAGACTCAAATTAGTGGCATTCTGTATCGCCAAACCTAAACTTCATCTCAGATCAACACTACCCATAATAGTGTTTAAGTAGTAAAAGGAATTTACTCAAATGTGAAATAAACTATTACACATTCTTAGTTCTGATTCACAGTCTCAGACTGGCAGTGACAGTAACATTTTAATAAACATTAGAATGAAGACACCAATATGACCAAATGACACACTTAAAGTGAGAAAATGAACAGGAGAAACCTTGGCATATCCACCCAAAACAGAACCAAAGCAAAAAAAAAAAAGGCAGAGAAACCGCTTTTGCAATCAAAACAGTAAATACTTTATTATAATTTATTAGACAGAATGAGAATGTAAATGAGAAATTAGGAAAGCCAATATTTTCTTTAACAGACATTTTAAGTTTTTGCTGCAAATGCTCAAGCAAAGAGAACGCCTGCTCGCAGCCAGCCTACGGATCCGCTCGCAGCCGCAGCACCCAGGGTGTATTCTGCCAGGGCAGAGCCGTGGCAGGGCTCTCCTCAACCCCCCTGACACGTCTCCATTAAATGCTAGGAATGGCATCAGTCAGGGGTGCTCGTGTGCACACTCATGCACACCCATACAGACAGTGAGATTTATCCACTGAGTCAGTTTACTATCACAGTAATTACGCAAATCGCTTTTGAACTGTCAGCATCTGTCTTTCAAAGAAAAAATCAAAGAAAACAATGTGCAAGTACAAAGCCTGGGAGACACAATAATATTGTATTGTGTTCATATCATTAACTACGGTTACAAAAGAAAAAAAAAATCTTCCTGTATCTACAAAGCTTTGTAGGGTAAAAAAACCAATAAATGGAAATAAGAATATTTTGAAGTACTCTATATTTGATTACTGTCAAGATGTATAATAACAATTAAAGCACACAATATAGAGCCTTTTTTAATTTCAAAGCATTATCTAATTGAGCTTCTTAAAGACTCTGTGCAGGTGGACAGGTAATGGTATGCATTACTTTTCTCAAGAGCAAACTGAGGCATGAAGTTTTTAGTAAGTTGCCTGAAGTCATTCTGAACTTTATGTGGTGTAAGAGGTTTTATTGCTGGCCTCGCTGAAGTCACCAGCAGAACTATTTCAGCAAGGCCAAGAATTTCCCCACTGACTTTAACAGGGATACATGTTAAATAGATAATTAAGTCTGTGCTTGGCCCAGTTGGATACCAGGTAGGGTTCCAGCCAAAGGGACCCTTATGAATGAACTAATTACTGACATCATCCAACTTACCAAGCAACGGAACCATGCCACAACAGTTTCTGTAACTTTACTCTGATGTAACAACAATGTGAAAAGGACTTAGCTATAACCCATACGTGAGCTAAAAACTGAGTCACTTTCCAGTATTTCCTGCAGTGGTGTACTTTTTTTCACTATATTTTTTAAGCTAGGGAATGCTACGGTTTTGATGCTAAAATTAAGGAAGCTTTTCAAACTGAACTGCTCCATTAACTAAGATGTCCTCGGAAGAACTGAAAGTCCTACTAGCACCAACTGTATTAAACCCAAAGAATAAATAAAATTATCAGCAGTCCAGAAAATAAGTATCTTTTGTCACGGGTTTTCTTCCAGTATCTTTTCTTCAGAGTATCCTCATCCCATGGTCAACTATTTTTGATCCCCACTCCTCACCCCAGTTTTCACCCTGCCACATAAGAAATCCAGACCCAACATTACTCTGCTCAGTAAGGAAACCAGAAAAGTAAAATAAACAGGCCACCTAGTCTTCTTCTACTTTAGAGCAAACTAATCTTTATCATGCTCTCCCTAAAAAAAAAAAAAAAAAAACAAAACAAAACTATTTATAACATGAATTTAAAGAGGAGAATCCTGCCCTCACTACATGGAGGGCTGACGTCACCTGAAGTCGTATATGTGAGGCAACGGGGAGCTGATGTTATGTGCCTTTTGGAAACGTAGTCTGATAAACAGACCTAACTGGCTGAGGTAAGTTCAGAATTTAAACTCTTCTTTCCTCTGTCTTTGAACAGAAAAGTCAAATGTTTATGAACAAGCACTAACTATATACTTTAAATTATGTACTTGCTGGTATGTGTTGGTGGGTGGATGTGGGTCTGTGTTTGTGCACGTGTGCAAACTCCCTTGATTCTTCCCTAATCAATACTTCAGAGAGTGCTCTATTATGGACTGGCACATAGCTTTTCAGGCCAGTAAATCCCAGAGCTGTCAGGACATAAACATCTGAAATCTGGCATTTTTCATTAAGTATTTAAGCCAACATTGCTACACAATGACTGCCATCACTTACAACTACCCACCTTGTTAAATTAAATTACTTCATCTGATTGATATGGGAAGTCAGCATAAAAAAAGAAAACTTTTTGACTGCTCTTTACTCGGCAAGCCACAGCCACCAGACAAAGAAACAAGGAAAGAAAAAGCGTTATGATTCAAACTGGTTTGTGTGTACCTACAGATTTATGTAATGAAGCTTCTCTGTTTGACAAACAAAAATCCTTTCTCGAACAGCAAGACAGAAGGAAGCTATTTATTTCAGCAGACGGACAGTCCTAATCTTTCATGTTTGAGTGGAAGACTGCAGAATGAATAAAAACAAATTATGAACAATTACCATCTTTTGCCATTACCAGCCTCAAGAACTCGTAGTCTGTGGGGACAAAAAGCTTAGCCGTCTGCTCTATAACAAACCAGCACATCACTATTTCACAATGCTGGAAAGAAGCTGTCACTGAGTATTCTTTATTTGCTGTCAGAAAAAAAGTTTTGGTACAGCAGACTGCAAACAAAGCTTGGTATTCAACCAGGTTAGCAACTTACTGTCGAGGTTACAAAAGGAATAGACAACATTTGTATTGAGGCTACTTCTCAGAGGTTATTCATTGTTTTACTGTCTAGACAACAAGCTAGAACTGGGCTAGACAAATGGCATTTGCGGCTGGAATTTTATGCAGCAGCAGGAAAAAGAGCAAAAAGTGTATGTGTGGATGTATATTTGCTTTGTTTTGACAAACTGGTAGTTGTAGCTCAGCAACATTCAGCTCTATCAGCACATCTTTCAGGTAATTTTAGTACAAAAAAGCACTGCTTTAGGTTTCTTTTGTCATCCAACCCTCTCAATGACTTTTAAATATAGTGGTTTGGCTCCCATATGTTCAAACAAAGTCATTGGCATCTACCTTACTTAGTTCAATTTTATTCTACTTTCTCTATCAATAATTGCTTCTTAAAAATAAAAGTTGTATTTGACTTAATTAGAATCTGACTTTTTCTGATAAAATTAAGTACCTTTATGTCCAAAAATATAATTCTGAAACAGCCTGAACTTGCTGTTTTGCCACACATTCACTTTTTTTTGCATTTTAGATGCTTTAAAAAAGATTCCTCCAACCCTCCTTCCACAGGTACTACCCTCAACTAACCCCCCGTTCTAGGGTCAAATAGGAGCGAGCAGCTCCATTCAGTCACAATCTCCATCTCAGGCTTTCATTTGGCCTGAAAGAAGTGCTGCGTTGGTGTGGCTCAGTTGGCACTGGCTACTTCTCTGCAGCCTGAGAGTATCATATTGTGCTGTGATCAACCTCCACGATTTCGGCAGCTGCCAAATTTCCTCTCAAAACTTAGGATTCCCTGTGTGCCATTGGGCAGGCTTCCCCTACACCCCAGCACTCTGAAATATTAACAAAGGACTAAAAAGCTCACTGTTAGCAATTTGCTACTATTAAACCCCTCAAAAAAATAAACACAGAGAAGAAAACAAGTAGGTTGCAACAAATACTAAATTTATCAGTTAAAAGGCGACAAACTGACACATCTTACCTCCCTCATTTATGACTTTCACTCTCCTTCTCTCCCCACTCCACATACAACACTATCCACAAAAAATAATGCAAAATGTCCACATCTGACACAAGTTTGCAAACATTTTTGAACCATTAATTTGCAAATGCTAAACTCACATAGCTCCTAAGAAAGTGTGCAGCTTTCACACAACTCTTGGGGATCTGTGCTGCATTAGTGGAAGGTTTAAACCCTCTGTATTCCCCATGAATAATCTTTTTCCCCTTCCCCCTCCTTCCTCCTGTCCACATCTAAATGCAGAATCCCCAGCTTCCTTGTCTTCAGTTTACAGATTATGTGATCCAAAGTGTCACTCACTGGATTACTGCACATAACCTGAACACTACCCGAAGCTTACTTGTCTTCAACTTGTCCAGCATTACTTAAATGGAATTATCCGTCACAATCCATATACCGAATCTGCATAGACCACTTATCTCAAGATTCTGTGTGTCACCTACCAGATTATCCGTTTTAATCCATACATTGAATCTACATAACATATGTCTTTAATTCATGGGCTCTGATGAGCTATAGTATCGCTGAATGGATTATTTCTCTTTATCCATTATTGGCAGTCCTAAGACCGTTCACTGCGTACTCTCTCATGCCCCATCTTCTGAACACATAACCAAAATCAGTCTTCAGCAAACACAGCTCTATCACACATCAAACACAGCCCTATATAATACCTGCACTGACACTTCATGTAACTTGGAACACAGTTTCTCGCACAAAACAAATGCCTGTGTTATCATGAATTAAAGACTTGGATTGGTAGGCTAATCTTGCTCTCAATTACACTCATAAATCTGTGGTTACTCTAGTACAGCCTTTGGAGTCACCCAAATTTAAGTGGATACAGTGAAGAGCTGAGTTTAACCTAACAACGATCCCTTTCACAGCAAGTGCAGAACACACTTCACCTGAGTTGTATACAATCTAACCTGCACAATAGAAAAGGGTTTTCAAACAACAACAAAAAAAATTCAGGTTCAGGCTTGCCCGGTCTTTCTTGAGAGACTCAGGAGCAATCACTGTTAACAATGCCTTCACTTCACCAGAAAACTAACTCAGAAAGACTGGAAACAAAAGTCTGTTTAGCCTTTTGTTCTATACACCTATTCAAAATTAGCTAAGTGGAGAACATATAAAATGTGCATTATTATTTCTTGACAATTCTCAATAAACAAGAGATGGACAAGATTAGCAGGAAGGCTTTGTGTACACTGGGGAGGTTTTGAAAATTAAGAGTTCTCATCACGGCCAAAGCCGCCTCACTCACACCAGCACTAGCAAGGTTGTGCACCTCATCATGCACCTGGGGGGCCAGCATTGTTTCTTCAGATCTGCTCAGAGGAGACAAGACCCAACACCAGCGAAAGAGAAGCTCCCTGTTAATTTTATATATATAGGCACAGCCACTGACAAGAGCATGGAAATGCAATTTTTATACCTTTCTCTACTGATGGCCTACCTTACGTGCTGCATCTGCTGCAGCTGGATAACATTGCTTTGGGGGACAGCAACCCCTTTCACCCTGCAATGTACAGCTATCAGGCGGCTACGCTGACAGCAGAAAGGGGGTGTAATTTTCCTTCCTGTAGATGATCAGTTTGAGACCTGAAGATCTCCCTGCTCCACTGAATCCAATAAACTACATTATCCATGAATAATCCAGAAGCCTTTTGAGCCCTGTTTTTGAATATGATGGATATAAGTAAGTTTGAACAGGCTTTAAGCAATTCAATATACAGTTTTACAGCTTTACTTTAAAAATACTTTGATTTAACGGCACGTTTTGTGCATTTTACTACAGAGTGACTTGTTTTGAGAAGAGTAAAAATTCCACAGATTTCAAGACAGAATTTCTTAAGAAATCTCTAATGCCAAACTTGTATTATTTATTTAGCCCCAGACTAACTCCCTGAACAAACAGAGGCATCTGAGTTAAAATTTCTACAGATACAAAATATCTAAATTTTGCCCCATTTTAACAGTATTCTCTTGCAGTACCTTTCAATCAAGCCCTGGAATAAAATAATAATTTTCCTTTTCCATTAGTGATTGGACATATATATATCCTTCTAACTGTGATCTTGAAGTCTGCAGCTGTATCTCTGCAGATACTCATTGATGGCTCTCCCCTTGTACAGGCATGCAGATGAAGGAAGGGGGGGGGACTTCAAGTAGCTCCCTTAAAGAAGGTAACAAAGCAACCAAGAGGAACAACTGAATACAAAACGTGGGAGTCTGGTGACTTCCAGCCATTCACCAACTCCTCTATCTTTAATAAAATATTACTGCTTTCTAACTTAAAAGAAATCACACTAATACAAAATAAAGTCCTCCTCTTCATCTCCCTTTCTTTTAATCCCTCCCAGAGAATAAAACTCAATGGTAATAACACAGACTTGGGCATTAACAATATGTAGCCTGGTGCTGAGACTTTAGCACATGACATACTAAAACTCCCCCAGATCTAATGAAAAACACAATGAAATTTTGAACAGTTAAATGGAAAAAACTATTCAGTGCATAAGACAGTTGGGCAGTACAGCTTCTAGTGCTGTCCACATTCCAGGGTGTATTAATAATAGGACACTACTTATGTGGGGGTTCCAAATATCACTAATAGAGACACGAGAAGGGAAAAAATGCAGTTAGCAAGCCAAATATATACAGAAGTTAATTAAAAAATCACAAATAGAAAATTTAATAACTCTACATTCCTATAGAAGGACAAAGACATTTTCTAGTGTAATATATGTGTGTTTGTACACGCGTACGTGAGTATAAAGCAGCTCAACTTGCACACCTTTCATGTTGCCTCACTAAATACAGCTGCAATACAGCTGAGCCATTGTTTGTTGGCTGCTCATGGCTGGCGGTGCCATGAAAACCGCATTCCTGGGCACTAAATAATCAGCCTGCCTGACCCCCCAAGAACCTGTAAGTCAAATTCATTTACCCCCAGAGGGCAATGCTCTATTGTATCCTCCCTCCTTTCTAGCCACCTAGGAACAATGGACAATAATTGCAACTGTCACGGCAGTCAGTAGGAAAAATAAACCAGTGCCTGTTTTCACAGCTTACTGCCAAACCTGATCCAAACACCTCATAACCATGCTCCCAACCATAGGACCACAGTTGCACTAAAAAGCCTCAGATGTGAGGCTTTTGAACAGAGCTACAGAACAATAACTCGACTTGTGCTCGAAATATGAAGCTAAAAAACAAAAATTAAAGCAAAGAAAACTCTTCTTTGAGGCTGTGCTGTTGCTCCCCATCCTCCCCCCTGGGCAAGACTGAAAGGACTGTTGAATTTCTCTCGTGGTAGTATATAGCTGGCTGCTGCCGCTTTCAAGTTTAGCTTGTGAAAGGGAAAGAGAGGAATGAAGAAAAAAGATTGCCCTCCAACAGAACAAGATCATAGGCACTGGAAACAGACTGCCTTCTCCGTGCACAGAACTTTTCAGAGCAGCTTTGCCAAGTCCAAAGGCAACAGAGAATCACTGGGAGTCCTTCTGAAGGCTCCAGAGTATCAAGAGTTAAAGACTGGCTCCAGACAACATGCAAGAACTGCTGAAATACACAAGCAAAAGTGCGTATGAAAGACTTCTTGATATTTTGGGCCTGGAACACCTTAAAGATTCATCAGTTCATGGCAAATGATTACGTTATTTTAAAACAAAAAAAAAGAACTTGCACGTAAGCCCAGTTGCTACTCTTCCTCTTTATGACCTGTTGCTTTACGCAAATGGAGCAGGAATACAGAAACCCAGGGTTTGGTCCGCTGTTATAACAATAACATCTCAGCCCATTGGGGGCTGGCGAACTATATTCTGTTAGAAAGTTATTCTACATATGTAATTAATATATACTTTTGAATTACAGCCTCTTAGAGAGAATCCAGGGTAAGCAAGTGGCATATTTTCCTACTTGTGTAAGTCGGCAGACTAGCGCGAACTAATGTCGGTGGCTTATCGGTGACAAGCTGGAAGGCAGCACGTATAATTAAAATGACACTAGCTTTGCACATGCACCAATACATTAACCTCTGGCAGCATGTCATGCTGTAGGCTTGAACTGAATACTGCCCACCTCTTGTGCAGGAGGTCCTTAAACCAGGCAGGAGTGAGGCTTGGGAGCCTGCCTGGGTGCAGATCTCTGTATAACGGACATTAGTATGCAAACATTCCAAAAATAATGGAGAGAAATGAAATCCAGTTTATAAACATAAAAGAAGGGCTTAATTTTAATCTCGTTCTACTTTCACATTTCCAAAACAGCATTGGCTTGGATTTTGCTACTCCAGATGTACACCGAAATAAACGGGAGAAGAATCAGCATCCCTGTTTCTTTTCAGAGTGGTAATGGCTGCTCTGAAAACTTAAAATTTCTGACACGTGTATTTTGAGTCAGTACCTCATCCTAAGCACTGCAGAGGAATTATAAAAATATTAAATTACATGAAAACAAACAACTACATGTTCCCTAAAATGACCTCACATATATAAAATGGGGAAATATCTTGGCAAAGCAGAAGCTACTGCTGCTGGAGAGTGGTCAAATTTTGTCATTTTCCTTCTGGAGTACGGCTTTTAAAGAACATGCCTTAGTGCACAGATGTTGTACGCTGTCTTTTAAAATCTGCACTGGCTAATTTCAGTACCTAGAGGTATCATTACACGAACTTTGCTCTTTTTATTTTTTCCTACATGCAAAAAAAAAGAAAAAAATCTACACCATCAAAATCTGTCTAAAATTAACAAGGAATTCTGATCACCCTCAGAATTCAGAAGCTGAGCTCTGCTATACTCTGATACCACATATGTTTGATATATGAATCAACTTTTTTTTTCCCCCAATCCAGCAATAGGATGTGTTCGTTTATAACACAGAATGATATATGCAACAAAAGCTTTACGTCGGTTCGTTCACTCAGGGCAATATACCATTTCACTGATTTATATTATCACAGATGGGAGTGCATACATTTCATTTAAACCCCAAATTAACATGTTTGAAGGGGAGGGGAAGAGGAGCAGACAAAGTTCCATACAACCAGTGGTATCTGGATATTCATTCTCAATTCCTTTAGCACAGAAACAGCATTACCTTTTATTTCTCCAAAGTTCCCTGATCCCATGGCAAGAAGCTTGTCTTTCCAGTCCTTTGATAGTAGCTTTTCAATACTGGGAGTTTCTGAGTGAAGGGGGGGAAAAAAAATGTAAGCAAATCAACATGACTGTCTCCACAATAGAACTCATTAAAAGTCTATCTGCTAAAAATAAGGCCAACCCTATTCTGGGCCCCAGTTCATAATGACTTCATCAACAAACTGATAAGAGGGGAGGGAAAAAAAAAAAAAAAAAAGAATGTGTTTTGTCACCTGCTGTTTCAAAACCATTAGCTTTTTCCTCTAGTGGAACAAAGCTCCGGTAATTCTGTATGACAATGGGCACATACAAACCTGCAGCTCATTGTTTTTCAATTTGGTGAACTAGTTGCTGCCTATAATGGATGCCTGTCAGTTTCTGGGTGTTAGGCTGCAGTCAAAAAATAATTATGTTGATAAAATGTGGAGTAAAGAGACAGAGAGAGAGAAAGAGAGAGAGAAGCAAAGAATTAGGTCTTAAATCTGCTACATGTAATTATATCCCTCTGCGTCTTTACAATTACATCCACTTTATAATGTGTGTTTAAACATCGTGTGGTGGTAAGCATACTGTGGAAAGATTTTTTCGGTAACATGCACATTATAAATAATAATAAAAAGTTGGGTATGAAAAAAGCTTTAAAAGACTGCAAAATCCAGAGGGAGAACAGGCATTGCTTAGAATGGAAACCCATTATTTGCTCATTTCAGATTCTATCATTTCCTTTAAAAAATAAAATAAAATAAAGAAAAATAAAATAAATTTGTTCAGTATTTTCAGGAAAAATGCAGCAAGGGTGTGGATCGGTCTGATATTTATGTCTGTAACTCTTGTGTTCTGACCTCTTTTTGTGTGGAATTTTAATGCATAAGTAAATATAAATGCTAATAAAATTCAGAGAACATTAAACTCAATTCCAAACAATGTAATTGTATATTCTTGTCAGCATTTAGATGGGTACACAATTACAATAGCTTTCAATCCCACGATTAGCACTGCATTCAGTTAGAAAATGGAGTGTACTAAAAGATAAGTGTCCCAGTATGTGCCATCTAAATAACAATACCCACACTTATTATCTGGATCTAAGACATATACTGCTATTCTCCACATTTGTGTTTATGTGTATTTGTATTTGTTCAGGCATTTGTTTACCCCCTACCAGGAGCATAAAGGGAGTACATGTTAACTTATCAAAGGGACCGTCTGGCCTAGAGACCATACAATTATTAGCAACTGGTTAATTTTCCCCACAGTAAAAACCATTATGAGCAACCTTCATTATCTCGTTTGGCTAATTCCGCCTCCTTTCTTGAAGCCCCAACTCGGAGCTCGGAGGCGCTGCGGTCGCTCGGGGCGGCTCTGCCCGCACAGCCCCGCAGAGCCCCCGCCGTTCCCGAGGGGCTCAGCGAGCCCGGGCTCACCCCAAACCAGCCACCCGCACTGCAGTATTAGTGCCTGAGGAACTACAGCGACACGGGCACGGGGGATGCCCTCCCGCAGCTCACATCATCCCCGCCGCTGCCTCGCACACGGCTGTGCGCGGACAGACAGACAGGCAGACAGGCAGACGGACGGTCCAGACGCGCACGCCGGGCACAGCCCCGCGCCTGGAAGCGTAGCGACAAGCCACGGATGCCACCGACAGCACCGGAGGGTATTTTGTTCCGTGACATTTCTATTCACGTTGCGGCACCCCGATCTCCTCCTGTGCGCTCGCGGGCACGGCCTCTCCCTGCGCTGATCCTCGGGCTCGCCCGCGTGCGATTTTCCTGCTGGAATCCCTAAACCCGCCATGAAATCCTAAGGAGGCGGGCGGGAGACGCTGCCGTGCGGAGCGCGTTCCGCGCCGGGGCTGGTGCCGCCGCGGTACTGCTGAAGTTTGCCCGTCCCCTCGAAGCACCCACGAACGAAACCATTTTCCCAAACGCGCGTAGGTCAGATAAACGGCGCTACTTTCCTTGTTTTTAGTTTATTGGTTTTAATTATTTTTTTTTTTTATTCCCCTGTGCTTTTCTAAAAACTCTGGAGCAGCGTAGTAAACAGGCCGGAGCAAATGCGGTATTTGCGGCGGAGGGCTGTCAGTCATTAAAAGCCAACAAACCTTTGCAAAGCAGGAATGCGGCAATAGGGACCCATTGTGAGCTGACAATGGGGCTCCAGAGCCTCCAGGCACCAAAAGCAGCCCGCCTTACTTTTAAGTCCATTGTCAGCAAAGTCCACGACAAAGCTTTTCCCCTGCAGCTAGACAAAATATTCGCCGTGGTGCGCTCGTAAAGAAACACAAGTCTTCTGTCGAACTTGCCGCCTTAAAGCTACAGTAGCCGCTCGCCGGGGCTGCCAAGGCCCCGCTGCGCTGGCCGCTGCCTCCCCTCCCTCCCTGCCGGCTTCCCTGCTTTGCCTCCCGGCTTCCTTGCCCGCCGCCCCCCGCCCCGCCCCGCCCCGAGGCAGCGCTGCAGCCGCGCCGGGAGCGGCGCCGGGACGGGCCCGGGGTTCCTTTCCCGGGGCAGTTTGCGCTTTCTCGGTGAAAGCCCGAGCGAAGCCCGGAGTCCCCCGCCGGAGGGCTCGTGTTACAGGCGAGTATTCCCCGCAACCCGACTCCGCCGGTGATTCCGGAGAGCCGCGGACAAACAAGCGGGGAATAATGAATGCGGTGGACGGCCATGTATCAATGACTGGATTTCAGCGAGAATGGTAAAGATCTCAGTAGGAAATCATAATTAGAGATGTGAAAGGCCAAATGGCAAAATCCCAATAGTAACAATGCATCTGTTCATTAATGTGTGAATATGAGTAATATGAAAATTTAACACAATTATAAGCCCCCTCAGCAATCCTGATGGCATAAAATAGATTGTGGTGATCTAATCAGTGCTTCCCCTGTTGAAATACTGTATGTTAACTATTCAAAATAATATTATACAGATATTTTTTTCCCTTTAAAAACCCCCAAGCAATCAGATTAAATTGATGTCCTAACTTAGTTTCAAACCTCTCTTGACTTGAACTGCCATTTTTACATAAGGCACTTCAAGAGAATTTTAATACAGAATCAGCAAATAATCGTCCTTCTGCTAATACTTAAAAAGAACTTTAATTCTGAAAGACAATAGCTTCCCCACCCCTATAGAGCTTTATGGAGCTAAAGAGCTAGATTAAATTACAGCTTGTTTAATTCTATTATATACCATGTTAACATATTGTACTTACATAAAATATGCTATTCATATACACAACCTATCACATTTCAGTAACTACTTGTGAAATACATTATGCACCATATCTTGGAAAGAAACATTTATTATGTCATTTATGTACCCCATTAAAAAAAGATTTGAAATTTACACATCTTAAATAAAAATAACCGTTTAAAAGGTTACGACTGTAGAGATTTCATGAATTATACAGAAACAAAGTCATCCTTTGTTCAGCTTTTTTTAGACTTTGTTGGGAAGATGATGCTCAAATTAAGAAAAGAAATAAACGCTGTATCTTGTTTGCAAAGCAGGCACTCTCTGGATTCATTAGAGAGTCAGTAAAACTTTTAATGCTTGCACATATAATGTGCAGCTTAAAACTGGGAAAGGAGACCTGCACACAGGGACCGCTACTCCTGATCCTTACTCCAACAGCTATTTTCCTCTTGGATTCCCCCAAACAATGTTTCTACACCCAAAATCTGAGCTATACTGTAACAGATTTTGGATATGCATCAGAACAGCTACGTATTATAATGATCTATATTAGTATTTCCAAAAAGCTACACATGGTGTTCTGAGTATTGTGGTTATTCATAATGCCGCCTAATTCCACCTTTGAGAAGAACTCAGAATTAGCCCCTTTCCTTCTTCTGAGCCCCACTTGAGCTAAGGATTACCCCTATTAACTATGTGCAGTGTTGGTCCTACAGCACACAAGAAAACAATTCCAAGTCTACCCAAAACGCAGTAGGAATAAGTCTACAAAAGTTGTTCATTGGTTGTTTGTGAACAGTAATACTGTTTGGGAAACATTTTTGTTCCAGAAACAACTATGAAAAGTGTTAAATATTGTTGTAGAGGAGGATTATGGATAGGGCACCAAATACAAGGCCTGAGATGGAAAGAAAAACGGGAGTCCTTAAGTAAATGTTGGCGAAGAGGAGTCTGGCTGAATCAATAGAGATACAAATTAATCCACAAAAATGATTTCTGCTGTCTCTACTCAACACATTTATCAGTCATTAGCTCTTTCTAGAGATATTTATGGCACATTTTTGTTTTTTTCGCTTCACCCTTGCCTCTGTTGCTCGCATATGCCTCTTCGCCTCACTGCGTATGGCAATACCCACTGGTGAATGGCCCTCCGACTGTGCCAGCAGCACACTGGCTCCTCGGTGCCCCCAGCCCCGCTGCCCTCCGTCCGTGCCAACCACCATCGAGACTGACTCCCTCATCCACAACAATGAGACTTGGAGACGGATGCCAGCAGCCAGTAATTCTCACGCAGGCCTTCAGCACATGGAATTAAACCACTTTCTCGGTGGTGTAGCAGTACCTTGTTCACTGGTCTAATCTGCACATGGGTGCATTGATCTGTACACACTGGGCACACATGTACATGCACTGAAATGCTCTAACACTACTGGAAAGCAAACCATCTAAGTAAATTAACATTAAACCACTTTTTAGTCTAACTTTTTGTATGCTAAGAAGCATGCCACTGTTCCTCTATTTCTGTATTTGATGTTTAAGTATAGCTTCATTGACTTATTTTCTTAAAAGACCTAAAGTTTTCACACTGGGATAGGAGCTGTTCATTTCCAGGAAGCAGACAAGGCTACAAAGCCATAGTAAGAGGAAGCACCATTTTTATCACCATCTGCTAGAATTCTATTGAATTTAGCCTACTTCCAGAAGTTGTGTTAATTTTTTCAGGCATTGTAACTCCCCTTTGGGAGTGACCTAATCCTACTCTCAATTCAGTGGCAGGGCAGATGCACATGTGTGTACCTGAACCTGCCTCGGCAGCCTTCCAAAAACACAGTCCCGCAGTACAGCATTCCCTTCAGGCCTACCCTCTCCAGTAGCTCTTTTCAATCCATGCTCCAGGATCGCAGTCCTAGAAATCCACTTATAAAAGCTCAGAATGGTCTTCAGTGCCAAATCTCTATTACCTCTCCCTGCTTCTGCTGATTATTTACTGAAAGCAAACTTCGCTCTCATGCAGCTGCCTGCTTCCAAAGAAAGGCATGCAATTCCATCATGCTATAAGAGGGTGAGGGATAGGAGCTCTGCACACTTGGCATGTCCAGAAGAGCCATATTTGAGGAGGAAATGGGAGAGAAAGCTCTGCTGTTATAAAGAAGACACAACTATGATAAAAGGGAAGAGGCTGACATAAGATGACCACAAGTGAGAGGAACAGTGTGAGTCCTGGAGCCTCCCACTTGCATAGTGTCTGGATGTCCAGGCATGGGTGCCCTCCCAAGGAGACGCCCAAAGTGTTCCCTCCTTTCTAACTACAAGGAACAGATCTTGCCCTGAGCTGAAAGAGAGACACTCCTTAGAACAAAGTAAAAGAAAGATGTTTGGCCTCAGCGAGGATGATGACATGAAGTATAGCACAGTGGAGAGGAGCCAAAAGTTGCTCAATACCCAGCCAGACCACCAGACATTTCCTGCCAACATGTGTCACTCATAGAGGAAGGAGTATTTGGTCGGCACAAATGATCATGAATAAACTTTAGCACTGGCTGATATACCTTGCACTTCTGGCAAGCACCTTGCTTTATATTATGAAAGACCTGGCAAATATTGAGCTGGCATCCATTATTCACCCTTTTCTTTTACTATGGTCATAAATACATTACACCTGTCAGCCACAGTTCCACTCAATGTTTCTACAACCCTCACCTAACAACATGCCACCCCACTGGCACTCTGGTCTGTGTTCAGGCACCACAACAAACCCTTTCTGGTTTAAATGAGGAAAATTAAGTGCAGATTTCCACTCTTCCTTTAAAGAGCAGACAAACCTATAGACAGACACAAGAATTTTCTCTTTTTATGCACCCATTCTTCAGTTATTAAGGTCTTACCTACAGAAAATCAGAAATTATTTTCATAGCAAAGAAAGCAACTATTATGAAGAAATCGTTGGTATCAGCAGGTTACATAGACATACAGCATCTGCATACACATATGGTTCTCTATCAACAGAATCATGCTTTTAGGGAACTACTTGCAGCTAGGCAAGACACTATGAATCATGAGCAGGCACAACACAGAATGTATTTAAATTTGGAAATCAAAGACCATACAACATACATTTTTCTCTTGCCTTTCAGGAAGTACTGCAATTTTTCACCAGTCTAAAAGCATTTTAAACTTTTGGAGCAGACACTAGGAAACACCTCTAAAAATGTAAATATTGTTCAAATGTAGGACATTGTTGCTCAGGCGTGATAAGCAAAAATATGGTGCTGAGCACAATACTACCTGGGGCTTCTATGACTGGACAGAAAGTAGTGAGCTGTTGGGTTTTTGTTGAGTTTTTTTTTTTTTTTTTTTTTTACACATAAAATGTTCTTTAGTCTTTTGGCACAAACTCACAGAGCTGAACGAAACATTCACGTTTGGATACTGGGAAGCTGTGGTGCTCTGGCCAGCACATCATAGTATGACTCTTACTACACTGCTCCATCACAACCACTGTGCAGAAAACAGCTGGGCTACATATGTCCATGGGTGGCTTCCAAGCCTACTAAAAAGTTTCCTTCTCTGGCAGGGATAACCACCCTTCCTGCTCTTGGAATCTCTAGTCCCATCCTGGCCACATGTCAGCTCCCACAGCATTTCATTGCAGAGGACAAAATCAACTTTTGTATCCACAGATGACTGTAGTGCACAATGACATCAGGTAACCATCGTATTCCTGTTGCACGCACATGCATAATTTTGTGTATGCTTAATAATACAACTGTTGTTTTCAAGTTGCTTGCTTTCTTTTGCAATGCCCATCATGCTGTACTAATGAAGTATATGCTATATGAATGATAAGACATTTTTACTGTGATTTCTGGCACAAGAGTTCTGCTTTTTGTGCTAAAAAAAAGTAATTCACATAGCCAGAAAAGGTTACTCAAGCTCTTAGAATCCAAATCAGTAATCTATGAATGCCACCAGATATATGATTTTACTCTATCTACAAATACACAAAGCAGTTATTTTTACAACTGCTCACAAACGCCTACTGCCAGTCTTACAAAAAAGTTACCTAAAAACACGAGAACGTTTATTAGGAAGAAAAGGTTAGAGTAGCCTTCAGATACATTGAATTACCAGTTGTTGAACTAACTATCCCTTAGGATGTAAGCAAGGAGCCTGCAAATGACAGCGCAAGGCAGGAACAAGCACAAGCAGGACAAGGAGAGGGCATTGGGACTTCTTAAGCTAGGTTTGAGGTCAAAACCAGAATCTCATTCAACTACACCCTCGGGAACAGTCAGGCTATTGTCTGAAATTTTTAGTTTCCATCACCTGAGGGCCCTGGCAGTGGCTCTGTTAGCCGAGTACTTTTCAGGCTGCCTCGTTTCAGTGAACGGTCACCTATTCCAGGAGCAATGTCATACTCCAGATATGACACGTGCAATGCAAAGAAATCAAACCTGTCTGTAATACCTCCTGCCAGTCCTTCAGCCTCCTAACAGGAAAGTCTATCTATGCTCACTTGGGGGTTACAAAGGCAATAGCTGAGATTTTCTCAGCGTCCATCCTCTTTATTGATATACAGCTTCGGAGCAGAACCAGCTTCCAGAACACGACAGTTTAGGTATTTCTGAAAGTCTGTATGTTATACACTATCTGGACTGACAATGTCTGCATCAATAAAATACCCAAAAAGCCCTTCTGAGGCCAGCATACCCGACAAAACCACCTCTTTCACAAGCACAGTGGTGAGCCAGGGAACAAGCCTGCAATCCCCACTAACAACAGGGAATTCCAGCTCAATCTCTGTCATCTCCAACATGCTAACTTCACATACTTCATTGCCTTACCTACATTAGTGACAACGGACTCCATCAAGACCACGAAGTGTACACTGATTACCCTCCAAATCACAATAACCTAGAGTTGCAAGCTGCTGTATGATAATTGCCACCTTTTCCATTGTTGTGGGAGTGGAATTTATATTTGTGTGTTAGGGCATCTGGACAGTGGCGTGCTGCACTCACACCTCTATTAATCTGGCCTTCCATATCAAGCCACTCCTGGGTGCCTCAGATTTATATGGAGATGGGGCTGCATTACTTGCAGGACACCCCCAAAATCACTAAAGCTTAATTATTTTGAAGAAACTCTGTAACAGCATAGTTTGTAGTCACTGCTCAATTACTCTCCATCTAAATCCCTGTCCTTGAAACACATAGTAGGATATGGCCAGTTCAAGACTCAATTCAATCTCTGCCTTTCCCGTTTCCGCAGCAAAGCGACTGTGTCCCCCAGAGAAGGGCACACTGAGGCACTGTGAATGGCACTGGATGCCATGCACAGGACAATACATCTTTTGTCACTGAAATTCATTGGGACTCAGTGCTTTGGATTCCCAAAGGCATTCAGGAGCATAAATCTCATTCTGGAAAGGAATTAGGCTCCGACTGCCTTTGGAGATCCAGGCCAGTGAGTTGGCCGAAAGAGCCGACCGTGAACACATTCTGCCAAATGCGGCATTTTGCTGGCACAACTGTTGCTGGAACATCATTTGCAGCATACACAATATTTAGGATGATCCCAACTCCCTGTTGCCACCATCTTCTTCACCCCTAATTAAATTAACATGTAAGAATGAAGCAAGTTATTTAACATTAGTAAACTTATATATTAAAAAAAAGTTAAATTTTTTCATATTCTCTGTACTTTCCTGAGATACAAAATATAAATTAATATGTGAAACAGTAACTCACTTTCAAACACCTGAGCAGCAACCTTTTCCTCTTTTATTGATGTTACACCAGTAGGAATCCTTATGACAAGAAGAGCAACAGTGAAATAATAATAAAAAAAAGCCTCTGCTATGCAGGAAAAAAGAGAATTTTGTCTTAATCTGTGTTCTTCAGGTTTCAAATGCCTCTTTAATTCCTGGCATCTCTAAATGAAAGAAGGAATTGATTTTCTCAGGAGTGGTCCACCCAGCAAAAACCCCCTGTGTCAGTTGACAGAAGGAGGCACTATACCAAGCCTGAGCTTCACTGAAGTTCTGAAACCACAGAGATGTTTTAATATTTCCAGAAACTATTTCAAGAGTAACAACATAAAAACAGAGACATCTGGAATTAAATACCATTAAATTTCACTTCAATTTTGTTTTTTCTGTCTCAGTTGGACAGAGATACTCCACTGAAACACATATTCCCCTGAAATACATTTATGTATTAGTGCTACCAATAGAGCCAGTTTCTAATTAAAGGGCCATAATATCTTGTTAATATTAACAGAGGGCAATGTGTTTAGTCTGCTAATTTTTCTCATCTTCAGCACATCCCTATTAAGCAAGAGGGATTAAAAAGAAGCATTCGATGAGATGACTATACACTAAGCTTTTATGGGTATTGACACACCATTAAGGATGTTCTAGAGAGATTCCATGGTTTATCCTTTGACAGAAAAGATCTTTTGTGCTGACCTGTCTCTTTTTAAGTAATTAAATGCTTTCTTGAAAAAAAAACTAAAACAAAACCCCAGGAGAGCCAAAAGGTACATAATCTAAATAACTGTAAAACATAAATTGAGAGCTACAATGCTTGGCTAGAATTTCAAGGAAATCCTTCTGAAGTTTAAACCACTCAACTTGTCAAATCCTAAATTCAACAGCAACAATGTAACCCTTCGTATACACTTACTAGAGCATTTTTACCTGAAAGTCTCAGAGCAACTTACTTATAAATGGGGAAAAAAAAAAAAAAAAAAAAGAGTTCTGAAGCGCTCGTAATTTTCCTCAAAATGACAAATGTGGGGACTAACTATATGTGATGATGCTGAGGAAACCATTTTCTAAATAGCCTATCTTTCAGCCCTGACCACAGCCACTGTTTCCCACCACCAAAAAACTGGCATTTCCAGCCTCTGGATGATGGGCTTCCACTGCTTCCAGACCCACATGGCTCCACTCCCCTTGCCCAGCACTCCTGGGCACTCTGGGCTCCCCTGGTGCGTGTCCCAGGGAGCGCCGGAGCGCAGAGCTGGCAGTGGCAGAGCCTCACTTCCCAGTTTAAGCCAGGAAATGTCCTGCTGCAGCTGCGCCAAAGCGCTTGTTACTGAACTAATCATCAGCTTCCACCTTCCTCCCCCACCCTGGTTTTTGACAGCTGTCTTCCTATCTTCCCAACAGGTGCTATTAGGCCCTGAACAATGGCGAAGGCTTTTAAGCCACTGCTGTTGACAAGTGAAAAGGAACAACAAATGGCTCAGTAGTGCTCTTCTCCCGGGGTCACTCAACCAATGGTAATAGTTATTATTTTTATTTATTAGCTCTGTGGCACTGTCCTCCATTGTACCTTCTCCAAATTCCCCTTTCCGTGACAGCAAGGAGCTTTTTAACTTTTAATAAAAATGGGCGAGCGCTTAGCTCCTGAGCTGGCTCTTTCTGCAAAGTGCACAGCTAATGAATGTTGTCCATTTAGCTCTGGATAATTTATGATGTCAGCAGAGAGGAGGTGGGGAGGGCTGGATCCAGATATGGCCATTAGTTACACTGTCAGGAGTGACAACAAGTGTACAGAAGGTGGAAGTCAGACAGAAGGAAGAGGTTCCTCCACCCCATATTTCGTGTTCCACCCCACCCCGCCAGGATAATTAGGAAGAAGTCAGGAGATAAATAAGACATTTGAGGTTGATGTAATTTTTCTTTACCCTTCTTAGCATTTCGCTGACCGTATTATAATCCTCTTCAGAAAATAATGGCAGGTGGAAGAAAAGTTAATTTTCCTTTAAATTAAGAGAAAACTACTCCATGCATTTAAACAATGTGCTCAGACCTGTTACTGCTCAGAGAAAAAATGGTGCCAAATGTTTTCTGATCCTAATAATGAATACACACATTCATACACATATGTTTACTAGCTGAGGTTACTCAATTAATAAACTACATACAGCAGGTAAGTTCTATCAAATGCAAACCCTGTGTTGACCCTGTCCTGGCAAACCAGGGGAAGGTGAAGGCAAATCAGCCAATTCCATGTCCAAACAAAATCAGTAAACCAGCAAGTAAGTTACCTGGAAGCACAAATGCACCTGAAAGCTGAAAATACAAAGCTAAAACCCATCAAAATATTGACATCTTGTGGAACTGGTTGGTTTGGAGTCATGTGTTATCAATCAAATTGAGGTAAGAGTATGCACATATTTTGATCATCTGGACCTATTTATTTAACATGTAAGTTGATATAATTGTGTAGTCAAAGGGCTACAGACATCTGACTTTCTATGTACCTCCCAGAGTAAAGGTGTACTATTATAATTTGAACCTTATGATAACATTGGAAGAACCATAAAATACTCATCTGGGATGTTAATAAAACCATTAAAAGGATTAAAAAAATTGAAAAGAAAACTGAAAAGGATATCCTCCTGAAGCAACAAAAAAGTCCGACATAGTTGGCCCGTATTTCTATTCTCTTTCAAAATATGACAGATTGTTTTACCACTGGAAGTGAGAATTAAAGCACATACGCCTGATGCTAAACAATTACACATCCTGAACTCCTCTTGCACAACATATGCGAATACAAAATCTCAATCATCGATTGCCAGATGCCAGAAAGATAGAAACATTAATAATAATAATAATAAAAAAAGAAAGGTACACAATAAATCAGAGCTTCTGAAGTGCAGGTAGTTTCACCGTAAATCAGACTCCTCCTTGTGATGTAAATGATATTTGCATGAAATCATTATGTCAAATTAAGTAGAAATTATTAAGGCTAATGTCATCCTTGGACTTGATTAAAATAATCTTCCAAGATTTGCACACAGGCTTCTCCACTGAAGTACAGCATTCCATCTGCCTTGACAACTTGTTCTGTTTGTTCTCACTTGTCTCCATTCATGGATTTCTCGGACTCTGTTATTTTCAGCATAAATAGGGAGAGGAAATACATTGGGTTTCCTTTTGATCAAGCATTTTTCTTTCTGAGTTAGGGAATAACATTGAGATACATGGGGTGGTTCAGTCACGTAACAGCTGTGACAGGTAATCCCCAAATAAGCGAAGAGAAATCAGAGAAAGTCTATTATGCATAGGTCCTTAACATAATAGTTCTAGACAAGGGGAAAGGAAAGTCAGAAGGTAAAAGCAGGAAAGTCAAAGAGGGGAAAAGAGATGAGAGACAAAGAAAACAATGCTGAGAACAAGCAAAGAGCAAGACTAAGAAAGGGGACTCATTTGTCAAATCCAAAATGTACTTATATTACACAATGCACTGGAGGAGTAGGAGAGTCAGGGCAACTCTGCAGCCACTCCCTGGCTATTGAAAACAGCCACAAACACGGAGCTCCCCCATTCCCCAGCCATCCAATGAACAACTGCAGCAGCCTGAGCAAACATGAAAGAGCTGTAACATGAACTTCTGCTATCAGAAAAGACAATAGGATTTAGATTGAAGCATAAACTATGCCTTCAAATTACTGCCAGCACTCTAAAGAGAAAACACCTTTTGTATCAGAGAGGCATCTTACTCATACCCTGCAGCAGAACTTTTTCAGACTACTTTAGAGACCTTGGGCTTCCTTCAGTCACTTCAGGATGATAAAACTTCCTCTGCAAATAGTTGTCCAGATTCACATGAAGGATCATCTGCATTCAGGATGGCTTCATGAATCATCAAGGACTAGTGAGGTGAATGCAGGACAAGAACAGAATACCTTCCCAAGAATTAAGGTCATTCACTGAGCAGCTCTTTACACAATGATGACAATCAAGAGGCACTACATTCTTCCTGGCAAAAAGAACACAGACCTCAGAAATACAGAGAATGTCAGCATTTCCTCTGACAAATTTAATTTAAAACAAGTAGCAACAAAAAATTCTCTCATCTCTGTGCTACCAATCTCATCAATGGCCACCTAGAGTTAGCCTTCTCCCACTTTGTCCAACAAACCTTGTCCTTGTCATCTGGGACCTAATTTGTTTCATCAAAAAACAAGAGAGGAGCAGGTGTACTCATCCTCCCAGATTTCTCACACTATCTTTTTGAGAAGGCCTGCCCTAGTGCTTGGGGATGAATGAAATGAGGTATTTCTCATAAATGGAATCAACTCTTTTTTGCAATTGCAAAGCATTTACCTGTACAGTCCTAAAAAGATCAGTGAAGAGGAAGCTTAAAAGGAACTGAGACAGGGTGAAAAAGTTCAGATGAAGAAAGAACCACTTGGAAGAGACCACCTTCTCTGCAACACCTGTAGTTCAGGATCCTGTTCATTCTTCTCTTCTTGAATGTGGTGGTAAGAGACATCTGTATTCTGCTGCGAACAGGCAGAAGATGCACTTTATCACACAGAAACCTGTTCCAGTGATCTTCATATTTTTTGTTCTTGTCTTGATTATTTCTACCTTCCATAGTTACATAAGGAAAAAGGCATCTTCTGAAAAAGCCCTGACTGGTATAGAAAGGTGTCTCTCCTAAGACTCTGGCCTCATATTCAAAAACTTCAACTGGACCACATCTACCTGCTGAGAGAAAAACGAAACCCAAACTTCCCTCCATGACTGTGATCTCAAGCACTGACTAAGCTATAACTGATTAAAGAAACAGGAAATATCATAACTCAGGATCTGAGAATTAGCAAGACAAACCTTTATAAGGAGCTGGACCCATACTCAGGAATGCAGTCTTGCAAGACCTGAAAATTATCTTCCTGACAGTAAAAGTGTGTGCTTTTTGAGAGTGACAGCTCCTTCAAATAAAGATAAAAATCTGTAAATGAAGAGCATATTGGACAAAAAACAGATCTGTGAAAGAACCCAAAGAGCAGATCTGTGCAGCTCTGCTGCTGGGATTCCTGGCTCTGACTCCTTGTGTCTTGGGGGCTAATTCTGAACATTGGTTCAAATCATCTCAAAGTCCCTACGAAACTCAGCTAAATTTTGTTTGCACAGAAATCACTTCAGTCAGATAACTATTAGTGCAGCTGTGAAAAAAAGAAATCAATCCAAGTCTAGTATCAACTGCACCTCAATTTTAACACTGACACATCTAACGTTAATGAACTTTCTCTGGATAATAATGCCATTATCAAATCGTTATATGCAATCATATCATTTGTGATTTAATTTTGTGACTAACAGTGACCTCTCATGTATGGTACCTACTTTTCCTTCCAGACACAATGCTCAACAACAAGCAGTTGATACAGAGACTTATTTCATATCTAGTAAGACATGTTTGGAAAAAGAACTACATGTAACGCAGCTTTTCTTTTTCAACAGTGAGATAAAACTAGGGTTGAGACTGAAATATTTTATTTTAAGCCCATCTCTCCCTGAATAAGGTAGAGAAGTCTTTGAATAAACATATACAAATGTTTCTCTGGTATGCAGACATGAAGGAGAGCTATACCAGATACGTGCAAGTATGCCAAGCACAGAAAATGACCCAGAGTCAATATCAAAAGTGATGGGGTGAAACAGAGGGATATTGGGCTCCTGTGGAGTGAGGCAAATTCCCAGATTGCTTGAGAACAGGGTGTCTGGGAAGGTGGGGTGTGGAGTAATTGCAGAATGGTGTAACAGGGAATTTAATAGATCAGAAAAGGCTGAATAGGATAACAGGCCCATTGTTCAGAAAGGTCTCTTTTGTGACCAGGCTTTAAGAGAATGCCAGAGCAACAAATGACTTAATCCTGGGGGGATGCTATGGCATAAATGAAAGCAGTCTATACCTTGAAAGCCGATGGAATAAATTTCTGTATCACATAACCACACTGACGACTGCAGCTTTCAGCAGAGTCTTAAGAGTTGCAATTGGCAAAAACCTCACAATCATGCCCTCCCATGTCCCCCTTTCCCTCTTCAACAGAATTTTCCAATGTACTTGGGGGGACAAATGGGGGAATAAGTCACATAAAGGACAAACAGACACGGTCAAATGCCATGTAAAATGCAATGGTTACAGGGGAGAACAGAAGAGAAAGAAAGAATTCTTCTGTGCGGGCTTCCCCTCTCTCCAACGTTCTAACCACTGGGCTAAGTTCAGAGCCTCTTGGTTACATGAACATAGGCATTAAGCACTACACCAGCGATTTACACAGCTTCCTTCTCCATCAGTAACGAAATGGAAGTGCCTTCATAGATACTTGGGTGTAAAATGGAGACTAACCTTCCAAGTATCTCACAAAGTATTGTGTGTCTTTGCGAAACTTTTCCATTTGCTCAGGTATTTCTTGAGCCCTATTAAAGCAGATGATGGAGCTGGAGGGTCCCATCTAATTCCTGGGATATCAAAGACAGCATATTTCTAGTTACTTTAGCACAAGCCGAATTAAGAATACAGAAAAGGCAGACTAATTTAAGAAGTAAAGGTCACACTCTAGGGCGTAACAGAGAGTATGTTATGACTATCCTTCCAAGGATAGCGGAGTAGGCAGTGGAAGATGGAAGACTGTTAAAACTGGCACCATCAGCCTTTGCTTTAGATGTAACAGAAGAGACAGGATATTACTTATTATATGTCCCAGGGATTAAGGAAAACAAAAAATGACTTTTTTTCATAGGAAAGGTAGAAATACGCATTTCTTCATCAACTACAATTTCTTAAAAGAAATAATAGATTCCTATTTAAAAAAAATAATCCCCATCTTAGTCAGAAAAGTGAAATGCATAAATGTAATGCAGCAATCTTCAAATCAAACTTTTCCCAGATCTTTATGAAACTCGACCTCTAAATTTTCAAACTCCTACTGCATCCAGATAGAACCTATTAATTGGTTCTAAATTTGGCTACAGAAATTCTTCAATTCTCCATGAATTTTCTGAATGATATTCAATTCTAAAAAAATTAACAGAGAAAAATTACTTTGACTTCCAAGAATTCAGAGGTGGAGAAGTATAGCTCAGCTGTGATTTGCAGTTTACTTAGTATGTAGTGTGTTGTACTTTTTTCCTTCTACCCTCTCCTTTTGCCAGAGCAAAAAAGGGAGCACCATAGGTGCACATTGCTAGAGCACTCTGCACAAAAGCTAGGCTTCTGCAAAGCCCTGACCTGACTGTAGGTCATACACTACAGATACTTTTTTATTACACTTAAAACATATAAAAGCAGCTTTTACCGCTTTGAACATTTCTAACTCAGAAAAAAAATTAAAATCAAGGAATAAAAAGTTTTCTCCGTTCTATTTAAATTACATTTGGGTAGTTCTCTGTGGGGCTACTGCAGATTCCTTTAAACCCACTAGTCTTTTAGCTACATTAAATTAATGATGCATCTCAAGCATTCACTCTTCTGCAGGAGAGTGTAGACTCTCCAGTCAGACACCTACAATTCACTAAATTGGAAGCATTGACCTAAGGGAGACATCAGTGCGTTATCCTTGCAGACAATATTACATTGTAATGTAAAACACAGATAATATTTGGGAGAATCAAGAAGATAAAGTGCATGTTGAGTGGATTTTTCAATGTCAATAGGGACAGGCTTCAATGGACTCAGTGCAGTTCTTCTGATGACTAAACCATTCTAGTTTTGTCAGCATGTAGTACTACATCCTTCTTTATATGAACACCCCAAACACCCAAATTATTCCAAGAGTCTCTACTACAATGTGTTCCTGCTACCCCATACAATATTTCAATTAAGGTTGAGCTACATTAACTATGATTATCAAAAAAAATATATATTTCCATAATGCCCTTTTTTTTTCCACTGTTACAACTCTTCACTCCCAAAGCTGTGTTTATAATGAGACGATGTGGTGTATTTTCCATTAAAAGCCTTGGCAGGAGTTTCTGTAGTTTTTCTCATGTATCACAAGTTCAATACTCTTTCTGCATTTGCTTCACAATAACCAGTCCATTTCCAAGTGATTAATTTTCTATTCTAAAACAATGCATTCCTTTCCCCTCTCATTTTGCTGGTGTGGGGGTTTTTTTTTCTCTTTTCTTACCAAAAGAAAAAAATTCTTTTTCAATGACATCATGGTATAAAATTTTCAAAGCAGGTTTTAGCGGGAGATATGCAGATTGCTTTGAAAAGTTACCCTCATAAATAACAACAAAGTACTGAATTATCAAGGCTGTAACTCAGTCAAGAGGTGCTGTAACCATTTATATTATATGACCTCAGCAGAACCTCTTGATTGAATTGCAGCCTTTCATTAAATTGGGCACTCTGTGTTATTTTCTCTGAACTAGAGTAAATCAGAATGGCAAAGAGATTAGCCCCCAAGCCCATCTCTTTGTGATACAGAGGCATATAATTTTTAACCATTACCTCTATTTTGTAACTTTAAAAGATTGTGCATAATCTACTGTGTCAATAATTCTCCTCCCTCTACAGGGAATGATGACATGACAAAAATACTACTGTGTAACCCAGGTACATTTAGAAACTATAATGCTTGTAGAGGAGCAAGATCCCACTACTGAAAGCCAGAGAAAAACGGGGGGAAACAAGGAGGGAAAAGAGAAACTGTAGATTCATAGCACTGCAGATTCATTCACAAAAAGCTGGAAACCAGAAGGGACCATTCGCTCATCTAAGCTCATCTTCTATATATATTACTGAATATTCATTATTTCATCAACCAAAATCAAACCTTCCTCTGATTTATTTCTAACTACCATTTTACTAGAAGAGAAACAGCTGGCCTCTGAGTCAGGACATTCCATAAATATCTCCCTGCTTTTACTGGAAAGTTGTATGTGTAGGGATGAGGGTGGAGGGAATGGGGGTACTTGTAATACTCTCTCTGTTCATCTCCAGCTGGCTTATACAATAATGCGAGAGACAACCTCCATACCAGCGGTTCTCAAACAAATCCATGACGACAACGTCCAACACTGTGGAACTTTTTATGGAGTGGGTCTACGCAGGAGCTCCGGCACTCACACAAGTGGCCACTGCAGTGGGCCCACAGGAGTCAATTCTCTCCAGAGAGCGCTTCCAAGGCTGCTCTGTACGGGTTGGGAGCACCATTTGGGAGAACACGGGTTTCCCCACAGTTTGCATCACACGCGGGAAGAAGATGGCATTTTCCTCATCTGGCCATAAAGTTTCACAGCGTGCTTCAGTTCTCCTTATTGCTTGGACTTTGCCTCCTTTTCAAAGCCCCTACGTTTAACTCGGTAAGAGAAAAGCTACAGTAAGTCCCTTTTCCTATTTTCTTATATTTGTGTAGCTGTTAGACATTTTGCAAAGGAGGGGAGTACCAGCCAGCCCTTCACAACAAAAGGGCTACTGTCACCGCGCCAGTCCCAGACATGGTGGAAACCAGCCCACAGGAAAAGGCCTGGCTCCAGTGTTAGGGCCCGGCCGAGTACAGTCACTGCATTCACTCAAATTGGCAACAGGTCTCAGTGTTCCTGGCTTTGAGCTGTGAACAAGGGTCGGGATTGAATAACCAATTATACAACCGCTGACTGAGTTTATCCAAGGTTTGCAAACTGCTATAATAGCCCAGTATTCACTGACTGTTTTATCCTTTTCCAGATATAGTGTCATATCTCCCCTTGTGCTCCATTTACATGTCACTTTATTACATACATCCATTAAAAAGGTTAATACAATGTCACAGTCAATGCCTAAATGTTGCCATTCAGTATCCTCGCCTTGCTCCCCGGTACATTTCACATCGGCACATTTCTTTCTCTCCCCCTCTCCCGTGCTCTCCTGTGCGCTTTGCTCACTCACACTCACACACACACACACACACACACTCTTTCCTGCTGCAAGTTAAATCAATTTGCTGTCAAGAATACAGAGGAGAGCACGAACAAAACGGTAGCCAAGAGTCAGTGGAGTAAAAGCTGCACGCTCACTAAAGTTGCCAGTCACGGTGGGCGCACTGTACTGCCAGTGACGGGAGTAACCTTTAAAACTCTGAAAGTTCAGATAATCACTTAAAATTGTAGACATTGTTGAGACTCCTTGAGTCACCTGGGTCCCTGAAACTATCAGGAAAGTTCACTCACTAAAAAAAGTCTTTTGAATGGCTTTTCTTACTTTCGGCTAAGTGTTAAGCATACCAAAAATTGTTCTTCTCTGATTTTTAACACTTCCCAACTTGACCCCAACTAGAACTCAGACGCGTAGGAGGCTGGAAAAGATTGGAAAAAATAGAACCAAAATCCCCTACATCTTCCTGTGAGTGCCTGATGGAGATCTTTCCTAAAGTTGTTTGTTATTTTTTTCTTTTGTATAGAAGTTTGTGTCTGAAAGCAGCAAGAAAAGAAAATTCCTCAAAACTTTCTACAGGTTAACTTTTTGGGCTAAAGGGATTCCTGCTACTTTTTACATTTCCATTTTCTACTGCCCTATTAACACAAAATGGTTTGAGAAATCAAAGACAAAAATTTTACCTTTTGATTTTATGCAATACAAATCACTGCTGTTTGCATATGTGGTATCACTGGGATAAAGGTACAACTTTTAAGTTGAGCAATAGAGCAGGAGATCTCCAATGGTACCACAGTGAAGCTACGTTTCTTTAACAAATCACAATTTCATTCCTGATCACAAAAACTGATTTTCATTTAACTTTCTAGCTTGACAACAGGAATAGGGCAGTTCAGATAAAAGACTTTGATCCTGGTAAGTAAAAAACTTGAGGATATTTTTCATTCTCCCTCACTTTCATGGGGCTTGAGACTTCATCTTTTTGGTCCAGACCAACATACTAAAACACAATAAACCCATATCTATTTCTATGGCATGTCTGACCACGAAAGTCAATGGATACAGACAAAATGTTTCCCAAAAGACTATTTTTGTGGAATCTAATTGTTTATTTACTGATTGTATCACAGTCAAGACAGTGCACAAATATTTGAAAATCATCTAAACTGAGGGTTTTATCAACTCATCACCATTATGTGAAGTCTGAGTGGAACAATGGAAGATTTTCCCCAATGTGGCCCCCCTGTAAATTGTACACTAGTCCTACAGGGAAACTCAGTCAAGAGGAAGTCATTCACTGGGGCAAGTCTTAAAAAAAATGCTTTGGTTTACTTTTTAAAAAATACTCCACACAGGTTTTGGGTATTACCTATTTCCCTTCTGATGGGTGCTCAGGCTTCTAACACAAACCCCTGATACTTACACAGACCATTGCATGTGACGGTAACAAACTGCTGCAGGGAGCTTAAATGATCTTATTTCTTTGCTCCTTAGTTTGGAAAAGTTAGGGATATGTGAAGTGCTGAGAAGCACTGTCAGAAGAGCAGAGTAGCCCTGAAACACTAAATGGAGAGACACCCAAACTTCACATAACTTCTCTGACTCTCATTAAAAAAATCAAAATCTTCAGGAAGCTCTGTTACCCAATTTAGTATTCCAAACAAGAAAATTATAGCAAAAATCTATTTCCAATGAATCACTTTCCTATCTAAGGGTCTGCATGTAAAGTTCTTTCTTTTGTTCTTTTTTTTCCCCTATGTCATGCCTTTTGAAACATGCACAATGCAACTGCCCACTTTTGCATCATAAAGGATCTGTAGGCACCACATTGTTCAGCTATCAGTAATAGACTCTTGATTGAGTTGGACTCTGAATGACACACAGTAGCAGCAAATGATAAAAAAGAGAGACTGGAGAAAAACCTCCCCTCAATTCACTCCTAAACCAATTATCTGCAAGCTACGTGCACCATGAAATTCTATTAGAGACAAATTATATTAGCCCTGTTTATGAAAGCTATGGCAAGTTGTTATCCAAAAATGGGAATTACCTCTGAACAGAAGAGAGGAATGGGACAATTCTTTTGGCAAGTGGAGAGGGTGGTATTTCTCCTTCTGTTTCCTTTTCTTGTCTAACTGTTCTAAAGAAAAAAAACTGAGGCTAAATTTTGTTAGTACACGTTTTTACAACTTGATAACCTGACTTGGTACTAATCTATCTAAGCCTGAAGGCAAGGAGTTTCAGAGTTATTTAAGGAAGAACAACTCATCTGAGCCCCTTTGGAAAAGGACGTTCTCCGAACCCTGACTTCTTTTTCCTGCTCATTCAAGCACAAAAAGGAGAAAACGGGGCTGGAATTTCTATGGCCAAAACCAAAACAACAAAACAGGACATGACGCACCTTGGCAAGTTTACCAGCTTTCAGACAGGGAAGGATGCAAACTGCATCATATTTGGACAAACACTTGCAAGAAAGAAAGGCCTAACTTTGGTATATTGTTATAAAAATGCTCTCTTTTTTTTTCTGCCAGGAAATTCTGAAAGTGAAAATTCCCACTTCTCACCCCTTTTGACTCAAAAATTAGCACTTTGCTAGTGTCTGCACCTCTGGTCAGCAAAAAGCCATTCCCAGGCACACTGTTCTATAGGGTGTACTATCCTCATAACATCTAGTGTTACTTTAGCAATATTAGGATCTCATGCATCAGAAGATGACGGTCTACAGCTCTGTAATACACCTGCAGCAGCCTAGCCTTCTGTATTTGGAGGAAACTGGTATTTCTCAAAAAGATGCTGTGCCTTTCAAGTAAAAATGTATTACTGATTTGTGGAGTGGTGTTCTCATTCCACTGTTAGATGGCTTCTTGCAAACACTTCAGTCACACATTACTCAGAAAAAGGACATAGTACAACACTTACTGTCTGCTAACTAATATTTTTGTCTCAGACCTCAAAGAATTGCTCTGGAACGATGAATATGCACAATCCAGAATTCACGAATTTGAACACTAATCTACAAATGTTATTAGCCCAGTCTGTCCCACAGTCCACAGACTCTGAAAGAGTGACAAAAACTCCAGTGAGTGATCAGAGTCCTTTCTCTGAACACAAAATAAAAACAAAATTTAAAAGTAATAGTTTTATTTCCTTCTAAGTTTAAGGAGAAGATCAGACTGGTTAGTTTCCAATCTTCGGATGCCTTTTCCCTCCAAGACCTCCTTATTGTGAGCACACAAATAATTTTCATTAATATTCTAAGTGAAATATTAATTAACATCTAGCTATTCAATCCTTGACAGAAAAGAAGAATAAATCATAGTACGATTCACTGACTCCTAGAAATAGATTCTTAGGGCAACTAAAGAAATTCAGAGAGTAGAACAAACTATATCTTACAGACCTCATGGTCACTCTGGAGTTATTCCTGTTTATAATGTATCTTTTGGTATTCATGCTACTTCCCTGCCCTCATCAAAAGAGAAGTACAAAGACGCAAACGTCAGGACAGATTTTTTCCTCCATCCATTTCAATGGCTGGATGTGCTAATACAGCATGGTTTTATTTCTATTACAGTCCACTTCTTACCCCAGTGTTAGAAGTAGCCAGTTTCAAGGCAGGTCCAGTAATTCTAGCTTGCTAATTTGTTATTCCAGAATCATATTATTATTGTACTCAAGAATGGGAATGCTACTGCTTTCATCAATCTTTGTTTAAAAAAAACAAAGATACGAATCTCCACCTCTTCAATTTTGAGACTGCGGCGAAGTGCCGAATTGCCAGTGGTTGGTAGATAACTTCTATTTCAAACACATATTTATCTGTGTTAGCTGCAAAATGAGAGGGCTGTGCAGAAGTAACGACTCACTTGTTTCATGTTCCTAATCTTCTGCTGAATATCCCTTCATAACTTGACTATAAAGGGATGGATTTATTTCAATTTCATTTGTGATGTCATGCAGATTTAAGAGCATTCCTAACTATATGAAATCCTGGAAAACCTTTGCGAACTTTTCTCTCTGAACATGCAATAGGTATAAGGAAACGGCTGGGAACAGTGGAACTGAAGAGAAATGTAACTTAAACTCTATGATACTATTAACATTTTAACCACCCTCAGTCATATTCATGTTGTTACATTTTCAAGTTATTTTCCCCTTACAAGAAACATAAACGTAAGTTTCTTTGATATTTTAAACCCTGATTTAGAGACTGTTCCAACCTCCCTCCGTCCAAGTGTTAACTGACTAATAGCTCTGCAGCTGTGGAAGAAAACATCTCTCATCTCCCCCATGGTCCGGCACCTTCCATTTATGGCTAGAATGATTTCATTATGTTTTACCACTGCTGGCTGCCATATTTTTCCCCTAGCTCTCTCCCCAGCCCACTGCTAACTGCTCTAAACCATAGAAAGGATTTGGGAAGCTATCACTCAAAGCACCACTGAGCAAGAGCCAATCACCAAGGCAAGGGAAGCCTTCTTACCTAAACAAACCATTATCAGCTCATCTCATGTCTTTGTACTCTTTTTTTGCTATTACCTCACGGGATTAACTTTTATCTCTAATCTCTGCTCTGGCCAACTGTCAGGGAGCCTAAAAGCTGCCTGTCTTTTAATCTGTGTGTAATAATACTGCTGTTACTAACAGATAACTGTGAAACAACATGGAGGGAAGGAAAACACACAAACACACAAGGGCTGATTGTTAAAAACTGCTGTGCTAGATCCTACCTGAAAGGAGAGCAAGATCATGCATGATGTCCACATTGCATCCCCTTCATTTTCTCTTTCATGTTTTTCTTTTCAGTCCAAACCTCATTGAAGTGTTTTAATTTGGGGGATCTGTTCTTATCAACCAGTTTATCTCCTGTTCAACTTGACATGGCCAGCTTCCTAGGAGCATAAGAAAACCCTCACCTACTTCTAACTTTCAACTAAACAAAAAAAGTCAGGACGGGGAACATAACACAAAATCAAAAGAAAATTAATGATCCTGTTGTAAAGGGAGATATCCAAAGCTTCAAAACAGTCAACATTTTAAAGCTTGACTTGAAATAAGAAAGTCTCTTCCTGGGTGGCAAGTTTACCAGGCAGTCAGGCTTTTACTGTACTTTAAGTTAATACTTTTATAAGCTTCCCCCGATACTACATTACACCATCTTTGGTAAAACAAGGCTAAGACAAAGAAAAATAAAGACTACTTAATTATGCCCAGGTGTGTAGGGAAGCAGTACTCACAGGGTATGGGGTCTTGGGAGGTTAGAGCAGGGAGGCAAACCCTCATAAAAACTGCTCTTGTAGGGGTGTTGGTGGCAATTTTTTTTTTCAATTGTATTAAAGCTTATTAAAGTCAAAGACAGGCCCTCTTATTTAAATCTAGTCCTTTTGAAAGAGTTTGAAAATCAACAAGAGAGGGGAATAAAGGAGGCCTACCAAAAAAATCTCAGCAGGAAACTTAAGAGAGTATTTTAAGGAAGTGGCTGTAAGGACAGAAAGGATACAAGTCTTACACGGATAGCAACAGCAATTAAACCAAGAGGGTTAGTGATATATTTTAACTACTGAACTAGGTAACTTCTAGGATTTCAACTCACTATCTTACTGTACCTCTAAAAATCTATAAAGTAACCTTATACACTGCAATCACCCTCCAGATACAAAAACTTAAGAATTAGGCGCCATACCTCGAATAATCAGCAAGCTTAGGGAAGCTGGAGCTGTAAAGCAGCACATGACAAAACTTCCTCCTGGCAGGTCCAAGACAATTCCTTTGAGAGCTGTTACTCTGAGGGTCCCAATTAGAACTGATCAGGCAATTTAGAATAGTACTTTTTCATCATTAGATCTCAGTGTTTTACAAAAGAGGTCAATATCATTACAGTAGTAGTGCTGTAGCTGCCCAGTCTCTGGGTGTATGACTGAAGCAAAAGTTGTGAGCAAAAGCAGAGACCTTCATTAGATCAGCTGATATTGACCATATTTGCTTGCCCATTTTGAATCTCATGATGACTCTGTAAGTCCTAACAGTTGTGTAATTTTCCAGCTTGAGCTGAAAAGACATCATTATTTCCAAGTGGAGAACATAAAGCAGAAAAAGAAATGACTTGTCCACAATCAGCCAAAAAGGCCCAGTGGCAGAGCCAAGGTCACAGAATCACAGAATCATTTAGGTTGGAAAAGACCTCCAAGATCTTCGAATCCAACCTTTGGTTGATCATCACCATGTCAACTAGACCAGAGCACTAAGTGCCAGACTGTCACACAGCTTTACACAGTCCTTCTCTGTGATTTCCCATGGACTGTCACCACATACCACGACTCCCACCTGCAGGGCTTTGGAGGCAACTCACCCCGGTGCTCCCCTGGGAGCAGGGTCGGCAGCCCTGGGTGGGCACCACTTCTTCTGTTCTAACACGGAGCCACATGCCAAAATAATCAGGGCTTTCTGTCACACTATCACCTGGCTGAGCTGTACCTCGAAATGAATGAGGAAGCCAAAGAAGGTGCCAAAAGCAGGTCCAGCATGTCCACTATGGCTAATGTCATCCGTAAGAAATCTGAAAGGCATTCTCCAGGACTCATTATCTTTGTAGAGTCTAAATCTCAGCCCTCTGCACAATCTGTTGTAATAATCTCAGTTACACATCACAGGGACAGAGGAGCATTCCCTCTCGTTCCGTATCTTGACACTAAACTAAGAGGGACAAGAAGATTCAGGAAATGACATTGTTCAAAGCCTTTCCTCTCCCACCTGTTTCACCTGACAACATGAAGTCTTTAGATTTGCCCATCTCACCTTAAGATGCTTACACTCAGCCCTAAAATATAAGATCACTGCAAACATTACAGTATTTATTGCTCAGCTCAGATCTGAAAATGAAAACAAAACACTATCCTCTCCACAGCCACTTCTGAAATTCTTCATGCCGCTGTCAGTGTCGGTCCCCCATTTCATTTCATCAGAGTAGAAATCTACATCTGTTCTACATTTAAGAGACAACATTCACAGTTTTTCAGACTGCCAGCACCAAAAACTAACCAAGTTCTAATCAGTGACAGAGATGCGCCTACACTTGCTGCCCACTCCCACTAAAATAAGGAATCGGGGACACGAACACTAGCTTTGACCCAAGTGCCCAGATTAGCACCCTCCCACTTGGCCCCGGGGGG